>CM047902.1:1014892-1461195 GCA_026229545.1 Pistacia atlantica | reverse complement strand
ACAAATGATTAGGAGAAGTAAATACAAAGTTATCAAAAGAGAGAGAGAGAGAGAGTTTTTCTGTAAAATGGTCGAATCCCCTTAATGAAGGGGTCTTCTTCTTTTTATATTGAGATGAAGGTGTGTAATCATCATTAAATCCATGGGTTGGTGTGAGTGTCAGGACATAATCCGGCTTTACGTCCCATTGCCCTCTTTCCAAGCTGATTTCACACGATTTATTGTAGGGAAATGGACACGTGGGAGCTCCATAGCGTTTGATAGGCCTGACGTGCTCTTATTGTTCTGACGGGAGCAGGTCACACTTCACCACGTGACTTCCCACGTCAGCCCTTGGTTTCTCAGGCATAACAATTTTTAATAACTTTGTAACTTTAACCTTCAGGAGCACCAAAAACCTACCGGAAGTTTGTAGACCCTTTACTTAAAGTTTCTGTGTTACACAACAATTTATTTGATTCGATCTTCTTACCATGCGAGAATATGATATATTTTCTAGAAAATGAAAGATTTTCCAGAGAACCAAACAGAGAATTGAGAGAAAATGCAGAACTTGAAAAACAGAGAATTTTCTGCAAATTGGAAATTTTATTGATTTTGGATTAAAATTCTAAACTGATTACAGTCTATTTTTATAAGTAAAGTACACGCTGGCAATCTGTCAATCTGCCAGGTAAACAAACACACTTCATCAGCATCCGAAAATTGAACGGCTGCAGTTGCGTTTCTGCACTTCTTCTTCTTCAGCTTTATATTTACAAAACGCAGCACTTCATTAATTAACTGATCGCCAAAACGCAGCACTTCAATTAAACTCAAAACGCAGAATGAAAAACCCAGCAACTTTGATCTGAAACGGCAGCGTTCAACTAAAAGAATTTAACGCCACTTAACAGAAGCTGTTAATCAAACCGTTGAGCAGTGAACATTTTCGAAAAACAAACGGAAACTGTTACAGAGAACCGTTGAGCCGTGAACACTTTTTAAACTGGAATAATCTATGTCATCAGGCAGGAACATATATATATATTAGACTAATCCACCCTCTCACATGAAAACTAGGATTTTGTTTTCATTTTTTTTATCAAGTCATTCAAGTACTATTCACATAGAGAAAGATGGACATGTTTTAAGAATTATTTGCCTAACAGTCAAAAGATGTTTTACAAATTATCTCCTACAAGCTTTTCCGAGTCCATTATCGATTTTAAAATGATAAAATCATTGAACATATTGAGTAGAAGCAATAACAGAATTACACAATTAACAAAGAAAAATCCCATTACTCTGACAACAATAGATTATGTAGATGTTTTTCTGAACTCAGTCTGCATTTTGGTTAAGTCTGGAATATTTGGGAGCCTTCATCAGGAGATGTGGCCGTGGGAGAACATCTTTTTTGTATGGAAACTTCGGCTACTGTATAGTTTGCTATTTGATTAGTTTTATGACCATTTAGAGAGTTTTGAGTGCTGCTGCTCCAGGTTGTCCCAGAGTGTGTGCAGACTCTCTGGTTTTTTGGCCGCTGGGTGGCTTTTATGTTGTAAGTCTGGAAATGTTGTCTCAATCTGGAGCTGCTGAGATGTTGCCCCTGGAGATTTGGGCAGTGTTAGTATGGGTTTTAGAACTCTGCAGATGGAGGTATGTATGGTGGGCTTCAAAGGGTGTGGACTGTGGACTGCCTCTTTTGCAATGGTGATTGTATTGGTCTTCTTCCAGGGCCTGATGACATTTATCTGGTGTAGCTGCTTCTGTCTTTAGCCTGGTTTTTTTGGTTTGGGCCTTGCTTGTAAAGGATTTCACATCCTTGTGAATTTTTTGGTTCCTTTTGTATAGTTCAACTCTTGGGCCTGTCCAAGGTTTTGGTGGAAGGGGATTTCCACCCCCTAGGCTGTCTGTTTTGATTCATTTATACAATTACCACGTCCACCCAAAAAAAAAAAATAAAAAATAAAAAATGTAATACAAATAAACCACCAAAAGTATTAATTCATGGCTCGTGTAGCCTATCATGGTATTAATTCATGGCTCGTGTAGCCTATCATGTGCTCTTTTTTTTTTTTTTTTTGGGGGTTCTCATCTTTTACCTTTTTGCTTGGCTCAAGAGAAAAAGAGATTGAATCCTAGATGTCCAAGTTTCCCTTGTGGTTTCTAGGGTGATATTGGCTTCCTCTTCTCCAATCAAACGCCTCCTGAGTGTGGGCTACTGGTTGTGGACAACTACTGACATGCCCCCTCCCGGCTATCCCTATCCCATAGGATATGAGCGCTCCTAGGACTCAAGATCTCGAGAGGAGGGTGAATATTTTGAAATCATTTCATTAAAAAAAAAAAAAAAAACCTAAGGACTCAGGATCCCAAGAGGAGGGTGAATGGTTTTGAAAACAAAATGTTTCATAAAAGTTCCTTCATAAAAACAACTTTAAAAGTATCACAACATACGTTCTGAAAACTAAAATTACAATTAATCCAAGTACAAAACCAAATGTATCAGAGTGCTCTAGATTTTTACAAATCATGCAGATGAACATGCATCAGTGGGCCACCTTAGAGCATAGAGTAAGCTTCGCACAAACCCTACAGGAGGAATTTAAAATAGTGAGCTAGAGAACCCAATGAATGGATAATACATTTTATATGAAAATAATATTTATTCTCGAAACAGTATGCAAAAATCCTTTAGAATGCCATGGAATAACATAACACTCATGTAAATAATGCAACAATCACCATACTTGTACCGAGACCATACCAATCTATCATACCTCTCATAACCACCGAACCAATACCTAAGGAGTCATGCCATACCTCTCACATGTCAGTCCCTAAACCAGACAAACAACTAGAAAATCAACAAGGCCAATACTTGTCTGATAATCCCACCTAGTCCAATACTCGCTTGGTGTAATCCCACCCAAGCCTGTACCAAGGGGCAGATGCTATTCTAGTTGAGGGTGGGCCAACTTTTCTAAAAAAATATTAATATATATAATTTTTGAATTTTGGCCCACCCTAATAGAAATTTCTAAATCCACCCCTGCCAATACTCGTTGGGTGTACTCCTGCTTGGAGCTTCACAGGCATCCGTCGTGCCTAGGGGATATCATAAACCGTAAGGTATGATGGATCTTCCCATATACGCGCGCATGGGGTAAAGTGTAAATACTAGCTGATTTTCGGAGGGGGACAAGTCTATAAAAGTGTGGTCTCGAACCAGAAACTCAAAGTCCATTTTCATAATATCCTCTTTCTTCAGTAAAAGGCTTGAATCTGACTCTAGTCTCAAGCTTAACGGATAATGAATGAGATAGAGATCAAGGTACTCCAAGCCAAGATTCCTGTATTCAACAAAATATTGGTTAGATATCTTTACAGAAAAGGCAAAAATTTTAACATGGATCGTTTGGCTACATTACTTGAGAGTGGTTTGTAGTGCAGGGACGATAAGGTGACCGTGAGCATTGTTGAGCCAAAGCTTGGAAGTGATGAAAAGCTCATCGTGGGATTTGATAAGGCCAAGGCGTAAAGCTTCGGCTATTGCTTCTCCAAGAGGTTGTTCGCAAAGGTAAAGTGCAGCGGTATCAAAATGTTTGTAGCCAAGTTTAATTACATGGAGAGTTGATTCTTTCACAAAGTTGGTTGAGTTGAATGGATATTCGGCTGTGCCGAAGCCTACAAGAGGAATGGTTTTGCCATTGGAGGGCAAGGTTGCCATTGGAATGTTCACCATTTTCTCAAGATATTTCCCTCTATAATTATTAGAATTATTGCAATTGTGTTGTGTGGTTTCTCTCTCTAGTCTGAAGGTTTTATAAGATAAGGGAAGGGTAAGCCAAAGGACAATTCTACCCTTTACTTTTCAACTAATTAATTTTCAACAAATAATGTGTATGTAAAACTGCAGATTCCATCTTTTAATTCTGATTGTTTATAAATTATAAGGCAGTATTATATTAATTATAAATTAATAAATTGATGCCTCTTTTTCATGTTTATTGTTTTTAATGTGGTGCAACACATAAGCATTAATTCAATAGAATTATTAATCACAATCAAAAGATACATGTAAGACCAGTGTTATTATACCCTACCCGGCCGTCCACACCGGCCAAGGGGCGGGGTCTCGGGTTTATCGATCTGACCAATCTGATCGACGGTCTAACCAGTGATCTAGCAAGTTTGAAATCTAGGAAACACACTCTTGATAATTGCCAATTAGTCCTTACAGGTTTGAAATCTAGCAAACACACCCCTATGATCTGGCTAAATTCAAATCAACAATCGAGTAGTTGGGCGACAACTACATACCAGGGAGAGCGAGGTTGGCACGTTGGGCTCAGAAGGGGAGGGCGTGTGACAACAGTTGCGTGCAGTTGCTGTTGCGTGATGGGGGCATAGCAAGGCACCCTTTGGTGGCTTTAAGTGCATGATGTTGTGCTATCAATGACCATTACCTCATGTTGACCTCAAGTTCATGCAAAAGGCAAGTGCGACAACACCTAGAAATGGGGCTTGTTGCAATTGAAGCTAGGGTCGCAACCAACCAAGGGGTGGGCGGTGGTAAGGTGAGAGGGGGCAAGGGGGCAAGGGCACTGAAAAGTGGTCGACGGTCGAGTTAGGGATTTTGAAATAGTAGACAGGGGGTAAACCTATCTGTAAAAGGCCCCAAGTCCCAATCTAGGTCGGGTTTCAGAACATTGTGTAAGACTAATCACTTGAACAAATTAAGTCAAATAGTTATCAACTTCACTAATAAAAGATGAGAACATCTATGGTAGACCCGACAAAATGGGTATTGTACCCCGGGTCCACCAGTACCCATATATTTTAAGCAATCACGAGTTAATATATTTAGGACTGTGGGAACAAGACCCTTACCTGACCCACCTTTTTTTTTTTTTTTTTTACAAGTGGACCAGGTATACCTACCGCACCTACAAAAAAAAATTAAAAAACAAAACAAAAAGGGTATTACTTTTTATTAATTTTAATAATATGTTCAATATTCTTATAAGATTTATTTAAAAATAGAATTTTGTTAGATTAAAATATGAATTTAATAGTATCAGTCTTTAACTTTTATCAAAATAAATCTTACATGACGAAGAAATTCTCATCGGTGAAGATTTAGAAAGTGGTTTCTAGATGATTATTGTATAAACATATTATTTCATCTAAATATCAAATCCCTGTACTACGTGCTGACTCGATCCTAGTTAGTAAAAACGCGTATTATATGCGAATTGTACGGATAGCCGTATAATTTGCGTATAAAACGCTCGTATACGTATTTTATAAAATCTGCCGTATAATTCGCGTATAATAAGGTTTCCCATATAATTCGCGAATTTTTGAAAAAAAAAAAACAAAATCTCACACCCCAAAACGACATCGTTTTGGTGGGTTTTTACAAAAAATTAAAACAAATCTCGTTCAGTCATTCTTCTTCAGTTGGCAGTCACCAGTTCTTCTTCCTCAACTTAAGCTCAGTGCTGGTGGGAGAATCCGATTGAAGAGCTTATTCAGATGAGGAAGGCTTCTTAGGCTCAGTGCTGGTGGGAGAATCCGATTGAAGACCTTAGTTTGCTACAGCTTGAGCGCTTAAAAGCGGCGCTAGAGGAGTCAAGAAGAATGCGGCAAAGCAAGCCGAGAAGATTATGATCCAGTCTCGGGTCCTCCACAGTTTCTTGGAGCGAGTTCATCAAGTGGTGGAGGGATTAATCTTCCATTTGATCTTCAGTCTGTTGGCTTCAATCCGAATATGATGCCTCTTCATGGATATAATCATCCTGGATTCGGACGTATTTTACTGAAATCCTTGATGGTTTAGAATGTCGAAAAGGGTGTCTGCCAGAACACAGTTTGTTTAGTTTATTCATGCTTCAGGGTGTTTGAGTCTTTAATTTTATTTATCATAATGTGTCTGTCATTTGGTTTGAAATATGTTTGGTTTCTTTTAATATTTTATTTATTTGCAGCATTGTATGCCATGAGGTTAGTCTCATGGTTATCTTTAAGTATGGTATGAATAAAAGGCATCTTATCTATCTTATAGTTGCTTCATATATATATATAGAGGTAAAAAATTTAACAGCTCACTTACCAATTAAATCAGTAAAAAATGATGCTCTTTTTTGAGTTGTTATTGACTTATTGTTGTTTATGTACTTTATGAGTTTTTGTTACAAACTATAATTTGAATCTTTGTTATATTATTTGTGTATTTTATTTGTTTGGAGCTCTTATTCGACTTTGAATTTTGATTTTGTTATGACTTATGTGTTTAATTTGACACTATAGTTGAATCTTAGCTAAATATTGTGTTTGAGTCTGGAGACTATAATTTGAATATCAGTTATATATTGTGTATTTATGTTATTGATTAATTGAATATTTGCTTTTGAATAGGTAGTTCATAAAAGTGCTAAAACTAAGATTGATATTACCATATTTTTCAAAACGTATTATTGACAATACACCGTATTAAACTCATATAAACCTGTACTGTATTTTTCCCGTATCCGAATTTTATGGCCGAATTTTTATAAACGTATTTTTCACCATTTGCCGTATTATACCTGTATAATTTTCGTACTCTTTTTTTGCCGTACGCGTTTACTAACTAGGGACTCGATAGAGATAAGGATTTTCTTCATTCTTAAAATGATTAAAAACAAATTTTTTGAAAGGAATTGGTAAAGCTAGCTCTTCTTTTTATGTTTTTAATTTTTTCTTTTATTGGACGGGCTCACATGGATTGCTGGGTAGATGTTTCTTCATTTGGGTTTAATAATCTTAAATTATGTAATAGGGCTAATTAATCAGAGTAATTAGTTGACTTGAGTCAAATTGGGTTTTCCTTATCAAGTCTTCCCCTTTTTATCAACATTCCAGTTCAAAGATACGGGACTTTGAATCAAGTGATAATTGATGGGCAAAAAGCAAAAGGAAATCACCGATTTTTTTTTTTTTTCTTTTTCCAAATATATTGTCCATATATTCAAATCAAACAATAAGCAAGAGTTCCATGGGAATTTGATGGGACTGCCTCAGAAAATGAAGGTTACATATAAAATGAAAATAGTAGTTATCCTCAATTATTAGGATTCATTCATAACAATTTAATTACGTATGATACTTATCTGATATATTAATATTTTGGAAATAGTTATGGAAATGTGGTGACATTAATCTATATGTAAAGTTTATCATATCATGCATAAACATGAAGAATAATACTATCGGTACAAAAAAATCTTACAAAGATTTCTATACAAAGTAATATGAATGAAAGAGTAAATACAAAAGTTCAAACTCATTATATTTACTCTTTCATTTATTTTATGTCATATCATTTTGTATATAAATCTTTATAATATTTTTTTGTTTGTGTAGTATTATTCAAACATGAAACGGGTGACTCCATATAAGTTACACCACATTTTTAGCTAAGAAACTACGTTGCTCCAGTATGTTTGATCTCTATTTTGTCCCTCTATTTTTTCTGTTAATTTTCAGATTGGGTTAGACAAAAGTTGAAATTTCAGCCAACATATGATATCTTGGCTACATGTTGGACCAATAATTTTTAGTGAATTGTAGTGGAAAGACTTGAATATTAAAAAAAAAAAAAAAAAAAAAAAAAAACTACTATGACATCAAATTCATGAAGATAGCTTCAAGTTGTCTTCTTCTACTTATTTGACACATCTAGACAAAGGCAGGAAAAAGACAAGATCATATTGGCCGTAATTTCAGCCAAGGATTGTACACAAAATTCGCAAAGTAAAGAGAGACAATGTGTTGTGCTAAACTGTACTGCTACAATATGTTGATGGACACGGGCGGAGTCAGAAAAGTTTTTTGGGGGCCCAATTAATTTTCAACAAATGAAGGGATTGGAGTGTAAAAAACAAATTTAGAAAGTTATATTAAATTAAAGGGAGTTAAAATTTACAAATAAGGGGGCCCAAAGGTAAAAGTGAATATTTAGATGTGAAAAAATATATTTTAATACAAAATTTAATTTTTTTTTGTGGAACCTGGGCTTCACCAGGCTAGCATGTAGCTGCCCTTCTTAATGGTCATTCTTGATTTCTTTCAGAAAACATTAACACTAAATTAGAATGTATTAGAAATTGCAATAAATGTTAATTTTGTTGCGGGGAAATGAAGTGAGGTGGGAAGGCTTCCATGTCTTGATCCTGGCTTGTTGCCATCCCTAAAAGTAAAGAAGGAAAATACACCACATCAATTTTATATTTATTGAGTAATAAGGAGAAAGGCAAGAAGTTGCACTTTTTTCCCTGCTCACCCACATGTCATACGTAGGTGAAAATGAGGATGAACATGGATAAAGGGTAGAATTGAAACCAGAATTGACCCCATTAGAGTTTGGTTCCAGTTCTGAAAAATTGGAACTAGGAATTCCCGGGTCTGGTTCTAGTTCCTATAGTATTGGAACCGAGACCCGGGATTGGAATCAAGGTCCGGGTACATAAGCAGGAACCGAACTGAATTATAATTTTTATAAGCTATTGGGTTGTATTTGTAATTTTTTTGGGGTATATTTGTCATTTTAAAAAAAATTGGTGGTAATTAAATTAACTCGGGTACTTGGAGCGAACTGAGCCTTGTTTCAAGTTCCACGGTTTAAGGTTTCTAGGAACTAGAACCATCCAGGCCTTACCAGTTACAGTTCTAATTCTGATTCGATTCTGTTTTGATTCCTTCAAAAAATGCAAAATATCTGGAACTGCTCACCCCTAGGTGAAAAGCTTCCCATTGAAGCTTGGGACCAAAGTTCTAAATAAGTCTCACATTTATTATACATATAACATTCTATTAAATAACATTCGGATCCCATGTTTCATTTTTAGATCGATATAAAGCTTATCTACTACATTGCACTTCAGCTTTTAATATTGAGCTAACAATACAAAAAGGGATTCCTTTGCTAGTTTTTATAAAATGCGGGTTTGCCTATTAGTGGATGAATAACAGAAGGAAAAAGAGATTTTAAGCCTATGATGATGGGGTTCTTCTATAATATTTTTAATCTAAGTGGATCCCTCTAAATGAAAGAATGAGAATGAGAGGTTTAATATAAAAGAATTTTGGAATAATTAGGACTAACCTGTTAGAAGAGTATAGTCTCTTAGAATGAGATAATTATTAAATTCTGTCTGGCACAACTAGCTATGTTCCCTACCTTTTCTTAAATCGAGAGATTTATTGAAGCTATCATCATGAATTGGCTGTCATACTTTTAATGAGTCAATGACTCGAGTGCTCACAGAGAAAGCAGGTAAAAATACAATCAAAACATTTCCTAGTGCACGTAGTAGGACTAATTCACTTCGTTTAAGTCCCTTTTTGCGAGTCTTTACCACTCAATTTCCGAGTCATGACTCGTTTTAAAGGATAAAATTATTGAACGTATTAAGTAGAAGCAATTACAGTATTACAGAATACATGGGTTAGTTCTAGTGTTCTACGATTTCTTAATAGTAATATTTAGATGGCTTTTTCAACTTATCATGCGTTCTTTCTTCTTTCTCATCCTTCGCTGTATTCCTTGGCTCAAGAAGAAAAGAGATTCAATCCAAGGTGTCCTCGTTTTGTTTGTGGTTATCTTGGCAATATTGGCTTCCCCTTCTCCAATAGAACGCATCCAGAGTGTGGGTTGCTGGTTGTAGATAACTGCACTGAAAATGTTCAGAAGATTCGGTTGGGGAAGGATGGCCCCTGGTTCAGTGTGACAGGCATCTCTCAGGATAATATGGTTAAGCTTTATGACCGTCCTCGTGAAGAACACGTGAAGTATTGTAACCGCAACATATCCTTAAAACATTTGAGTCTTCCCATCTCTCCTTTTCTATCTCCAACACTCCTATATCTACTACGATCACCCTGGTAAACATTTGCCATATTTTCCATCTCAATGCACACCTATTTATTTCCAAGTGAATAAGACTGGAAAAAGTGTTGAATATTCTGATTTGTTTACGGGTCAATTCCACCTGGAAGTGAATGTAACAAATGAGTGTTATGACCGTTTTTGGGCTGGAGGGCAATGTCAAACTGATAATAAGGGAAAGTTTATTTGTTCTGCAGCAAAAAGAACAGGTACAAAAATTACGTCCTGCTTTTTATGATATCTTATTGGAAATTTGGAATGGAATTAAGGATAAACCTAAGCTCTAGATCACCACGTTTGTTAATTTAATAGTGACTTATGTCACTTTATTTGTAGCTTCTGTTGCAGGCCAAGAAGGAGAATATAAAAAATTGGGGCTGAGGCTAGGCTTAGGACTGGGTAATATATCCCCTTTAATCTAATTCTTATGGGTATTCTCTTCTTATTGTTTCAAAATTATGATCTTCTCTGCTCTCTTCTTTAGACAAGAAACTACAAATGCTTCAGTGTCTTTGATTCTCTGTTTCGTTCCTCTGTTTTTCTGCTAAATTCAGATTACATGTTGCACTTCCATTCTTGTGTGCTTATGTATTATTTGTGTTAGACAAAAACTGAAAATTGAGCCAAAATGTGATCTTCATTTTCTTGCCTCAACAAAATCAACATCCTCAGTAGTTGATATAGTTATTATATCAAGTCCTTTCACCAAGAACATAACTTCATCTTGTTTGAGAGTCTTTAAAAAAATAATAATAATAATAATAAAAATAAAAATCTTAGTGGCATGGATGACCCATCTAACCGTAAAAAAAAATTTCTACCTTTTGCTATCCTTATGTTCTGATCATTCCTTCCTTCAATTAATTGCAGCCGTATTAGCCACTGCAACTGGTATAGTTATAATTCTGGTCTTTCGTTCCTAGAGCAAATCGTCACCACATAATGTCATGCTCTTCTGCAAGAAGAAAACTGAGAATTACCAAAACATTGAGGCATTTTTAAGGAATCGTGGATCCCTTTCTCCTAAAAGATATAGTTATTAAGATATTAAGAAAATGACCAACTCCTTGAGACACAAAAATGGCCAAGGAGGATATGGAGGTGTTCACAAAGGTAGGCTACTTGATGGTCGCTATGTAGCGGTGAAGAATTTAATTGATTCCAAAGGTAATGGTGAATAATTTATCAATGAGGTTGCCATCATTAGTAAGACTTCCCATGTCAACATTGTCACTCTTTTAGGCTTCTGTTTTGAGGGTCGTACAAGAGCTCTTATCTACGAGTATATGTCCAATGGATCTCTTGAGAGGTTCATATAAGAAAAAAATCAATCCCAAACAAATCATTCACTAAAGTGGGAAACATTATACCAAACTGCAATAGGCATAGCTCGAGGATTAGAATACTTGCATCGTGGTTGTAGCACATGAATTTTACACTTTGACATGAAGCCTCATAACATTCTCTTAGATGAAGATTTTTGTCTGGAGATCTCTGATTTTGGTCTTGCTAAAATTTCCCCCCAGAAAGAGTGTTATATCGATGAAAAGTGCATGAGGGACTATTGGTTATATTGCTCCAGAAGTATTTTTTAGACACTTTGGAGTAGTTTCTCACAAGTCAGATGTTTACAGCTATGGAATGATGGTGTTAGAAATGACTGGAGGAAGACAAAATAACTATGTTGGAGTTGATAATAGCAGTGAAATATATTTTTCACAATGGATTTATGGGCGTCCTGAAGTAGATGAAGAGCTCAGACTACAAGACATTTCAAATGAAGAAGATAAAGAAAGTGTAAGGAAGATGATCATAGTGAGCTTGTGGTGCATACAGACTAATCCCTCAGATCGGCCCACAATGAGTAGAGTAGTGGAGATGTTGGAAGGGAGCATCAGTTCCTTGCAAATTCCACCCAAGCCTTACCTATCTTCACCGGGATCAGCCCCAAGAGATTCTTCAATTAACCTACTAAGTAGTTCCTAAAATGATGTATTAATCAACATGCATATCTTCATACTAAGAACCATGACTTTAGATGTATTGGTACATTTTCAAATTTATCTGTTGATTAAAACCTCTGCTTTTTAACTCTGTTATGGTAACTACTTTATTCATAAGCACTAAATGATCACTGGCTTGCTTTGCTCCTCCACCTACACGTCAACCCAAAACGCTAAGAAAACTACATATTAGTTCAAATATAAATCTGCTCTAGATTAGTAGATCTATCCTGTTAACAAATTCCATAATGATTGAAATTAGTAATGATTTTAGATATAAGTGTCAATCAAATATTTGCTATGAGCATGATGTAACGTAATGAAAGGTGTATATTAATTGTGTCTAGCAATTTAACAAATACTGTCAACAATCTATCATAATTTAAGGGAGTCATTACACTTCAAAATTTTTTTTTTTCCTTTATATTTATTGAAACATCTAGGAAAGCAGGATAGCATATAAGAATCTAGCACATGTTCAGTATGATGCGATATCTGATTATGTATTTCTCCAAAGAAGAAAAAAACTATTAGACTTTTTCATGCTTTAGTAGCTTTTGCCTTCCTTAAACCACACAAAATTTCTCCACATTTGTGGACCATTTAATAAAAATCTTTGTAGTTATTAAAAATGTGCACAACAACTTGGGTCCACTATGTTTCTTAGCTTTTTTTTTTTCTTGCTAGCCTTTGTCTAGACGTGTCAAATAAGTCAAAGAAGACAACTGGATGAAGTTATCATCGTCAATCAGATGTCATAGTTTTAACAAGAGTCAATGAGTCGTGTCTTCCCAGTACTATTTACTGGGAGAGAAGTTAGAAATATTGCATCAATTATTGGCAGAATAGTCGAAGATTGCCTATTGGGCTGCTTGTAAGTCTGTTTCTGCAAGACTTTCCTATACAATTTCCAAGTCAACTGACGTGTTTCAAAGGTTAAGGAATTGAACTTCTTTGCTTATTATATTAAGAAATAATAGAGAATGATATGATAAAAAAGTACTTAACAGTATTATTAGTTGAGAGTTGTGTAGCTGTTCCGGCTTTTGTTGCCAAATTTAAACTTCAGAATGTCTCGTGTCTCTTATCTTGTGTGTTACGTTATCTCTCATCTTTTACTTGTTTGCTTGGCTCAAGAAGAAAAAAGACTCAATCCAAGATGTCCAAGTTTTTCTTGCGGTTCACTCGGCAATATTGGTTTCCCCTTCTCAAATCGAACGCATCCTGAATGTGGATTATGCATAGTAGATGACTCTGAGGAACCGGTCCAAAAGATTCAACTAGGGAAGCATGGGCCATGGTTTTATCTTTCAGGAATCTCCATGAATAATAGAGTTACTCTTCATTACTATTGATATCAAAAACACTTGTTCAACCGTATATGCGGATCCGTTAAGAATTTGAGTCTTCCATTATCTTCTTTTCTCTCTTTTGAAATGCCCGACAATCCAACCATTTTCAAATGCCCTCTAACTTATACCATGCCTCCAGATTTCGGTCGGGTCTGTAATAGCTCCAGTAACTCATTTATCTACTACTCCTCAAAGGTTAAAACACTAAGTTCTCTACCTCACTGTTCACGTATTCCCTTCCTGGTCGATAAGACTCAAGACAGTGTTGAATTTTTCAATTTGTCTACTCTCACGTTCTCCCTGGAAGTGATTGTAACAAAAGAATGTTACGATTGTTATGTGGTGGGAGGTCAATGTCAAACCGATCGCAAGGGAAAGTTCAATTGTTCTGTGACAGAAATAACAGGTATAGCAAATTA
This sequence comes from Pistacia atlantica, assembly GCA_026229545.1. NCBI lineage: Eukaryota > Viridiplantae > Streptophyta > Magnoliopsida > Sapindales > Anacardiaceae > Pistacia > Pistacia atlantica. The sequence goes on along the minus strand of CM047902.1, from coordinate 1,447,502 downwards.
CAATGAGCTACAAGGACTGGTTCCAGGTTGAACCCATGTCCTGCTCTCCAGGTTTTACACATTGGTTTTCTTCTGTATGTTACTAGTAGCTTTTTACAGATTTATATAAGCTGCATTAATTTAAATTTTACACCAAGCAAATCCAAGCCTTCACTAGGTTGATTAATAAGATTTTTGGATTGTTAGTAATTTTTGTTGCATAAAAAATTTGATCAAATTACCATTTTAATTGTAATTTGATGCAGGGAATGGAAAATCGGGATTGAAGCAACTGCAAGGCATAGGAGTTGGTAAAATCCCTCTTTAACCAAATATGTTACTGAACGTGGATATTTTCTGCTCATTAGTTTGCTTCTAGTCATAGTTTTCCAGGAATCTTTATATAATCTTGATTAGAGAATGAATTGTCTGCAACTATTTTGTCTGTCTTTGAAGGTTCTTTTAGTCATTAATGACTAAACTGTTCTGTCCCTCCTTCAAGGATTTTTTTTTTTTTTAACTTATTTTCCCTCAGTTTCAGAGTTTGTTTCTGAGCTACTCCGTTTTTTTTCCTCTGTATCTGTCAACAAACCCATCCTTGTACTCCCTCTCTGCCTCTCTCTCCTTTTTTTTCAGCAACAAACCGCTGAGCAGAGCTTCCTTTCTTTGTGACCGAAAGCTAGCTCAAGGGAGGAAGAAGCCCAATCACATATATATACACCATAACAACCCACTAACTTGATGTTGTGGAACAAATACAACTTCTAACAAATAAGACTCAGACTAGTGTTGAATATTCTGCTTTGTTTACTGTTCTTTTTCAATCTGGAAGTAAATGTAACAAATGAATGTTATAAATTTTTTTTCTGTCGGAGGAACTGATAGCATGGGAAAGTTTATTTGTTCTGTGACCGAAAGAACAGGCTTCACATCTTACAGTAAAAGAACACACACAAAAAATTACGGTGAAGTACTAGGACTGTTTCCTGGTTAAATACATGTCCGTCTTTCCATGTTTTAAATATCACTTTTTCATCGACCTCATTGGTAGCTTTTTACAGATCTATATAAGCTGCCTTAATTTTAATTTCATTACAAACAAATTCTAGCCAACACTAGCTTTGATTCTTATAGGAAGATTAAAGTGACGTGTTGTATTCAAAATCTTTGCAAGAATTTGGAAGTCGATGATTTGGTCAAATCACTCTACTTTATTATTGTTTAGACTAATACCGTTTCATTTGTAACTTGCTGCAGGGGATGGGCAGTCAGAATTGAATAAGCTAGTCATAGGACTTGGTAATATACCTCTTCAACCAAATATCTTATTAAATATATTTTCGGCTTATTATTCTTTTCTTCTACTCCTGGTTTACCAGGAAGCTTGAAATCATATAGAAAATCAATTTTGAGAGGCACTCACCGTATATAACTAAAATAGTGTAGAATTTATGCGAGGCAGATAATAAAATTGTGCAAAAGCTTCAATTAACATATTAAAAAAAAAAAAAAAAAGACGAATGAACATATTTATGAGGTTCTTTATGCATACATGAACATAGTGGTGTCACTGATGACCCTTCTAATAACATTCAAAATTGTCTTAAAAATTTGCCATATATATGTTCTGATGACTCCTTTCTCGATTAATTGCAGCCATATCAGCCGCTGGAACTGGCATATTGATGGTGCTAGCCTTTTTCTATTATAGAAAGTCGTCAGTGCATAATTCCATGCTCTTCTGGAACAAGAAAACTAAGGGTTACCAAAACATTGAGGCCTTTTTGAGGAATTTTGGATCCTTGGCTCCTAAAAGATATGGTTATTCAGATATCAAGAAAATGACTAATTCATTTAGAGAAAGACTAGGCGAAGGAGGGTATGCAAGTGTTTACAAAGGCAAGCTACTCGATGGGCGTAATGTGGCTGTGAATGTCTTAAAAGAAGCCAAAGGTAATGATGAAGAATTTATCAATGAGGTGGCTAGTATTATTAGGACTTCTCATGTAAACATAGTTGCACTTTTAGGATTCTGCTTTGAGGGCCATAAAAGAGCTCTAGTCTATGAGTTTATGGCTACTGGTTCTCTTGAAAAGTTCATTTATGAAAAAAATGTGGAGACGAATCAAAAGTTGGAGTGGGAAACTTTGTATAAAGTTGCAATAGGCATAGCTCGAGGATTGGAGTACTTACATCGTGGCTGTAGCACAAGAATTTTGCACTTTGACATAAAGCCCTATAATATTCTTTTGGATAAAGACTTTTGTCCAAAGATCTCTGATTTTGGTCTTGCTAAAATTTGCTTGAAGAAAGAGAGCATCATTTCAATGACGGATGCACGAGGAACTATTGGTTACATTGCTCCGGAAGTAGTTAGTAGAAACTTTGGAGAAGTTTCTCTCAAGTCGGATGTTTATAGCTATGGAATGATGGTTTTAGAAATGGTTGGAGGAAGAAAGAATATCAATGTTGCAGTTGATCGTACCAGTGAAATATATTTTCCACACTGGATTTACAACTGTCTTGAAGTAGATGATGAACTTGGACTGAAAGGCATTGAAGGTGAAGAGGATGAAGAATTTGCTAGGAAGATGATAATAGTGAGCTTGTGGTGTATATAGACTAATCTTTCGGACAGGCTAACAATCAGTAGAGTAGTAGATATGTTGGAAGGGAGCATTAGTTCCTTGTGAATTCCGCCAAAGCCTTTCCTATCTCCTACAAGATCACTGCCAAGAGATTCTTCAACTACACTACTAAGCTAATTAGGTCCTATAATGATGTATTAATTTTTAAGAAATCCCATAATGATATGTTTCTGTTGTACTCTTCAAAGAAAATTTTACAGACACATATATGATATTTGGATTTAAATTAGATTTTTAGCTTGAGCAAGGTCTAAGCTATTCAAAGCTGAATAATTGCTTCTGTCAATTTAACAAATACTTTAAACAATCTGTCATAGTTTAAGTATTGTTTTTATTGCAGCCCATGGGAACTGCAGAGTAAAATAAGCACATATTCAGTAATAAGAGTTATCTGATTTTTGACTTTTCAAAAAATAAGTATTTTTGAGATTTTTTCAAACATTTATGACTTTGGCCTTCAGGGCCACCCAACAATCTTAGCGGAAGTTTGTGGACCCTTTACTTAATTAGCTTGAGGGAATCACATGGCCATGTTTTAAGTTTCTTTCTAGGCTTTATGTAGATGTGTCAAGTGAGTCAGAACAAGACAATTGTGGTCATCATCATAGTTTTTAAAGAGTCAATGAGTCAAATCTTCCCAGTATTATTCACAAAGAAAGAAGGTGTGCAAATGTTTTGTGATAAACGCCAGAATCGAAACGTGGCTCTAAATAAGAGGATAATAGGAAAGAACAATTATTCTTGTGAAGGTGACGTGGTGGCCCGCTTTGTGTGCTAGCTGTTGTGGTTTTGAAAGAATCATGCACGTGAATTATATAAGGGTGCTTTTGTTGGGTGACCCTTATTACTCCATTAATGTTATTGTATATTACTATTCATTATCATGTTAAGTTATCAACCAGTAAAAGATTTCGATCTAAATACCATCATTTCTTAGATATTCTAAAATTATTTGATAATCTTTATTTTATTATAATTTTATCCTTAATTAATAAAATTTTTAAACAATATTCCCTAAACCAAGCACTCTTTTCCGTATAGGTAAACTACTTCTATTCTATTCAAATTTCCCATTATGAGTTTTTCAACACGTGATGTTCCTGTTGGCTAGGATCTTGTTTTCTCTCTCTATTCGTACGGACTTACGAACTTAACCAAGCAGATTTTTATCAAAAAATTTCTGGCGTCATTTGTTTAGCCCGATCTGATGTTGCACAAAATGAGTCATTTTATTATGAAAAATTAAGAAAAATATCCGGTGAATTATTATGAGCAATTTTAGGATGATTTGAGATACTAAATCCTCTGTCTGTCATCAGATTTCCTTGTGCATACATTTTTTCTCTGCCCCGTTACCTACTTTAACTGCAAAGACTTTTCAAAGAAACAAGTTTTTCCAAATCAGATAAAGATTCTTGAAATGTCAATAGATTTCCTTGTGCTTACATTTGCTGCCTCATTGCCTACTTCACCTGGAAAGACTTTTCTTTGTCACAATGACAACAACCTCTTTAATTTAGAGATTACACATCACTTTCTTTGTAGAATTTGTTCCTTTCTTGCATTGATTATCAGGAAGTAATTAACCCAAAACGCTACCATATCGGTTTATATTTTTCTCATAGATGTCAAACCCGTTTTCTCTTCTCACCCCGTTTTCTGAACTTTTGTCACAGGCCCGCCAAGAGCTTAGCTTCTCCAAAGTTTGTGGACCATTTAGCAAAATTTCTCTTTTGTTCTGTAATGAACAAGAAGGGCAATCGTTTTGTGGCTATTATGTTGTGGATTTTCTGATCTCATGAGAATTATAGAGAGCAGATTTTATCTATACGCGTTAAGTAAGCAGTGGAGACGACGACTTAAAGACTTCAAGTAAGTTAATCGTCAACTCTTTTTGTAGTTACTAATTATTAGTCTTTTGGCGGACCAATAAAAATTGATTTTTCATGCACTGTACGTATGTGATTTACGCGAATGTCCCATCTTGCTCTTGTTTCGTTCTGTTTTTCTCGAGTCTTCCCTGCGAAATTTCCAAGTCAACTGCCGTGTCTATAATGAGAAGAACTGTGAAGAAACAGTAAGAGAATGATTGGATAAAAATGGGGTGAAGCAAAGACTTCTTAACAGTATTACTAGTTGAGATTGAGAGTTGGGGAAGCTGTTGCTGCTTTTGTTGCTAAACGGAGAAGTTTAGAATGGGTCGTGCCTATCGTATAGTGTTCTTTGTTATCTTTCATCTTTTACTTCTTTGCTTCGCTCAAGAAGAAAAGAGGTGGAATTCAAGATGTCCCCCTTTCTCTTGTGGTTCACTTGGCGAGATCGGCTTCCTCTTTTCCAATTGAACGCTTCCTGAGTGTGAGTTATGCATAGTAGATTAATGTGACAAACAATATCCCAAAATTCAACTAGGGAAGCACGTGCCATTGTTTAATGTTTTACACATCTTACAGGATAATACAGTTAAGCTACAAGACCCAGAATATTTATATTCCTTTGACAGCCGTAGCTGCGGATCCTTAAAAAATTTAGGGTTCGTTTGTTTTATTATTTCAAACCCTATTCCCTATCATATTCCCAAAATACTTGTTTGTTTAATTATTTGGGAAATACTATTATATTTTTTAATTACTTTTAGACTCCTTAAGTTTATTACTTTAAATAAACACCCCTAGAAAAAAAGTTTAAAAATTAACAAAAACACCCCCACCCACTAATCTGGCAACCACCGGAATCTGTCACAATGGTGTAGAAACAACCGAAAATTGTCGGTAATTCGTCGATCTGGCCTTTTCCAGCAAGATCCACTATGGATCTGGCCGAAAAATGCCAGATCTATTTGGCCATCATTGACCGTCAATGACGACCATTTCTTTGGCCGTTAGAAAATTTGGCCTTTTGCGGCAGTCGACGGCCAAATCCATCACAGATCTAGTCGAAAAATGCCATATCGATGCACAACCAGCCAGATCAGACCGGTCTACATCGTAACGCCATTTTCTGCCAGATCAGACCGGTCTACATCATAACGCCATTTTCCGGTAAAATTCCAATGGTGGTAGCTAGAATCTGGCACTGTGGGTGGGTGGGGGTGTTTTTATCATTTTATATATAGCGGTGTTTAGTTAAATTAGCAAACCTAAGAGGTTTTTCTTTTGGTTAATTTTTAAATTTTACCTCGTAATACTCACCCTATTCAACTACCCAATATTATTCCCAAAATCCTATACAAAATGACAAAACAAACGCACCCTTAACTCTTCCCGGTACTCCTTTTCTCTATTTTTAAATTCCCAATAACCAAACAATTTTCAAATGCCCCCTCACTCATCTAAGGCCACAAATTTTCACCCTTTTGTCTGCAATAACTCCATGGACTTGTTTATCTACTATGGCCCAAGATTTAAAAAATTGCCTAGTTCTCTACCTCAATGTTCACGTATTCACTTCCTATTCAATAAGACACATAACAATCCTGAAATTTTCAATCTGTGGACTTATAATTTCGAACTGGTAGTGAAGGTAACTAAAGAATGTTTTAACTGTCATTTGGAGGGCGGCTAGTGTGAAACTGATAGCCAGGGGAAGTTTAAGTGTTATGAGAAAAGAGAAAGAGAAAGACAATGTGTTGATTGTAATATGACCGGACCTAATGTAGAATGTTAAGGATAAATATGTTAAGTCTTTTATTATTATCTTCTATAATTATGTTAAGTCTTTCATAATTATCTTTGATAATTATGCTATTATCTTATTAGGATACAATTAGGATTATCTTGTTATCCTTTTATAATTATGATAGAATATCTTATCAGATTTTAATTAGGTAATTAGAGATCTTTTAGAGTCATTTGGAGTCAAGTGTAAGGCTATATAATAGCATAAATCTAGATTGTGATCATCACTGAAGAATTTTGTCAATTAATCTCTCTATCTCTTGTTCTTGGAGGTCTCTGTTCCTCATATAAACAAATCATATCCCAAACCCTATCGTTGGTGCTCTCGTTGAGAGTCCATGGCTGACCCTTCTCGCCTAATGGCTCTGGAAGAACTTGTCTCTCAACATGGGGCCAGATTGGACGCTCAAGAGGCCAAACTTGACTCCCTAGAGGGTTTTTTATGGCTATTACACCAAAACTGACTACCATTGATGCCAAGTTAGAACAAGAACGAAGACAAAAAGAGTTCATAGAGGACAGTGATACAAGTGGCGATGACACTCCCTCGCCCGACTCGAGTTCTCATTCTTCTAGGTCTGAGCCACATTTTAAGCCTTTCCGAATAGAGGTGCCTCGCTTTGATGGCACGGAACTGCAACTCACGATCTTATCCCTGGAACCCAAAGTCATTTATCAAGTGGGCCCCATTGACCATTCTACCTATTATGTTGCAGTTGTTGTCAACCATAAGTCTACTATTGACCTTCCCTTGGTCCCTCTGGGTCATAATAACAACATTCCTCCACCACTACTGCCAACCCTCATGAAGCCTACCATGCGTTCCGATCTCTCTCTGATGTCACTACCTGACATCGTGTTGGCTCATGACAAAGGAAAAAGTGACTTCTTTACCGTGCTGATTTTTTACCCCGACGGTGGAACTTTCGTCGTCTTTTTATTGCCTTGGAACTCATTTGCGCCTATGATTTCTTATGGTGCAATATCTTGCGACCTTGAGGACAAGGTTGAACCAAAGGTGAAGGCAATGTTAGGATTATTTTAGAATTAGGATAATTATGTTAAGTCTTTTATTATTATCTTTTATAATTATGTTAAGTCTTTTATAATTATCTTTTATTAGGATAGAATTATGATTATCTTATTATCCTTTTATAATTATGATAGAACATCTTGTTAGGTTTTAATTAGGCAATTAGAGTTCTTTTAGGAGTCATCTGGAGTCAAGTGTAAGGCTATATAATAGCATAAATCTAGATTGTGATCATCAGTAAAGAATTTTGTCAATTAATCTCTCTATCTCTTGTTCTTGGAGGTCTCTGTATCTCATATAAACAGATCATATCCCAAACCCTATCATTGAAGGAATAGCGAGGGATTCTTTTATTGTTCAGAAGAAAGAACGGGTATGGCAAATTACAGTTGTCCCAAAGTGTTAGCCAGTTAGATACATGTCCTGGTTTTCTTTTTTAAAATATTAGTTCTTTGTTCTAAGTTACTAAATGATTTTCAAACATTCTTATGAGCTGCATTTAGTTTGATACCATAATTGCCAAACAATAACTTCTCTCTAGCTTTTTACTGGGATTAGTCTAGTGGATTTTGATTGATTCCTTACATGGGTTGAGAGAAAGTAGTTTAGTAAGTCGCAACATAATCTATCATCTATATGAGTCTCAGATTGGCAATTCTAATAGTCCTGTGCTCAATCTTGTCTGGAATTCGGATCATACAAATATTTTTCATAATTTCTGTTGGAGTTGTTGACTACTTCAGCCATAATGGATTACGCAGACGCATTCAGGGGCCCCACTCTCCAATGAGCGGGTAGGGGTCGTGGGGGCAACGCTCCTGGGCTCGTAGGCAGTTTGGGCCTTTTCCATATATAACCGCAGTAGGATTTCTTTAAGTTATTAAGTCTTTATTGGGTTGGGCTTCAAAATAGGAATCCTTGTAAAACTAGGTTTTGTCACTTAAACCTAATATATAAACATATTTTTCTCTTGTTATGTGAGTGATAGCAAATCATAGGGCAATTCATTCATTGTAAAAGAGAGAGAGGAAGTATTGCAATTATTTTAACTCGGCTGGACGTAGCCCATATTGGGTAAACTAGGGTAAATCGCGCGTGTTATTTTCTCTGTTTTTATTATCTGTGATTTGCTTTATTATGGTTTGGTTCTCGCTCCTGTCTCTATTTCATTCAATTTCTACCTCAACCCCAGTCCCGACCATGCTGATCTAATCTTTTTCCATAATTGTAATGATCAGTTTCCTGCCAGTTACACAAAATCTATAGTTACTTGTATTCCAATTGAAGTATGCAACCCACAATACTTCCATTGCATTATTCCCTACGGGTGAGGATTTGAAGTTAGAGTAAAATTTCCCACTAATACGTAGTTTTCGTGCAGCACCTGTTTAATTAGAGGAAAGGGATGAAAAAATAACTAATTTTGACTATGTGAAGTTGTTGAAGAATGGATTTACACTGAAATAGATTGGACTGGAGAAAAATTGGTGGCCGATGATTCTTTGTCTGGGTGCAACCTGTGCATTTCAGATAGTAGAACTAAACTGCATTGGATGATAACAAATTAGTCCCTCTGAATTTCTAAGGTGTGTAGAATTACCATATCTAGTAAAGATTAGTATGATAATGGTGAGTGGATGCTTTCCATCTGTTTATAGAACTCCTCTAAAGTGGCCACTCATAAAAGTAGAGCACTAAGAATTTCTAGGTTATATGAACATTTGACATTAATCTTACCAGTTGCTATATTGTTGATGGGTAAAATTGTCGGGAGGGGATGGCCAAACAGATAAGGAGGGAAAGTTTGAATGTTCTGTGACAGAAAGAACAGGTATAAAAAATTACAGTGAGGTACTAGGATTCTTTCCTGCTTGTTAATATATAAAGCTCAAAATGTCAACATTTTCTGCAGATGCCTACTTGTCAAATACCACTACAAGAAAATTGACATTTTGTAACCAATTTTTTAGCAACTAACCAGAATTAGTTGCAAAAAGGCTACATTTACCAACTAAATTGACATTAGTCGGGCAAAGAGCATTAAAATTTTTGGGCCCACATGTTCCAACATTTGGCATCTAAAGTTAATTTTTTGCGACTATTTTGTTAGTCACAAAACCCGTTGCTTTAGTGACTAATAAATTTAGTTGCAATTTTTTCCGGGTGATTTTTCCCTCCAAAATTTGATAATTTGCATCTAAAATATGGCTTTTTGCATCTACATTTTTTGTTACAAAAAATAATTTTTTGCAACTACTAATTTAGCTGCTAAATTAGTTGCGAATAATCAGGGATTTATTAGTAACTATTATGATTAGTTATAGAAAAATGAAATTACCAAAATATCCCATATTTGGACAGTAATTACAAGGGCCCCAAAGTATATACAGCAACTAAATTTGATTTAGTTGCTAATTTAACTTAAAAAATTCATATTCCCCGCAAAATTATTTGTCCCCGCCGGACCTCAATTATGGGCAACTAACACTAATTCTTTCCTGACTATATTTTTAGTTGCAAATTGACTTATTTCCATAATAGAATTATATTTCAAAATTAAATAACTAATTAGAACCCTTACTTTTTTAAGTTATTTACAGAATACCCTAACCTATATAAAGCAAGCATTTTTTTTCAATTTCATCTCTTCTCCACACATGTTTGCCCTCGCTGTTGCCTGAATTTCCAAACAGTAGAACTTGACTTCATCTTTTCCCCACTTCATCTTCATCTCTTCGATCTGACGCGTCTTCATCTTAATCGCTGTTGCCCGAATTTCCAAACTGCAGAACCTGACTTCATCTCTTCTACTCCATGCATCTTCATCGTTCAATTGATCTTCTTGGTTTTGTTCATTCATCGAATACGAGGCAATCCCTAACCTCCCGTAAGTACAATTTTTGATTCTTTAGTTCTCTCGCATGGTAACATTGAATCTGATTTCAATTATGTTTGAGTGTACTGTAAATGTGGACAAACTGTTTGAGACCTTTAATCTTGTAATGTTATTTATGCCACTTTTGGCTGACGTTATTTGACATAGCTGGTTCAAAATTGTTATCTTTTTTTATTCTGCTTTGATTAGTCTGTCTATTTTGGGGAATTCTGGTGATATTTATTGGCCGAATACCTTCCTATATGCAATATATGTTGCTTGTCTTCTTGTATTCGCTTGTATGGAAAATTATAAAGTTTATTGAAGCCATGACTTAATGAGTTTTAAAGCAGCAACCTCAATAGAAATGAATGCAATTAAAAATTGAAAATGACTATCATAGTATCAGACGGGAAATTGAGGTCATTGGTTCCTCATGATTTCCTTTGTTTCTCGTTTACATTCTGAGTACTGGATATTAAGGTGAACATATTCCTTTTGCTTATCATCTTATATGCTTTCTTCCATGAATTTCTGATAATGCAAATACTATATTAATTTTCTTTAGTGGCTGCTGAATTTTAAATATCTAGGTCACTGATAACCTACATTCTAAGTATATTATACTTTAGGCTATATGATTTATATGAGGAGAACTTTAATCAATTTTACCTTGGATTTTATGAAGTTTTAATCAAATGTTTTAAACTGTATATAAGTTGAGCATTATAACCATAGATGTCTCTTTTCTTTATGTAACAAACAGAGAATACTTAAAAGAGTTGGAGGCCCTAAATTGTGATAACATATTCAAAACACAAGAACAGTTATTTCCTAAATGGTTTGCAGATCATGTAAGTATCCCTTAATTGTTTATAAAACATACAAAACAAGGTTTAATATGTTTTAGGTTATGCTTAATGATTTGGAATTGATGTTTTTGTGTAGATGAACACCTTGCATGTTGACAGATGCAACGATACAAATAAGGAATAGTACTTCTTATCTTGTGGTCCTGATTTTCATGTTAAATGTTATAACAATTGTATTCTCAATGGAGTGAGTTTCCATAACAATGATCAATCACATTGTCGAGTTACACAAAATTGTGGAGTGATGGTGCTAGGGGAGCATGATGGTGATCCAATTGATTTTTATGGTGAATTAAGTGGTGTGTTAGAGCTAAATTATGTTAATGGGTTTCGGGTTATGTTATTCAAGTGTAACTGGTTTGACATTAATGCAAAAAAGAAGAGGATACAAAAAGATTATCATCTCACTTGTATTAATGTTGGGAAGTTGTGGTATGAAAATGATCCTTTTATACTTGCCATTCAAGCTCAAAAATTCTATGTTGACGATTACAAACTTGGGACTAATTGGAAAGTGGTTCGAAAAGCTCAACATAGAAACCTATGGGATGTACCAGAGATGGATAACACAAATGAAGAAGAGTAAGATATTGTTCCTGTTCAAGAAGATGAGTTTAACAGGGGACATTTCATTAGACATGATGTTGATCCTGACTTGGTTGATGCAACAATTACACATGTTGGAGCTGAAGTAGTGGGAGATGATGCCAATGTTGATGTTGTTGAAGAAGAAGATGATACGTTGATTGATTATTGTACTGATAATGAATATGATTTAATGAGTGATTCTGATAACAACTTCTGATGGTATGCTTGTATGATTATATGTAATCTTTACTATTTTCTGAATGTGTAACTATAGTTAATGGTCTAATGTCATGAGATTAATTGTATAAAGTGACTTATATCTTACCTAGTACATTTTCTCTTATGTTGATGTTTGCAGATTCCGAAGATGGCTCCTGGTACAAGAAGGACCCTAGCTAGACGTGCAAATGTTGTTCCAGAGAATCATAGTCTTGTACTGACACTGAAATTGCTACAATCATTGGTAAAGTTATGATATTGGTCCATATAAGCATACTGAAATATATACTTGGATTTTAGATATCGAGTACAATGTTTGTTTAAAATTTAAGAATACATTTTACTTTACCAACATGTAAACCATCCTTGTGATAACATAGTATTAACTATTGATGCATTATTTTGATTTTGTAGAGAATATAGCGGCGAAGAACGTGAGAGGGAAGAGTAGAGGAGTTAGATGCGAAAGACTCCTAGAAACAGCGAAGTCAAAGTTGCATGTAGACTTTCTGAAAGAAGATGGAGTACCTATTGGAGTAAATGCATCAAAGTTGAGTACTGAGGTAGGAATAGTTGTGAGGAACTATGCCCCCGTAAGAGTGCTTACTTGGAAGAAAGTTCCCTACGATGTCGAAAAACAAATGATTGCTCGTATCACGGTAATGTAGTTTAATATCATTATCCATATTGTCATACTTCCTTATGAAAATAATATATAATACCCATATAAGTTTAATGCATGTACATTATTGATGAATTTAGACCAAGTTTGACATTGATGTCACGGAGCCCCATGTACTGAAATGGTTGAAGCACAAATTGTGTAAGAGATTCAACAGCTTTCGGAGTGCCCTACACAAGAAATTCAAAGCATATGCTACTAAGGAGGAAGCATTACAGAATAGACTAGAAGAAATTAAAGATCCTGATGATTGGATATATCTTTCTGACTTTTTTTCGAGTGAAAAGTTTCAGGTAAGGTCAACATGGCTTTTAATGTTATTATATATGTATTGTATTTTAATTCCTGATTTTGAGGTGTTAGGCATGGTCAAAAACTTACACTGAGAACCGGTCAAAGATGAGGTGTAACCACCGCGGTGGTTCCAAGAACTTTATCCAGCACAAAAAGGAAAAGATATTTAATATGATTCACCTATACAAATATACAACATTGCTATCGTGTTTACTAAATTTATTTCAATTTATGGTCGATGACGATATGAACTGTTAAGGCGCAACAAGTTGGGGAATCTGTCGGTCCTATACAATTATTTCTTGACACTCGTTGGAGCGCGGAGAAAGGGTGGATTAATGAACAAGCAAGAAAGCTATATGTAAGTTGATCATTTTTCGTAACTGTTCCATACTGCCATGCTGGATTTGTTTTAATTTGAGTCTCATTACATTTCTCTGTCATCTTTTGATCACCTATAATTATGTTCCTGCTTCTGCATTTGTTTGATATTGGCATTTAGTTTTCCTGAGTGTTACCAAACTTTTATAACTTTGCTGTGGTTGGCTAGTAGGAAAAACATGTTTCATGGTTTATAATCGGTTTGGATTGAATTTAACAGTCTGGATTTAATGATGTAGATAAATTAATAAACTAAATAAGGTTCAGAGTAGACTGGTTTTATCTAATAAATCATTTGGGTGGAATTTTGAATTTTCTAGACTTGAAAGATGATGAAGATAGTTAATATCCCTTTTGCCTCAAATAGAGAACATCATCTAGATGATATGAAAGAGGAACATAAAGCATGAAATCTAGAACCATCAGGGTATTTTACTTTGAACATACTTTATTTGGTCAATCAATGATGCTTCTTGCTATAATTTTCACTTTTAGAGCTTAGAAGGAAGGCAAAAGTTTCATCTAAAGTTCAACTTCTGTCTTAGCTGTTAACTCATGAGGAAGCTCAATACAATAGATGTGATTCAATCAAGATGGCTTGTGATTTATATATCTTTTTCCAAACTGAAGTGTTTAGGTGTAGGAAGGAAGTAGGAAACTATAATCTTTTGTTTCTTCAATATTCTGTAGCTTTAAAGTTATGGTTTAGTTTGGGTCATTCCAAAGTCTTGTCTCTTAATCCTCATTAAATTATTATGCATTTGAAGGATGCAAGAAAGCTATTTGGGGTATCTGGAATTAAAGAAAAGAAAGACTCTTTGAAAAAGCTATTTGGGTCTGATTCAATTAGAGTTATTCTGTCCTTCAAGTTATTGCTTCCCCTAAACGGTTGTTACAAGCAAAGGCACTTATATTTCAAAAATACAAAAGCCTAAACAAAATCCCAAAATTTGACTTTGCCTCATCAAAGTGAAACTCCTGTCCTATGTGGTTATAAAAATCATTTCTTGGCATCTTTATGTGCATATGTACAAATTTATAAATATGTACAGATTTATACACTTGATGAGTAGTATAGATTTAAAACAATTTGAAAATGGGAAATGCATATGTACAGATTTATACTTATGGCTTTGTTTTGCCTCTTGCAGAATTAAAACACAGATTTATAAATATGCCTCTTGCAGAATTATGTGTTAGAGAAAATGCAACAACCCTTATCTTTCCAATTACTTAGCATGTTTATGCATGGATATGTGAATGTAAATCTGTTGCTTATATGTGTATAAGAAAAACTTTATGTCAAAAATTTCCTTTTAGTATTAGATTGATAATGTTTGAGATACTTGCTTCTCTACTCCATTAGACTTATTTTTGTTTGGTGCTGTAGTATTCTTTTATGTTGCTATTTAGTTTGTTGGTTGACTTATTGATTATGCATTCAATTGATGGTAGGAAAAAATGATAGAGCTGCAAGAGGAAAGAAAAGCAGGGGAAAGTGAAAAAACAAAAGTTGAGATATGTGAGGAAGCTCTGGGTAAAGCTTCCGGATTTAACAAGAATTTTGCATTTTCACAGATTCAGCATCAATCCACTGTAGCAGAAGCAGAGTTAAGGTGCATTGTGCAACAACAAGAAAATAATATTAAACAGTTGGAGGACCAGCTAATCTTATTTGATCAACAAAAAGAGAAAATAAAAAGCCTTGAATACCAACAATTGGTCCTGTTAGAGATGATGAAGCAGCTAACTATAGCCCTTGAACTAGAGAAATCTGATAAAGCTCCAACTCGATAGCACTTGCCTTCTCGAACTAATGAAGACTCGTCCTTATCAGCTAAAGCTATTTCAAACACCTGAACTGGTGACACTTGACATGCTAACAGTATTGATGGTTATTTTTGTGTTGTATGGATAATAGATATTTTGACATGGGGGTAGAACCATCTTTTTAGGATTGTTTGCATATATGTGTTAGATGGTGTACATGGGGTGGGCATTTTTTTGTTAGTTATGCACATATAGATAGGTAGAAAAAGGAAAATGTGGGTGCATGCTGTTCTTTTGCGTTATGCACATGTGATAGTGCATTTTGGATTTTTATTGATCATCGTGCATAAAAAGCCATGTATGGACTATATATATATGTATGAAAATATGATTTTTGATTTAGTGATCAGATTTTTATATTGTGTCCATTATTTTGTTCATGTTGAATGTATAATGTAGGTCAATATGAAATGCTCTAAAAAAAATACATTCTGCAACTAATTTTTTAGTAGCAAAAAGTCATTTAGCATAATTGCATTCCGCTGGAGGTCAATATGAAATGCTCTAAAAAAACACATTCTGCAACTAATGGTTTAGTAGCAAAAAGTAATTTAGTATAATTGCTTCCATATTCAGCGTCTAAAAAATAGTTGCGATAATATTTTGGATTTCAAATTCAGCGTCTAAGATGATTACAATTAACCACTAAATTTTTGTCACTAAAAGATAAATTTGGCCACTAATAAAATAGTCACAAAAACCTATTGGATTCCACATTTAGCGTCTAAAATGACTATAATTAACTACTAAATTTTGGTCACCAAAAGATACATTCGGCCACTAATAAAATAGTCGCGAAAACCTATTGGATTCCACATTCAGCATCTAAAATTACTATAATTAACTACAAAATTTTGGTTACCAAAAGATACATTCGGCCACTGATAAAATAGTCGTGAAAACCGTTTGGATTCTACATTCAGCGTCTAAAAGAGTTATAATTAGCCACTAAATTTTGGTCACAAAAAGATACATTCGTCGACTAATAAAATAGTTGCAAAAAGTCTTTTACGAAATTACCCTTACACCTTTGGCGTCTAATTTGTGTGGGATTCGCGACAAATTATTAGACACTAAAACTGACATTTTGCAACTAATTGATTAATCGCTATACAATTTTACCAAATTACCCTTGAACTTTTAGCGTCTAAGTTGGGGGACTATTTTGACCAGCATTTACTGACTATTTTGCTAATCACAAAAAAAAAAAAAAAAAAATTTGCGTCTAAACCACAATATAGACGCGCTATGAATCTGCGACCAACTTACTGCAACTAAGGGGGCGACAAACAAATTTAGATGCTAAAAATGGCTTAGCGTCTAAATGTGACTTTCTGCATCTAATTTTTTGCTAGACGCAGAATGCCAGTTTTCTTGTAGTGTACGCTGCCGTTTCAATACAAATGAGAGTTGATCTTAGCCGTTAAAATGAAGAAGATCTAACAGCCAGAATTAGCCCATGAAGTCAAACTATATAAGGGAAGAGTTCTTCACAATAGTAACGCATTCTGCTTCTCTTCTCTTTGTGCGATAGATTAGTTTTTGCTCTTGTGGTTGTGAGTTTTTGTCAATCTTGCTTTAAGTTGTGAATTTGTGTAATCTTAGGGTGGGGGTAGTGTTTCCTTAAGGATTAGAGAGTCTGGGTCAGGTCTTCTCCAGGGATTCCAGTTTTGAGTGAGTTAAAGATTAATAATTGGGTGAATCTTTCAAAGTTGTTTTGTAATCTGTAATAATAGTTGATTTCTAGTGCAGTGAGCCCCAAAAATTCCTAGAGCTCATGGATGCAGTCTTTCCATTGTGGAAAGGTGAAACACGGTAAATTTGGTGTTTTGTGATTGGTTTGATCTTGATTCTTTGGTGTGTGTTATCTGTTGGTTTATGCGTGGGATTAGCAGTGAAATGATTGTGGATTACATAACAGTGGTATCAGAGTATGGTTAGTGTTGTCAATCCTTAGGGATTCTTAATTTCGAAATCTAGGGTTTGGTCATAATTTGGGGATTTCTTGATTAATAGGCTTGGGAGAGTCTAGGATTAGAAATTCTGTAAATTTGGGACATCAATTTGAGAAGGAGGGACCAATCTTGGTTTTTTCTAGGGTTATGCTTAGTAATCACCCAACACAAAAAATTGTTTGTTAAGGGTCAGGGAGAAATTAGTCAGGTGGGTAGTAATCCTCATCACAATAGTGGCCCTAGGAACAAAAAGAAGGGTAAACACACCAATAAATCCAAAAAGGAAGCCCGAAAATGTTTCTATTGTAATAAGACTTGTCATATAAAGAAAAACTGTTTTGAGTGGATTAGGAAATAGAAACATTCCAACACTAAGAGCAATTTAGCCGCCACTAAATATAGCATTGAAGAATCAGAGGTCCTAACAGTGCCTAAGGCTGATATTATATGGGAATGAGTGCTGGATTCTGATTGCTCATTCCATATGAGTCCAAACAAAAATTGGTTCCAAGAGTTTGAGCCAAATGACCTTGAGACTGTGTTTATGGGTAACAACAATGCATGTAAGGTTCAAGGAGTTGGTAGTATAACTTTGAGGCTAGATAATGGATAGCTAGTCAAACTAACTAAGGTTAGATATATTCCAAATCTTAAGAGAAATTTGATTTCACTAGGAACCCTTGATGAATCTGGGTGTTTTTATAAGGCAGAAAATGGTTGCTTAAATGTTTATAAGGGTAACAGCATAGTACTTAGTGGGGTAAAGAGGAATGGGCTGTACATCTTGAGTGGGGGTCACTGTTCTAGTTGTTTGCTTACTACAAATCTAACAGACACTGAAAAATGACATTTAAGGTTAGGTCATATGAGCCAAAAAGGCCTAGATACTCTAAGCAAACATGGGTTGTTTGGCAGGGATGTCATTAGTGATTTGAAGTTTTGTGAAACTTGTATAATGGGGAAGCAGCATAGGTTAAGTTTTCATAAGGGGACATACTAGGCCACTAACTGCTTAGAATACTTACATGCTGATCTTTGGGGGCCTGAAAAGATAAAATCTCATGGGGGCAATAGCTATTTCCTGTCGATAGTGGATGACTACAGTAGGAAAGTTTGGGTATTTCTACTTACATCTAAAAATGAGGCCTTAGATAGGTTTAAGAATTGGCAAACCCTAGTAGAGAATCAAGTTGACAAAAAATTTAAAGCCCTTAGCACAAATAATGGGCTAGAGTTCTGCAATTCAAAGTTTGACAGGTACTATAGTGATCAGGGTATTTTGAGACACAAAATAGTCAAGGCAACTCCTCAGCAAAAAGGAGTAGCTGAGAGAATGAATAGAACGTTGTTAGAAAATGTGATATGCTTACTGTTCACATTAGGATTACCCAAGACTTTTTGGGGAGAAGCCCTCAACACTGCAACATATTTAGTCAACAGAAGCCGTTCTAGTGCAATAGGTTTCACTTGTGCCGAGGAGAGATGGTCCAAAAGAAAGCCAAACTTAAACCACCTTAGGGTCTTTGGGTGTGCAAACTATGCATACACAAATGAAGGGAAGCTTGAACCTAGGTCACTAAAGTGTGTATTCCTCGGTTATCAAGAAGGAACTAAGGGGTTCAGATTATGGGAAAGAACATCACCAGGGGTTAAAGTAATAATCAGTAGCGATGTTATTTTTAATGAAAATATTTTTCCTCGTAAAACTACTAACCCTGATACAAGTACCTCTAGCATTGATCGTATGAGTCAAGAACCAAATGCAAGGACACAAATTGAGGTAGAGACCTCAAGTATTCAAACTAATGAAGAAAATCCAGATTAAGAAACTGATATGGTAGCCTTGGATCATGACCAGAAGGGTAAATCAGCTAAGAACTTTGAACCAACCTAAGAAGAACCCTTGCCACAGTATCAGCTAACTAGAGACAAGACTTGTAGAGAGATCAAACCTCCAACAAGATATTCTTATGCTGATACATTTTGAAAATCATGCTTGGTGGTCGGTAGTGAAGTACTAATATAGCGAACCTAATAGCTATGAGAAAGCAATCAGATCAAAGGACAAGGACAAATGGCAGATTGCGATGGAGGAAGAAATGCAGTCCTTGAAAGTCAACAGAATCTGGTCCTTGGTCCCTACTCCAAAAGATCAGAAACCAGTTGAATGTCAATGGCTATTCAAGGTAAAAAAAAAAAAGGTATAAACTCTTCTAACCCTCCTAGATACAAGGCTAGACTTGTAGCTAAATGTTACACACAAAAGAAAGGCATTAACTTTAATGAAATTTTCTCACTAGCAGTTAAGTATAAAACAATTAGGATTATGTTGTCTGTAGTTGCACATTATGGCCTAGAACTAGAGCAACTAAACGTTAAGACTGCCTTTCTACATGGAAACTAGAAGAGAAAATATATGAGGCAACCCGCTGGTTTTGTTGATAAAAGACTTCCAAATTATGTGTGCTTGCTGCATAAGTCGTTGTATAGACTGAAACAATCCCCTAGGCAGTGGTACAAAAGGTTTGATGCATTCATTTTAAGCATTGGGTTTAGCAGGAGCAAATATGATAGTTGCTTTGATTTTGCTTTGGATAATGATATGCCTTCGCTTGTTGGAGTTGGGCCTAACTCTTCACCCAAAAGGCCGGTGAGGAGTCAAGCCCACCTCAAATTCTGTCATGGTATGAGGGCCTTGACTAGCATCAAATGGCCAAAACATCTGGTTCCTCCTCTTCAATCTTACCTAATTGCGTTGAGGAAATGCTTAGATAATCACTTAATCGTTCCAACTCTGCACTTGCTTCCAATGTACAAGTAATCTGCCCTAAACTCACGCGCGACAACTACCAATTTTGGAGCTCACAGATCTTGTTTGTTGTTGGCTCATGAGCTTTAAGATCACTTACTTGGTAAAATTTCTTGCCCTCGACCTTTAATTCTTGCATAATCATCAATTGATAATGACCTAAGTGAGCTCAAGGAAGATGTTAGGGTTAGATCTGACAAAATCAATCCAGACTATGTTATATGGAAACGTACAAATAGGTTTTTAGTTAATTGGCTACTAGCTTCTATATCATAGAGTATGTTTGGTAATGTGTCAAAATTTAGATACTCAACTGAGATTTAGAGAGTTTTAGAGAATGAATTTGTTAATGATTCCAAAGCTCGTGCTCTACATCTTAAGAATTTGTTGCAAACAACACAAAAATGTAGTCTAAGCATTGGAGATTACATTAAGAAAATGAAGGAGATAAGTGAGAGTCTGTCATCTGGTGGCTTAACTATCTTAGATGAGGATTTACTACAATATGTCCTTGATGGTTTAGGACCAGAATATGACCCTGTAGTAGTAACTCTTACTTCTAGACTGGAGTGAAAATTTGATTCAGTCATGCTTCAAGAAGCATAGTTTCTGCTCCAAAAGTATGAAATTCGATTGGAGAAGTTCAACTCTATTGATCTTATAACAACTCTGCTCATCTAGCTGTTACAAATGCTACTCATTTAGCTGTCACAAATGTGTCTGGAAGTGCAGGAAACAATTCAAACTTCTCACAAAACCAAACAGTAGACAAGTCCCTAACCTCACCCTTGTTCAACAATAATGTACCTTCTCTCAATTCCCTTGGTAATCCATACTATCATCAAACCTATACAACACCATCTGACACCTATTCAATTGGTTCACATAATCCAGTTTTTCAACAGCTTGGTAATTAGATGTTTACTCCTAGACCTCCTAGTTATGTGTCATATAGAAGACGCAGAGGTCATGGTGCTAATAGCAACAAACTTATCTGTCAAGTGTGTAACAAGATAGGGCATTCAGCTGTGCAATGTTATCATAGGTTTAATGTTGCCTACAATGGAGCTTTCTAGTATGGTTCCTCACAATTTGTTGGTGGTTTTCCTGGTTCATTTGGTTCATATTCTCAACGGTCTCAAAACCTTAACACTCGTCAGATTGCTTCTGGTCTTGATTCCAAGCAACAACCATCTCAGTTTGGCCCTTCCTTTGGAGTTGCTGGCTACACGAATATACCTCCAAGTTCAGGCTACATTCCTATATCTCCTGGTTCTAACAATACTGCTAGTCCTTCTAGTGTCTTTGGTTTGCCAAGCCAACAACCAGCAACACTAATCAGGCATTTCTAGCAGCCTCAAATTATGCTCCTGCTGCACACTATGGTCCAAACTTGCAAAATTCTCAAATAGCCACTGCTACACGGTTTCACACCTACTGACCCCATATGGTACATGGATTCTAGAGCTACTGACCATATAGCTTCAGATTTGAGTCATCTACAAGTCAGCAAGGATTATTGTGGTTGAAATCAACTTCAAGTGGGCAATGGTGAACACCTTGACATCTCCCACACTGGTAACACTTTATTACCCAGCCATTTCCGTTCTAAATGTTTACATCTCAAAAGCATATTATGTGAACCTAAAATTACCAAAAACTTACTTAGCATTTCAAAATTTACAAAAGACAATAATGTAATTGTTGAATTTAATGCTGACTGTTGCATTGTTAAGGATCAAACAACCAGGGAAATGTTCCTACAAAGGGATCTTAAAGAAGGCCTATATCAACTGAATATTCCCTACACTAAACCTGTTTGTTCTTCACAACTCTCACAGTCTCACACTCAAAACTTTAGTCTGAATAATTGTGTTTCACATTGCAATAATGTAGTAAAAAATGACTTGTCTTCTTACTATTCTAATAATACTTGTAATCAGCATGTCCTAGATACCACTATTCCTTTCAGTCCAAAACTAACTCAAGAGCAGTGTAAACCTGACTTTGATATTCTGTCTTCTGTTTCAAACACTTGCAGTCCTGTAATATGCAATGGTCTAATAAATAAAGAGAATATTGTTGTGCCTAGAAATGATGATTTTATTGATGCTTATACTGCCTCTGTTGTGCCTAAGACTTCTTATGTGCATTTAGAGCATACTGATGTGCTTGTTGATGTATGTTGTTATTGTGTTTACAATTTGCGTGTGCTCACGTACCACTTGTTGGAGTTGGGCCTAACTCTTCACCCAAAAGGCCTTATTGGGTGAGGAGTCAAGCCCACCTCAAATTCTATCAGTATTTACTCTTATATGTGGATGACATGCTCTTGATTAGCAAATCTAAATCTAGAATAGATGGATTAAAGGGAAGCTTAAGGCTGAGTTTGACATGAAAAACTTATGATGTGCTAAAAAGATATTAGGAATGGTAATACATAGGAATAGAAACTGCCATGAATTAAGATTATCTCAAAGTTCCTATTTGCAAAAACTAGTTTCTAAGTTTAACATGGTTGAATCAAAGGTTGTATCTATGCCTTTAGCTAGTCATTTCACACTTAGTAAGGACCAATGTCCCAGAACAGATTCTGAGTTAATAAAGATGGAACAAATCCCTTATGCAAATGTAATAGGGTCAATTATGTATGTCATGATTAGCACTAGGTCTAACCTCTCCTTTGTTATGTCATTGTTGAGTCGTTTTATGTCGAATCTGGGGTCAGAACATTGGTCAGCTCTTAAATGGGTTCTAAGGTATATTAATGGCACTTCACATATTGGTTTGGAATACTATAGAAGATATAATTCACTTGATCTTGTGGGTTTTGTAGATTCTAATTTTGCAGGGGATAAAGACACAAGGAAATCAACCACTGCCTATGTCTTCACGTTGGGAAGAGATTGTGTGATCTAGAAATCCCAGCTTCAGCCTATTGTGACACTCTCCTCAACTGAGGCAGAGTATGTGGCTGTTGCTGATGTATTCAAGGAAACACTGTGGCTTCGAGGAATACTAACTGAAGTGAATTTGATTGATAGAGTAGCCACCATTTATTCAAATAGCCAAAGTGCCATTCACTTGAGCAAGAATCTTGTCTATCATGACAGGACCAAACATGTGGATGTGAGATTTCACTTTGTCAGAGATCTAGTTGCCCAAGGATTGATCATCTTAAACAAAATCCCAACTGAAGATAATCCTACTGATATGGGTACCAAGATTATCACTGTTGCCAAGTTCAAGCATTGCTTGAACCTACTGTTTGTCAAGTAACAGGGAACAACTGAGCTGTGAAGGGAGTTTAGCATGGTTAGTTGCACTTAGGAAATCTGGCTTGTAAAAGTTTTGAGCTTCAAGGTTGAGAATTGTTAATATATGGAGCCCAAAACGTCAACGTTTTCTACAGATGCCTACTTATCAAATACACTGTCATTTCAATGCAAATGAGAGCTAATCTCAACCACTGAAATGAAGAAGATCTAATGGCCAGAATTAGCCCATGAAGTCAAACTATATAAAAGAAGAGTTCTTCACAACAGTAACGCATTCTGCTTCTCTTCTCTTTGTGCGACAGATTAGTTTTGCTCTTGTCGTTATGAGTTTTTGTCAATCTTGCTTTAAGTTGTGAATCTGTGTAATCTTAGGGTGAGGGTAGTGTTTCCTTTAGGATTAGAGAGACTGGGTCAGGTCTTCTCTAGGGATTCCAGTTTGAGTGAGTTAGAGATGGATAGTTGGGTGAATCTTTGGGAGTTGCTTTGTAATCTGTAATAACAGTTGATTCCTAGTGTAGTGAGCCCCACAAATTCCTAGAGCTCAATGTGGATATAGTCTTTCCATTATGGAAAGGTGAACCACGGTAAATTTGGTGTTCTTGTGATTGGTTTGATCTTGATTCTTTGGTGTGTGTTATCAGTTGGTTTGTGCGTGTGATTAGCAGTGAATTGATTGTGGATTTACATAACACTGCTTAAAAACATGTCCTGTTTTCTAGGTTTTATAGATTGGTTTTTGCTCAATAATCTGTGTGCGTTTATTTTAATTCCATGCCAAAACATTAAAGTCATTACCAGGTCAAAGAGCTCAGATTGTCACAAGAAGATTATTATGACTTTTGTTACATTCAAAATCTTGACAAGAATTTAGATAATCTAATGCCATCTTATTTGTAGTTTGCCGCAGGAGATGAGAAATTGGGATTGAAGCTAGGCATCGGACTTGCTAATATATGTAATAACTCCTTTATAATAGGATACTCATAGAAATACATAAAGTAAAATACATTTATATCAACAAAAGTAGATGGGCCCAAAATTTTCTTTTATTACATATAAACATTCTTATTACCAAATAAGATATCATTTTACAAAAAGTTATCAAAAACAGTGGACAGTGTAGCTATTGCTCCTCGCTTGCCGATGCCAATCCGACCGCGTCCTCACCTAGATCCTGTAAACACAAAGAAAAACAATGGGGTGAGCACAAAAGTAATGCTCAGTAAGTAAATCATCTACTCGTCTGTCCCCGCAACTCTTTCTCTTAATTCTTTCCTTACACACTTCTCGTCTCATTTATTTTCTTGTTCTGTTTCTCTTTCACACGGCTCTCTTTTATCAATTTTCTATTGTAAGTCATGACCTCATCTTACGAGAGGCACGGCCAGGTAGAGTTCACAAAGCACCAACCCATTCTTCGTGATTCTACTCATTCTCTCTTTATTCTTTCTCACTTGAATGTCATGGCCTCATCTTACCGGAGGCACGGCCGGGTGGAGTTCACAAAGAACCAACCCACTCTTCGTGACTACCAGGTGAAATTCACAAAGCACCAACCCGCTCTTTGTATTTTTCTCATTCTCTTTACTCTTAGAGTAGTTCATTCACAAAGTTCTATACTCTTTCTCAGGCTACTTCTCAATGCACAATTAATGTATAAGGATGGTTCATACTTAAAATTTCTTACTTAATGCACTTATGAAATGCACAAATGCAATGTTACATCAAGATAGTGATTCTGCATAGGTTACACTCAAGAAAAAATAACTTGAGTTATACATATTGGATTGCTATGGTTTTGGTCTTGTTTTAAAGCTTAGAAATAGGGCTACAACTTTTATGTTTTGGTCTCAACCCAGTTCAATCTATAAGATGCCCAAAAATCACTCAGAAGGTCACGGCTGTGATAGGGCAACCATGGTAACATGTTCTCACTTAGGCATTTCATCAAACAACAATTGTGCCTAAACAAACCCTAATTTAATTATCATTCAATTTGTTTCCTAAACCATCCAAAATGAGAGAAAAACTCTCTTGTATCATCACCATATCCCCACGGCACAAACACTCCCACAATACTTCTCCAATTCTTTTAATTTCATCATCTCAAACTACATTCTCATCACTCAACAACACTTCTCATAATTGAAGTGTATTCAACAACCACAAAGCAAATATTCATCTCAACTCAATTCTCAATAACATAACATACTTATACATACATAAATCTCTACTCAAAAGATTTCTCAAATATCAACTTGGGTTGGATTTACTTACCTTGTAATGGAGAGATTTCACTAACACTTTTCCTTTCCTTTGATAGCTTGTCTCTTCTCTAAAACTTTAAACAATATACATATATAAGCAAAACTTCGCATCTAAAACAAGAATCCTTACCTTTGGATGCCTTAGATTAACTTTCTACCCCAAAATACTCAAAAAACCCTCTAAAATTCTTGAAATATTGAAAGAAGAGTTGAGAGGAAGTGGTGAATTGGAATGGCGGTGGAGAAGAAAAAAATGAAGGGTTTTCTAAACCCAAATCCCTTATTAACTTACAATTAACACATGCCTTCCCATTTTGACCTTGCTCTTTCTTAGAAATTTCATCTATGTCCCTTAGTCAATTACAATAATGCCCTCATTTTTATTGCATTCTCCATGAAATTCTATCTCTTTTCACTCGCCAATTTTTCAACTAATTTTGAGTGAAAAGACCATTTTACCCCTAATGAAAGTTTAAGGGATTTTCTTCACATTTGTCCAAAAATAACTTTAACAAAATTCAACTAAGTGTGTAAGAACATAAATTAAATTACGTACCTCCATGTGGGCATTAAAATATACCTCTTTAACCAAATATTCTATTGAATTTACTTTCTATTTATTCTTTGCTTCTATTACTAGTTTTCCAGGAAGGTTGAATTCATCTCGAGTTTGGACGATTTAGTTGGGGAAGGAGAGGTATTGGTTTAATATTTCAACAATCTCTCGGGATAATATGATTCAAATTCAGTTTTGGCTGCAATAACTCCTAGCACTCTTAGATCGTCTACTCAAACCCAACTGATCATCTTCGAGGTCTTCCACCTCAGTGTTCACCTATTATCTTTCGAGTGAATAAGACTCAAAAAAGTGTTGAATATTCTAATTTATTTACGTGTTTTTTCTCTGTGGAATTGAATGCAACAAGCAGTACGGATAGGGAGGGAAAGTTTGAATGTTCTGTGACAGAAAGAACAGGTAATAAAAAATTACAGTGAGGTACTAGGATTCATTCCTGCTTAAAAACATGTCTGGATTTCCAGGTTTCACAGATTGGTTTTTTGCTCAATAATCTGCGTGCATTAATTTTGATTCCATGCTAAAACATTAAAGCCGTCACTAGGTCAAAGAGCTCAAATTGTCACAAGAAGATTATTATGACTTTTGTTACATTCAAAATCTTGACAAGAATTTGAATAATCCAATGCCATCTTATTTGTAATTTGCTACAGGAGATGAGAAATTGGGATTGAAGCTAGGCATCGGACTTGTTAATATACCTATTTAACCAAATATTCTATTGAATTTACTTTCTGTTTATTCTTTGTTTCTATCACTAGATTTCCAGGAATCTTGAATTCATCTTGAGAATTAATTTTCGGGGAACACGAGTATATGAATCAGATATTAAAACTGTACAAAAGCTTGAATTATCGTCTCTTAATTGTCTAAACTATGAGGCAAAGTTTCTATCAATCGTTTGCATGTCCATTGACATAGAGAACCCATTAACATGTTATAATTGTTCTTGTCCTCTAAGAAAGTTTCTTTGGTATTATGGTCTCTATTCGTGTTAAAGACATATCAAAAGTTACAACTAAAAATATAGCCATCATGTCCCTTTTCCTAGAACTTGAACTATTTCAGTAAGTCTTGCAAGTGATTCTTTATGTATATATACAAATATTTGTGGCATTGACGCCCTTCAAATAGACCATTCAAAATTGTCTTAACAATTTGCCATCATTGTGTTAAGCTAATTCCTTTGTTCAATTAATTGCAGGCATGTCAATCGTTGCAACTAGCATATTGATAGTTCTGGCCTTTTACTTATGGAAAAAATCGTCACCACATAATGTCATGGTCTTCTACAAGAAGAAAACTAAGAATTACCAAAACATTGAGCCATTTTTTAGGAATCATGGATCCATTGCTCCTAAAAGATATAGTTATTCAGATATTAAGAAAATGACCACTTCGTTTAGACACAAACTTGGCCAAAGAGGATATGGAGGTGTTTACAAAGGTAGGCTACCTGATGGTCGCTATGTAGCGGTGAAGAATTTAATAGATTCCAAAGGTAATGGTGAAGAATTTATCAATGGGGTTGCTAGCATTAGTAGGACTTCCCCTGTCAATATTGTCACTCTTTTAGGTTTCTGTTTTTAGGTTCGTACAATAGCTCTCATCTACGAGTTTATGTCAAATGGATCTCTTAGAAATTCATAGAAGAGAAGAATCCATTGAAGGTTGATCATCGATTGAAGTGGAGAACATTGTACCAAATTGTGGTAGGTATAGCCTAAGGGTTAGAGTATTTACACCACGGTTGTAACATACAAATTTTGCACTTTGGCATAAAACTTCATAACATTCTCCTAGATAAAAAATTTTGTCCAAAAATCTTTGATTTTGGTCTTGCTAAAATTTTCCCCCAGAAAGAGAGTATTGTATCAATGACAAGTGCACGTGGGACTTTTGGTTATATTGCTCCAGAAGTATTTTCTAGAAACTTTGGAGCAGTCTCTTACAAGTCAGATGTTTATAGCTATGGAATGATGGTTATAGAAATAACAAGAGGAAGACAAAATAACAATGTGGGAGTTGATAATAGCAGTGAATTATATTTTCCGCAATGGATTTACGAGCATCTTGAAGTAGGTGAAGAACTTGGACTGCTAGGCGTTTCAAATGAAGAAGATAAAGAATGTGTAAGGAAGATGATTATAGTGAGCTTGTGGTGCATATAGACTAATCCTTCAGACCGGCCAACAATGAGTAGAGTAGTGGAGATGTTGGAAGGGAGCATCAATTCCTTGCAAATTCCACCCAAGCCTTTCCTATCTTCACTGGGATCAGCCCCAAGAGATTCTTCGATTAACCTACTGAGTTAAGTAGTTCCTGAAATGATGTATTAATCAACATGCATATCCTCATACTAAGAATCGTGACTTCAGATGTATTAGTAAATTTTCAAGTTTTTTTGTTGATTAAAACCTCTGCTTTTTAAGTATGTTCTGGTCATAGGCACTAAATGATCACTGGCTTGCTTTGCTCCTTTGCCTTCACCTCAACCCAAGAAGCTAAATAATCATTATTACTATATATTTCTGTTGGACTCTTGAATGCAATTTTTGTTTGTTTAATGAGAATTAAGTGTCAGTTAAATGTATACTCTTCTATTATAAGTCTTCTTTCCAAGTCAATTGCTCAATTATCTAGCCAAGGGACCAGGATCATCTCTGTTGGCTTTTTAGCTAAATGTGTAAAGGAAAGAAGAAAGAGTCAAATGAAATGAAGTTGGCTTAAGAGTTCATCTGATTTTCATTAACTTAAACTGAAAATATATACAAAAGTTTCACATCAACTGTTACACCTAAACTTGCAGTGATTTTTCTAAAACATTACACCAGCACCACGCAAATCTAATAAACAAAAAGCATGAATTTTAAACTTTAAATGCAACTACATTACTTGCTGCAGTTAACACAAAAACAACTGACTTAAACCACATTATTTTCAGCTCCAATCACCTACTTCTTTTAGCTGCATTAAGTACTATTCCAGAAAATATCACTTAGCTTAACAATCTCCATCTGAGCTTTTAAAGTCTTCTTTGTAATTGTGTAATAGTTTAATAGAAAACAACATATAATAGATATGTATTACAAGAGTTGAAATATAAATCAACAAGATACACAAATATATGATAAATAATTCAGAAGACTCCAAGTCAACTGCTATTTTGGAGGATAAACAAATGAGAAGAAACAATAACAGAAATGATATAACAAAATAAGTAATTCAAAGATTTCCTGATAGTAATAGTTGATGTTTGGTGGAGATGCTATCATATTTGTTGCCAATTAGGGAATTTTTGAATGTCTCCTGTGACTAAGCTTCTGTTCTTTATTATCTCTTGCCTTGGCTCAAGAAGAAGATGGAGTCATTGATTTCTACCTTTTGAATGTGGAAACCTGGGAAGCATAGGCTTTCCCTTCTTCAGTGGAACGAATTCTGATTGCGGATTATGGAAGATAGATAAAGGTTTCAGTTGAATAAAGATTGGCCATGGTTTTATGTTACAGGGATCTCTCAGACTAACATGGTTTCGCTTCAAGAATACGAAACAATACCACCAAAACCTTTGGGCACTTGTGCCTTAAAAAATTTGAGTGTTCCTTTTATATCTTTGAACAATTCAATCAAACCTTTTTCAGATGTCCCGGTAATAGAAGTATTGCAAATTTCATTTCGGACTGCAAAGACTAAATGGCTCAAGTGATGATAAATTCCAAAGACTTAATTCCCATTGTTCTGTGATTCAACTCCTAGTGAACAAGAATCAAAACGGTGTCGACTTCCTTAATTTATATATTGGTTGGTTCTGCCTTCAACTGAATGTAAACAGAGCATGTCAAAAGTGTTATGAGACAAGTGGCCGATGTTAAATTAAGAGTAGAGGGCCAATAACCAATTTGAAAGAATAGGTATAAAAAATAATCTATCTAGTTTATTTTGTATTTATTGCAACAAACATGGTTGTGTGTTGGAATATGAACACTTTTTGGTAATTGATGAAGATGTTGCTGAAGAAGAAAAAGGCAAACAAGAAGAAAAAGGAATTTATGTTTTAGCCAAATTTTATTTTAGGTGTTTGTATTTCAGAATATTTGTTTTCCTTTACTTCGAGTTGTATTAGGAACGAAGAATTGGTTTAGGATTTTATTTTGAGTTAAAATATGAGAATGAATTAAATTGGAGGAGTCTATCTGAAATATGAATCCTAGTAGAAAATGAATGTCATAAGGTAAATGACTTTAGGTATCGGGTAAATACTAAGGGTATTAAACACTATAAGAACAAGATGTCAGCCTATGTAAAGGGTTGATTGTGTCCGCCTATGTAAAGGGTTGATTGTGTCCGCCTATATAAAGGGTTGATGGTGTTGCACTAATAAAACACCAAAGGGTGGAATTCCCGCCTAAGTACTAGGTTGATGGTGTGATGCACTCAGGTATTGCGTTCTGTAAATCATTGTGGATTTCTCTCATCCGCGAATGTAGACAAGTTATGCCAAACCACGTAAATATTGTGTCTTTGTGTGGTTGATATTCTTATCATATTGTGTTGTTCTTTATTTTATTTTTTACTCGTCCGATTTTTAACATTATGCGAGAAAATTCACACATTATGCTTGTGAAAATTCACAGAAAATTTTGTTTAACCTCTGGTAAAATTCATAATAAGAAACACAACATATTTGCAATTTCATATCTCATCTAGCCAAGAAAAGTAACGGCTATATAAGGGCATGTCTGTAAGTTTTAATAGGAACGTATACATCTTTCTTTATATCTTCAGTTGCGGGTCGAGATGGACAAAATGGAAAATTAGGACAGAATCTGGTCCTATGACTTTGTAGTGTATCTCCTTAATCAAATTCTTATTGATATTTTCTGCTTATCGTTACAAAATTATAATCTTCTTCTTCTCCATTCTATCCCTCTTGTTAAAGTGAAGACTGAAAAACGACATCACTTTGCTACTTAAGTGACTTAAGTGAAACGCAGAGTTTTGAGACAAAATAAGCTAAAATTCCTGACCTTCAAAACTGTCCAGATCCAACAGTGGAGGCTTGTCAAAAGGGTCAACGGTATAAAAGAGGGGTGAATAGTTCATTTGTAAATATCTGCTTTTGGGTATTTCTCTTCCAATCGTGTTATTAGTTCTTGGTTAGGTTTTCTACACTTCTTTGAGAATCATTGCAACTTAGGTAGATTGATTAGTGAGTGATTAGTCAATCTGAGAGTGTTGTTTACTCTTGTGTCTTGAGGATTCCTGGTGAGTGTCCTTAGGTTTAGTTACGGGTTGATTCATGTGTATCATCCAAGAGGGTGTAATCTGGTTTGATTATGTACTGCATTAATCTTATTCTAATAGTAGTGCCATGAGCTCTCCATTTCCAGAGCTTAACGTGGATGTAGATTATCCAATCTGGATAATCGAACCACGGTAAATCTTGTGTTCTTGTGTTGGTGATTTGTTTGAATCTTTGTGTTTGGTTGATCAGGTGATTTGTTTGTGTTTATTGATTGATTATAACAGTGGTATCAAAGCTAATAGACAATAGGTTTGATTGATTTGTTGATTATTCGGTGATCTAGGGTTTCTGGAAAATTAGGGTTTGTCAAGAATTGGGGCTTTTTTAAATTGGGACTTTCTTTGGTAATCTTGAGTCTTAATTTTCAGATTCGAGTCGTCAAATCATCAATCGAGGAAGTTCTTTGAAGATTTAGGTTTGGGTCTTAGCAAATCGTTCAAGAATTCTTTTGTCAAGTAGGTCCAGGGTTTCAATTAGGGCTTCTTGAAATAGAGTCAATTTTTAACACAAATATGACAACCACACGATTGGAAATCACTCAATAGGATGAAAAGATAGATTTTGGGAGTTTGAAAAAGAAGATGAAGGCAGTGCTTTCCCACAACAAGGTGGGAATTGCCCTAGAGAAAGATGCATCCAAATGGCTAGAAGAGAAACTTAAGAAGAAGGATGAGATCAATGAGGAAGCGTACAACCTTATAGTGATGAATCTGTCAAACAATGACCTACGAAAGGTAGATGGGCTAGAAACTCCTCTAGCCCTATGGGGTAAACTCGAAACCTTTTATTCTTTACAGTCAACACCTAATCTTGCGTTTTTAAAGGGTGTTTTATTTTCGTACAAAATGGATAGTTCTAAATCAATTGAGGATAACCTAGATGAATTCTTGAAAATGACTTTAATTCTTAAAGGAACTGATCAGGAACTAGCAAATACCAGCTTAGCAATGATTTTATTAAATTCATTAACCGAAGATTATATAGTTTTAAAGAATGCTTTGCAGTATTCAGGGACTGTACCTAGTTTAGATTTGATAGTTGCTGGTCTCAAAGCTAAGGAACTAGAGCTTAAGGTTTAGAAAAGATCTGGAAGCAATCTGTTTGTAAAAGGTAGGCCATAATCTAGTCAAACAGGAAAGACTAATCAAGATCAATAAGGGTCTAAAAACAAGAAAAAATGGAAGGGGAACAAATAAAACAAAATCTGACACTAGGAAGTGTTTCTTTTGCAATAAACCTGGTCATATCAAGAAAAACTGCTTTGAATGGTTGAAGAAACATAAACAGGGAAACACTGAGAGTAACCTGGCTTCTTGTAAAAACCTATGGGATGAGCCTGAGGTCTTGACAGGAGCAACATCTGATACTGCTAAGGAATGGGTCCTGGACTGAGGCTGTTCCTTTCATATGTGCCCACACAAGAACTAGTTCCAAAATCTAGAAACACAAGAAACAGAAACTGTTTATATGGGAAACAATCAGGCCTGTAAAGTGAAGGGTATAGGCAGTGTAACTCTTAGACTAACTAATGGAAAGCTTGTAAAATTAACCAAGGTTAGTTACATCCCTGATTTAAAAAGGAATCTTATCTCTTTAGGGACCCTAGATGGGGCTGGATGTTCCTATAAAGCTAACAATGGGTGTTTGTATGTGTATAAAAATCAGAATCTGTTTCTTAAAAGGGAAAAGAGAAATGGTCTATATATACTATATGGAGATTCTCATCCTGAATGTTTTAATAATGTGTTGCCTCCCACTAAATAGACTGTAACTAAAAAATGGCACCTTAGGTTGGGGCATATGAGTCAGAAGGGTATGAACATCTCATTAGTCAGGGAGTGTTTGGGAAGGACACCATTAGCAACCTAGAATTCTGTGAAAACTGTGTTAGAAAAACAACACAGACTAAGTTTTTCAAAGGGGACTCATCTAGCCACAAACTGTTTAAAATACTTACACTCTGACCTCTAGGGACCTAAAAAAATTAAGTCCCATGGTGGGAACAACTATTTCTTATCCATTGTCGATTACCACAGCAGAAAAAGTTTGGACATTTTCTCTAAAGACCAATGATCAGGCTTTGACCAAGTTTAGGGATTGGAAAACACTGGTAGAAAACCAATTAGGAAAGAAATAAAGGCACTTCGTATTGACAATGGACTTGAATTATGCAATTCTGAGTTTGATAACTTCTGTAAAGAATATGGCATTTTGAGACATAAAACAGTAGCCAGGACCCCTCAACAGAATGGAGTGGCAGAAAGGATGAACAAAACCTTACTAGAAAAGGTTAGGTGTCTCTTATTTACCTCAAGGTTGCCAAATACTTTTTGGAGGGAAGCCTTAGCCACCACGGCCTACCTTGTAAATAGAAGCCCTTCTACTGCTATCAATGGAAAGTGTCCTAAAGAAATCTAGTATGGAAGAAGACCATACTTAAGCCATTTAAGGATTTTTGGTTGTGCTACTTATGCACATACTATAGGAGGAAAACTTGAACCTAGGTCTACCAAGTGCATATTTCTAGGTTACCAAGAAGGCACAAAAGGGTATAAATTATGGGATAGGGAGACTCTAAGGGTAAAGATCATTGTAAGCCGAGATGTAGTGTTCAATGAGAGTGAATTCCCTTGCAAAGGATCTGCCATTGATCAGGGAAGCATAAAAAACATTGAACTTAACCCTAACCCAACTGGAAGTACACCAATTGAGGTGGAGCAACTAACACATCAGCCTAACCCCATCCAAACTAAAATTGAAACCCAAAATGAAGCTGATACTGAACCTGAACAACCAGAAGAAGAAATCAGTGATGAGATCCTAGAACATCAACTAGTTGACCTTCAATAGTACCAACTAGCCAGGGACAAAACCAGGAGAAAGGTAAGGCCACCTGCTCATTATTTATGCTGAACTAATCTTTACTGCTTTGTTTGCAAGTATAGAAGTCCAAAGGATAGAACCTGAAACATATGATGAGGCTATGAAATCCAAAGATGAAGAAAAGTGGGAAGCAGCAATGAGGGCAGAGAGGCACTCACTAGAGGTAAACAAAACTTGGACTTTGGTACCCAAACCCAAAGATCAAAAACTGATCCAATGTAAATGGCTCTATAAACTAAAAGATGGTATCTCAAATTCTTACCCATTTAGGTATAAAGTTAGGTTAGTTGCCAAAGGCTACACCTAAAGAGAGGGAATAGACTTCAATGAAGTCTTTTCCCCAGTGGTGAAATACAAAACCATCAGACTAATGTTGGCCATTGCTACACACCAAAATCTAGAATTAGAACAGCTAGATGTAACCACTACTTTTCTTCATGGAAATTTAGATGAGTAAATTTATATGAGCCAGCCTATAGGATTCAATGATGTTAGGGTTCCTGACCATGTGTGCCTGCTTCATAAGTCCCTATATGGCCTCAAACAGGCCCCTAGGCAGTGATACAAAAGGTTTGACACCTTTATAATTGGCCTGGGATTTAGGAGAAGCAAGTATGACAGTTGCTTCTATTTTGACTTAGATAAAAATATGCCCATTTATCTTTTACTATATGTTGATGATATGCTGTTAATCAGTAGATCCAAGTCTAAGATACAAGATCTGAGAAAGAAACTAAACTCAGAATTTGACATGAAAGATCAGGGAAATGCCAAGAAAATATTAGGAATGGTGATATCTAGAGATAGGAGGAATAACTACTTAAAACTTGATCAGATTGTTATTTATAGAAATTAATAAATAAATTTGGTATGACTGACTCAAAACTTGTCTCAATGCCCTAAGCAAATCACTTCATGCTTAGTAAAAACCATTATCCTAAAACTGAAGCTGAGATGATAAAGATGAGTGATATCCCATACTCAAATGTGATTGGTTCAAAAATGTATGCAATGATAACTACCATACCTGATCTGTCTTTTGCTATATCACTCCTTAGCAGATTTATGTCCAACCCTGGCAGTGAACATTGGATTGCCCTGAAATGGGTTCTTAGATATATTAACAGCTCATTGAATATTGGTTTAAAGTATTGTAAGAATAATACTATGCTTGATCTTGTTGGGTTTGTAGATTCAGATTTTGCAGGTGATAAAGACATCAGAAAATCCACAATTGCTTACTGTTTTACACTTGGTGGAAATTGCATATGCTGGAAATCACAGTTGCAGCCCATAGTTGCACTATCATCAACAGAGGCTGAATATATAGCCATTGCTAATGTGATCAAGGAGGCAATGTGGTTACAAGAAATGATGTCAGAAGCAAACCTAATTGAAGGGAAGGTTACAATTTACTCAAACAACCAGAGTGCTATACATTTGAGTAGAAACCCAGTCTATCATGAAAGGACCAAGCATGTAGACGTGAGGTTTCATTTTGCGAGAGATGTGGTTGCCCAAGGATTAATTGAGCTGAAGAAAGTTCCAACTGAGGAAAATCCAGTCGATATGGGGACCAAGATCATCACACCAGCAAAATTTAAGCACTGCTTGAAGCTGCTGTCCATGGAGTAACTCAATATAAACTGGAGCTATGAGGGATATGGTTTAGAGTCCACTACATTACTAGTTATTTTTCAAGTCTTCAAGGTGGAGATTGTTAAAGTGAAGACTGAAAAACGACATCACTTTGCTACTTCAGTGAAACGCAGAGTTTTGAGACAGAATAAGCTAAAAATCCTGACCTTCAAAACTGTCCAAATCCAACAGTTGAGGCTTGTCAAAAGGGTCAACGGTATAAAAGAGGGGTGAATAGTTCATTTGCAAATATCTACTTTTGGGGATTTCTCTTCTAATCATGTTATCAGTTCTTGGTTAGGTTTTTTGCACTTCTTTGAGAATCATTGTAACTTGGGTAGATTGATTAGTGAGTGATTAGTCAATTTGAGAGTGTTGTTTACTCTTGTGTCTTGAGGATTCCTGGTGAGTGTCCTTCGGTTTAGTTACGGGGTTGATTCTTGTGTAAGATCCAAGAGGGTGTAATTTGGTTTGATTCTGTACTGCGTGAATCTTATTCTAATAGTAGTGCTGTGAGCTCTCCATTTCCGGAGCTCAACATGGATGTAGATTATCCAATCTGGATAATCGAACCACGGTAAATCTTGTGTTCTTGTGTTGGTGATTTATTTGAATCTTTGTGTTTGGTTGATTAGGTGATTTGTTTATGTTTATTGACTGATTATAACACCTCTCTATCTCATTTTATAATATAATCTCATTGTTCATATATTGTATATATATTGATAGTGAGGTGAAGTATAAAAGCTACTCAATAACCTTATTAAATTTGAACCCTTGGTGTTAATTAATCTTTAGCTAAGAAACTACAAAGGCTTTACTGTGTTTGGTTCTCTGTTTGGTTCCTCTATTTTTCTACAGAGTTTCAGATTATAAGTTTTACTTTCATTCTTGTGTGCTTTTTTAACTTAACTAGAAGCTTCGCAGCAGTCTCCAACATCACGGCCAGCAGATTCTTCAACACTACTACAGTGCCAATCGTATAATGTATTAATTAAAATGTATATTTCCCACTAAAAGTATCAAGATTGTTTGAGATTTCGTAATAAATTCCAACAAGTTACATGAATTAAGGGAGGGAAGGCATATCAAACCAAATTGGAATATCTAATATTTAATTTTCTAGGTGTTCCGTAAGAGATTGCGACTAAACAATCTTATCTGACCGTAGACTTATCCAATTTTTAACCGCTGTCTACAGATACAGACGACACAAATTTTTCCGTATTTGTGGAAGCATATCTGAGGCTAAGTTGGTCCAGCTTCAAGAAAACAATACCTTTCTGCCGAAACCTTGGAACAATTGTGTCTTCAAGAATTTGCTCTTCTAAGTTCTTCTTTTATCTCTGTTTGGCTTCTCCTCCTAGAATTCCAAGAATAATGGAATCATCTGGATTAGAACATTAGTTAATTGTTCAGTAATAGCCTTGGAACTTTCACAATTATAATTCTCCCCGCTTTCTGTCTTCCATTTTTTGTTGATATCAATGCTGACACAATTATAAGTCCAATTTAATCTTAATGTTCATGTAATTGTTTAAATTTTTGGTTTTGAACAGAAGAATAAAAGCTAGTCTATGAGACTATAACCTTGTTAAAATTGAACCCGCATGGAGAATCAAATCTTTAGCTAAGAAATTACGTTGCTCTACTTTGTTCCTCTGTTTTTTCTGCTAATTTTCAGATTATCTGTTAAACAAAAGCTGAAATTTCAGCCAACATATAATCTTTATCTTGGATACATGTTGGCCGTAATATCAGCCAAGTCGCAAAGTAAAGAGAGTGAATGTCCTGTGCTAAACTGTATTGCTACAATATGTTGATGGTCACGGGTGGGGTCAGAAAATTTTGTGTTGTGTTGTTTGTTGTCTTTCATCTTTTACTTCTTGGCTTGGCTCAAGAAGAAAATAGCATCAATCCAAAATGTCCACCTTTCACTTGTGGTTTACTTGGCGAGATCGGCTTCCCTTTCTCCAATTGAACGCATCCAGAGTGTGGCTTATGCATAGTGGATGACTGTTACAAAACGTTTCAAAAGATTCAACTGGGGAGTCATGGGCCACAGTTTTATTTTTCAAGCACCTCTCAGGATAATATGGTCATGCTTCGTGAGCAAGAATATCCAAATCACTTGGACAGTGATAACTGCGGATCCTTAAGAAAGTTGATTCTTCCTATCACTCATTTTCTCTCTTTTGAAAAACCCTACAACCAAACCTTATTCAGATGCCCTCTCAATTATGTTAAGCCCATAGAGTCCGGTTCGGTCTGCAATGACTCCAAATACTTGTTTTTATACTTTCCTGCAACTGATGAATAAGACATGTTCACTTATTCCCTTCCATATGAATAAGACACAACACAGTGTTGAATTTTTCAATTTGTCAACTTATGATTTCACCCTTGAAGTAAATGTGACAAAAGAATGTCGTGATTGTTATAAGGCGGGAGGGCAATGCCAAACTGATAGCAACGGAAAGTTTAATTGTTTAGTGACAGGTACGTATTATAGTGAAGTACTAGGTCTCGTTCCTGGGTACTACTTTTCTTACTTTCCATGTTTTACTTATTGGTTTCTTGTTCCAAGTTTACTAGCATTTTTCATGGATTGATGTGAACTGTGTTTAGTTTAGTTTAAGTCTAGTGAATTTTGGCTGATTCCTTTCTGGGTTTAGGAAAGCAGCTTAGTTTGCCCCACTTCGGTCTATCATCTATATCAAAAAAGGAACAAGATTGTGATTGATGATTAATAGAGAGGATAAAAAAAGAAACAAATGTTAATCACACATATTTCATATTTCTTATTCTGCATGTGTCATTAGACTTAAAATGTTCAAGAGAGTTCAGATGAAGGAAGGAAACCATCATGCTGATATCATCTTCTATCAGAACTTCAATGACTTGTTTTCTATCACTAACACAAAATCTGAGGTTACTTCTGTTGAATTAGTTTCTAGGGATGAGGATGTGAATTGGAGTAGAATTGCCTGTAAATATTTAGTTGCTGCACTTGTTGAATTGGAGGATGTGAAGTTTTTGAAGCATGAATTTATACTGAAATGGACTAGACATAGTTGGATACTATCCATAGAATAGAGTCCTATGATCTGAGTCCAGCTAACTCACAATTCTTTGAAAAACTAATTATAGGTCTAGGTGCAAAGTAATCCTTTCGAATTTCTAAGGTACTTGATAGAATTAGAAGGATACATAAAAGATTAGCATGTTCCTGCACAAGCTTAGAATGACATGCATGTTTCCACCTGTTTATAGAACTCCTGTAGAGCAAGTAGCTACTCATTACACTAAGCGATTCTAAGTTAACGGATAACTTGAGATTGAACCTTACCAGTTTCTGTATTGTTGATCGGTAAAACCACCGTGTTCAACAGGATTCTGTGGTTTGATTGTATTGTTTGTTCATTGTTGCGAAACATGTTTGTCTCATTACGTTTGAATTATTTGTTCGAATTCCGAAGTTCAACTTTGAGATACTAAATCCTGTGTCTCTCATTAGACTTCCTTGTGCATACATTTTTTCTCTACCCTGCTACCTACTTCGACTACAAAGACTTTTCAAAGAAACAAATTTGTCCTCAATTAATAGTCTTATCACAATGATAACTTGAATTTAAATCCTCTGCTTTAGGAGACATGGTTAGAAAAGATAACCTCTTCCAAATCAGATAAAGATTCTTGAAATGTCAATAGATTTCCTTGTGCTTACATTTGCTGCCCCATTGCCTACTTCACCTGGAAAGACTTTTCTTTATCACAATGACAACCACCTCTTAAATTTAGAGATTACAATGGCTCAATTTGCACAGCACTTTCTTTGTAGAATTTGTTCCTCTCTTGCCTCGATTATCAGTAAGTAATTAACTCAAAACGCTACCTTATTTTTTTATATTATTCTCATAGATGTTGTGAGTTTTAAGGGGATTACCAAGTGATTAAACAGATGCGAAAAGGTTTGCTTGTTCAATTTAGTGTAAGTGAGTTGTGAAAGATTGAATTTAATCAACCATAAAAACAAGTAAAGAACACGCTCATTTTTACGTGGTTCGACATCAAGCCTACATCTATGGGACCATGTCCAGAGAAGCAAATTCACTATGAAATACTTATGAGTTCAATTACAAAGCAATATAACCAAAAGTTGTAAGACACACCCTATTTTCTACACAACGATTCTATCTTCTTTGATCGAACTTCAAGCCATCATAGTAAGCTTCACATGCACAACAACATCATGTTGAAGAAGAGCTCCTCTCAAGAATCAACAATGAAGACAGGATAATAGCTTACACTCAAGCTCTTATCACAAGGAAAACAACATCCAAAATATCTTATAAGGATAAGTGATGAGGATAATTCTAAGCCTACGAACGCATAGTAAGAAACCTTAATAAAAACAAGAACCACAGAGAGAGACAAAACTATGTAATCAGGTTCCTTGCCAAATAAAAACTAAATGGGAGAATATAAAGAGATCAACACGTTAAAGGTTAGGGGTCAAAAAAGTTAAACTTTAACTTTTATATCTTTCTTTTTGCACAAGACATTTTGGGACCACAGACAAAAGAAATATTCATTTTCTTACACAACGAATAAATAGGAGATAAGTATAAAGAATAAGACAAAAAATCAATTAAAGAATAATTCTGTCTTGAAGTGAAAACAAATACGAGAAGTGTGATTAATGTGGCCTTGTTGAGACTATCTAGGAGTTGACATTCCTAACCATGATAAAACTCATTAGGATCTTTATACTTAGCAGAAGATAGTTTCAAACAGTCAGTCAATCTCTTTATATCCAAATAGAGGATAGTTTCTTAAACCTACAGGAGAACGTTGAACTGAAACAACACTTAGCATATGTAATGCTCATACTGATAGGCTGTGTATAGTAAAATTTATTTAGTACTGACATAATTAACAGTAGAGTAAACTACATGTTCCCACCCAAGGTTTAGTGTCATGGCAAGTTCCCACCTTTGGTTTCATTTATTCCAGATTGCCCCCTTAAATTAACACTGTTTCCTTAATTTTAAATTTTCACTATATCGTGTCCTTTGGGCTGAAAGTGGTTCATGTTAGTAAGAAGCGGTTCATGTTATTATCACCCAAGCCACCGGATTTTAGCTTTTTACGACCAATCTCGAACTTCAAAATAACTTTTGAGACCATTGTTACACTCCCCACGACCTTCTCTACAAAACTCATACCCCCATTGCCATCATAACTCACTTTTCCGACTACTCCCACACTTGCCACCTTGTGATTTTGGGTATCTTTTCGGTTGTTTTTTGATCAATCAATGAGCAACCAGTGTCATCAAAATACACCAACAAACTCTCCTTGTGTTTTAGTTTGTGTGGATATCTTTTTTGGCCATTTCTGACTTTCCATTTGCCAAAAATTGAAACTCGAAGTTGCGTCTGCCACCCAAGTTAGTTTTCCATATTCCCTGGGTAGGAAGTTGCCATTTCGCTAAACCTTGGTGTTAACATGTCGTTTACTCTTAACAGTAAAATAAGCAAACAACAGATTGTACAACAAAGATTTTCTTAACAAGGTTTTCACATCAGAGAAAGTTGACTAAATTGGGTTCAGGTTAGACAGCTGCCACTTCGCTTTCCATATACAAGTGTAAATCTTCATCTAATCCATGTCATCAAGATGACGCCGGCTTGATGAGAATTTAAGAATCTTCTCTATCTTTCCTTCCATTTTAGTTCCATTTCACGTCAATAGTCACCACAACCTCCCGAGAAAATTACATTGATTCTCATTTGAAGAAGCTGTCAGGTTTTTTTTGTAATCAACGACCACCGATCCATGGAGGAGGAGAGGCAGAGGCTTCACCGGGAAATGTTAAGTTTTGTTCAGAAAGTGAGGAGCAAGTTTGACCCTTCATATTTTAGGTACAATTTTCTAGAACAGTGGCGTTATTATTTCATCGGAAAGATTGACAGAACTAAAATGGAGGAGAGAATTATTCGTACAATCGGTCAATTTCCTGATCTTGTGAAAATGTTTGGTGACCTGTTGAAGGAAATAGAAGAATCTGCAATAATTTCTAGGAAAGAAAAGAAATAAGTGTTTGTGTTTGAATTGAAACTTGTTTTGCTGCATGTGATGTATGATATTGGCTTGTTCTTGTAGACTTCAAAGACGAATTATGTTAAATCTTCATTTTCATTTGGTTTGTTTGATGGAGTGTGAATTCTTTGTTGTTGTGTTGCCGTTATTACTGATGTAGAAGAAAATTCTGCAGAATGGTTTGCTTAAAATTTCCTTTTCAAAGGATCCTAAACCCATTGCATAAAGAATTTTACAAAATAAGAATCATGTTTCGCTAATAAAATGATGACTATTTTCTTGTTATTCTATAAACTTTTCCCAAAATTCCCAAACATTTTATTGGGAACTGCCAGAGGCACTACAAGCATCTTTCAGTTACCATTTGAAAATATTGTGAAGCCAAAAACAAGGTCGTTTCATTTAAGTTAATTGAGGTAATCCTGACCGTCAGATCAAGACAGATCCAAAGGCTGATATTTACTAATATGGGCTTGTATAAAAAAATAGTAGCAACAGTGTTGACACATCAGTTTTTCTTAATCTGAAAAGTTAGGGTTCATGCGAAATTAGAGAGCAATAGTTTGG
Organism: Pistacia atlantica; assembly: GCA_026229545.1. Classification (NCBI taxonomy): domain Eukaryota; kingdom Viridiplantae; phylum Streptophyta; class Magnoliopsida; order Sapindales; family Anacardiaceae; genus Pistacia; species Pistacia atlantica. The sequence continues at coordinate 1,405,043 of CM047902.1, read as the reverse complement.
GTATTTTTGCTGAGGCTTTATGGGAATAATCTTGATAGATTAGAGAGGGTTGCATTTCCTTCTTGAGGCTAGTTTAGTCCTCTATTTCTTGTAGATTGTAGAGAATGTTTTGGTGAGCGAATAGGCCTAAGTTGAGTGTTGCTCTGTTTCGGCAGTTTGTATGCTTTTCTTCTTGTAATTGTGGGATAATCTTTCAGTGCTGTGAGTATCCGTATTTTGGAGCTCAACGTGGATGTAGTCTATCCAATATTGGATAGACAAACCACGGTAAATTCATGCCTTGATTGTGTGTGTGTGTTCTTGGCCTTGAATCTTGATTGTGGTTTGTTTGTGTTGCAAATTGATTAATTAGCCTTGGGTTATAACAGTGGTATCAGAGCAAAAGTTTAAGGTGTATTTAGGTTTAGAAATCGTTTAATTCTTGACGAATTCGACAGTTAGGGTTTGTCAGTTTTTTTGGGGTTTTTTCGATTTAAAGGTTCCTAGATCATTAGGACTTCGAATCTTGCTAAGTCTTGGGTTTAATTCATGAGATTAGGTCACAAATACAAGGGATCGACAAAATTCGTGCAAAATCAAAATTAGGGTTTTGTTAGGATTTGGGGGTTTTTCGAATTAAAGTCTTCTAGAGCTTTAGGGTTTCAAATCGTCCTGAATCTGGTCGAATTGGTTAGTCTGAGTACAAACACGAGTCAAGGTGAGAAATCTTGGTTATTACCTAGGGGTTGTAGCAGTATTGTTCACTTTCGACTTATTTGCTAAGTTTAAGGGTATATCAGCTGGAAACCAGTAACCGCCTTAAAAACTGCCTGGCAATACTTGGCAACCTCTGGTATAACAATGCCACTTACACGTTAGACTAACCTGCCCTGCCATTATAGTACAATGAGCACTACCCGTATGGAGATCTTTTAATATGATGGGAAGATCGATTTCAACACATGGAAAAAGAAGATGAAGGCCTTCCTTTCATATCATAAGGTCGGGCTTGCTCTGGAAAAAGACACCACCAAGTGGTCTGAAGAGAAACTGAAAAAGAAGGCTGAAGTTGATAAGGAAGCCTATAATCTAATCATAATGAATCTGTCCGATGCGGTCCTACGAACGGTACATGGCGTGGAAACACCACTCACACTCTAGGGTAAACTCGAATCCCTCTATTCCTTACAGTTTGCTCCTAACTTAGCAGCGTTATTCTCTTATAAAATGGATGTTACTAAGTTTGTAGAAGAAAACCTTGATGAGTTTCTTAAGATGACATTAGCGTTGAAATGAACAGATCAGGAGTTAGGTGATTCTAGTTTAGTGATGGTAATATTAAATTCATTGCCTGATGAGTATTTGGTGGTTAAGAATGCTTTACAATACATTGGGATAGTTCCCAGTGTTGACCTCATTAGAGCTGGCCTGAAATCTAGGGAACTGGAGTTGAAAATCCAAAAAAAGAATGGGAATAACTTGTTTGTAAAAAGTAGGACAGATCCTGTACAACTAGGAAAGGATAGTAACAAGAATTTCCAACAACACATGAACTCTAAGACTAAGAAAAAAGGGAAGAATAACAAGTCTAAGGGAGAAACTAGAAAGTGCTTTCACTGTAATAAACCAGGCCACCTTAAGAAGAACTGATATGATTGGATAAAGAAACAAAAATAGCACAATACAGAGAGTAATTTAGCTAGCACTAGCACTGACATTGAAATTTCAGAAGCCCTCACTGTTTCAAACCAATCTAGCAGTAAGGAATGGGTTATAGATTCAGGATGCACCTTTCATATGAGCCCAAACATCCAATGGTTCTAGAACCTTAGGAAAGGAGAGTTAGAAATTGTTTTCATGGGTAATAATCACTCTTGTAAGGTTCAAGGTATAGGAAACATAACCATTAGGTTAAATAATGGTAAAGTTGTAATGTTCACCAGAGTAAGGTATATACCTAACCTTAAATGAAACCTGATTTCCTTAGGAACATTGGATGAAGCTGGATGTAGTTATAAGGTAGAAAAAGGGTCCACAGTTTTGTATAAGAATAATGAAATTTTGCTTGAAGGGGTCAAACAAAATGGGCTGTACATTTTGTGTGGTCAACATTGTGCATTCACTGTAAATTCTGCTCTATTATCTAATCTAACTGCTGCAGAGAAATGACATTTGAGACTTGGCCACATAAGCCAAAAAGGTATGACAGTGTTAAGCCAGCAAGGCTATTTTTGTAAGGAATCCATATCTGAATTAACTTTCTATGAAGTTTGTGTGTTGGGAAAACATCACAGAATGAGTTTCCAAAAGGGAACTCATCTGGACGAAAAAGGGTTGGATTATGTGCATGTTGACCTGTGGGATCCTGAAAGGGTTAGGACACATGGAGGGAATTGTTATTTCCTCTCCATTATGGATGATTATAGTAGGAAGGTATGAGTGTACCTTTTTAGGTCCAAGGATGAAGCCTTAACTAAGTTTAAAGGCTGGAAAAACCTGGTTGAAAACCAAGTTAATAGGAAGGTGAAACCTTTAGGACAGATAACGACCTAGAATTCTGTAACTTGGAGTTTGACTCTTACTATGCAAAAGAGGGAATTTTGAGGCATAGGACAGTTAGGGGAACCCCTCAGCAGAATGGGGTTGCTGAGAAAATGAATAGAACCCTTCTAAAGAGGGTTAGATGCCTCTTATTCACAACTGGTCTACCAAAAACCTTTTGGAGGGAAGCACTAGGTACAACAGCCTACCTAATAAATAGAAGCCCTTCTAGCTCAATAGACTTTAAGTGTCCTGAAGAAAGGTGGTCTAGGAGGAGACCATCTCTTGAACACCTAAGAGTCTTTGGATGTGCTGCATATGCACATACCATATATGGAAAGTTAGAGCCAAGATCTCTTAAGTGTGTTTTTTTAGGATATCAAGAGGGAACTAAGGGTTATAGGCTGTGGGAAAGGGCTACCCCAGGGGTTAGGGTAATTGTTAGTAGGGATGTTATTTTCAATGAAATGGTTCTTCCTTGCAAATCTGGTACTAACAATGTAGGTAGCTCACAAGAAGATTCTGAAACTTCTGGACAAACTAGGACAACTCAGTTTGAGATGGAGCTTGAAACAAATCCTAACCATTATATGCAAACAGATGAGACTGATCCACTTGAAGACCAGCCATAGCAAACTCAAGAGCAGGAGGATGACGATGACCTTCCTGACAATGTTGAAGTGGATCAGCATGGTAATCTGGCCCAATACCAGTTAGCCACAGACAGAGTCAAGAGGGAGATCAGACCTCCTGCAAGGTACAACTATGCTGACCTGATCTATATAGCACTCCTGGCTGGTTCAGAGGTACATCGATCAGAACCTAACACTTATGATGAGGCAATGAGATCAAGGGACAGAAAAGAATAGGTGGCTGCTATGGAAGAGGAGATGGAGTCATTACACTCAAACAACACGTGGACACTAGTTCCAAAGCAAAGAATCAGAAGTTGGTGGAATCCAAATGGCTGTACAAATTGAAAGAAGGGATAAATGAATCTGATCCACCAAGATTCAAAGCAAGGTTAGTGGCTAAGGGCTACACTCAGGGTAGGTATTGATTTCACTGAAATATTTTCTCCAGTAGTTAAATTTAAAACTATTAGAATCATGCTAGCAATTTTTGTTCAATATGAATTAGAGATAGAACAATTGGATGTTAAAACTGCTTTCTTGCATGGTGAGTTGGATGAAAAAAATATTCATGAGTCAACCCTTAGGTTTTAAGGATAAAAAACTGCCTGATTATGTATGCTTACTGAATAAATCTTTGTATGGACTTAAACAGTACCCTAGATAATGGTATAAGAGGTTTGATGCATTCATAATAGGAAATGGATTCACTAGAAGCATGTATGACAACTGTTTCTATTTTGCCTGTATGAATAACATGCCAATTTATCTTCTGTTATATGTAGATGACATGTTAATAATTAGTAAGTCCATGTCTCAAATTAATGCTTTAAAAGCCAAATTGAATACTGAATTTGATATGAAGGACTTAGGGAAGGCAAAGAAAATACTGTGAATGATGATTGATAGAGATAGAAGTGCAAATACCCTTAAACTCCATCAATCCTCATAGTTACAGAAACTGGTTTCAAAATTTGGTATGGATGAATCCAAATCAGTGACAATGCCCTTAGCAAACCATTTCATACTTAGTAAGTCACAATCCCTAAAAACAGATTTGTATAGGCTGAAAATGGAGAATGTCCCTTATTCTAATGCCATAGGCTTTGTAATGTACTCTATGATATCCACTAGACCTGATTTAGCATATGCAATATCCCTATTAAGCAGGTTCATGTCAAATCCTGGAAATGAACATTGGAATGCTTTAAAATGGTTGTTGAGATACATTAACGGCACTGTTCAGATTGGTTTAATTTTCTGTAAAAGATATGCATCACTTGATCTGGTTAGGTATGTAGATGCAGATTTTGTAGGTGACCGAGACTCTAGGAAGTCCACAACTGCTTATTAGTTTACACTAGGAGGCAACTGTATTAGCTGGAAAGCACAGTTGCAACCACTGGTTACACTTTCCACTACTAAAGTAAAGTACGTGGCAGTTTTAGATATATTCAAGGAAGCAACATGGTTACAAGGAATTCTAAAAGAAGCGGATCTGTTGAATGGCACAGCGACAGTTTACTCCGACAGTCAGAGCGTCCATCCATCTGAGTAAGAACCCGGTGTATCACAAACGAACAAAACATGTGGATGTTAGGCATCACTTCGTCAAAGACCTGTTTGCAAAGGGAGAAATCAATCTTCTGAAGGTACCTATTGAAGAGAATCCAACTGACATGGGAACCAAAGTAGTGACCATAGCCAAGTTCAAGCACTGCTTGAACTTGCTTCACATCAGCTAGACACTTTCTCTTAGAGTTGAGAAGAAATATGGGATATCTTACTGCACTAAACAGAAGTCTAGCAATGGAAAAGAAGAAAGGAAAATAAATAGAAGGAAGAGAGTTGGCTTCAAGGTGGATACTGAAAATATTGTGAAGCCAAAAACGAGGTCGTTTCATTTAAGTTAATTGAAGTAATCCTGGTCGTCAGATAAAAATAGATCCAAAGGCTGATATTTGCTAATATGGGCTTATATAAAAAGAGTAGCAACAGTGTTGACACAGCCGTTTTTCTTAATCTGAAAAGTTAGGGTTCATGCGAAATTAGAGAGCAATAGTTTGGGTATTTTTGCTGAGGCTTTCTGGGAATAATCTGGGTAGATTAGAGAGGGTTGCGTTTCCTTCTTGTGGCTGGTTTGGTCCTTTGTTTCTTGCAAATTGTAGAGAGTTTTTTGGTGAGCAAATAGGCCTAAGCTGAGTGTTGCTCTGTTTCGATAGTTTTTATGCTTTTCTTCTTGTAAATGTGGGATAATCTTTTAGTGTTGTGAGTATCCGTATTTAGAAGCTTAACGTGGATGTAGTCTATCCAATATTGGATAGACGAACCACAGTAAATTCGTGCCTTGATTGTGTGTGTGTGTTCTTGGTCTTGAATCTTGATTGTGGTTTGTTTGTGTTGCGAATTGATTAATTAGGCTTGGGTTATAACACCATTCTATCATTGAGAGACTTATAGAGAGAGGTGAGCGAGTTAGAAAATCAAGAGTACCATTGTATTTCCAATGCTTTTTGTTTTGTGTCCTGTGGCCTTGTTGGGACTATGATGAAGGTGGAGTCATGGGAGTCCTTTTGGGGTTGAAGAACAAGCAAAGATAATAGCGTATGAAGGGCAAGATGGGCGTGAAGAGAATTTATCTATCAACAGGGAGTTCTCTGACTTTGATCTTCGAGCGCATGTAACTACTGTAGGTGAAGAAGAATTTGATCTAGAGTGGATATGCTAGTGATCCAATGATTGGGAGGGTTCAGTTCTGGGCTTTACCAAATACAATATACAGATCATCAAGATCTTTGAACGATAAAGACTTAAATGTAGTCATATCTACGTGTAGAGCTATAAAGACTTAAATATAGTAAATCCAATTTGGAAAATACATTTAACTGGTACGCTCAACTTTGACATTATCGTTTTTCCTTCTTCCAAGCATTTTTAAAAACATTATTTCATAACTATAGACGTCTGGCTTGTAAGAGATTTTTCCAAAGTTTGTACTAAATACTTCTGGTGCAATATAACTAACAGTTCCTCATGGATCTCTCATTGATATGATAATTTCTTTCTCGGGGCACATTTTAACAAGGCCGAAACCTGAGATCTTTGGACAAAAGTCTTCATCTAAGAGAATGTTACGAGACTTTTTATCGAAGTGCAAAATTTGTCTATTACAACCATGATGTAAATACTCTAATCCTCTAACAATGCCGATTGCAATTTTGTACAATGTTTCCCACTTCAACTTTGTCACAGATTGATTGTACATTTTCATGTTTGAGCTTCTCAAGTGATCTAGTGGCCAAATATTCATAGATTAGAGCTCTCCTATGACCATCAAAACATAAGCCTAAAAGAGTGACAATATTAACATGAGAAGTCCGACTAATGCTAGCCACCTCATTTATAAATTCTTCACCATTACCTTTTGATTCACTTAAGACCTTCACTGCCACATTATAAGCATCAGGTAGACTACCTTTGTAAACATCGTCATAGCTTCTTGATCTTATTTATGCTTGAATGAATTGGTCATTTTCTTAATTTGTAAATAGCTTAATCTTTTAGGGGCTAAGGTTCCATAGTTCCCCAAAAAGAGCTCAATGTTCAGATAATTCTTAGTTTTCCTCTTCCATAAGCCCATGCAAATATCTGATTATAATTTTCTCTAGAAGCAGAAAGCTAGAATTAATACGAACAATATTAAATCTCCAATTAGTAACCGTGAATTCTATAGGCAGTGGTAAGTTGTAATTGTATAGTAAATATATTTAAATTTGTTTAGGAGTGAGCACGAAGGAGTCATTAAGAAGAGAAAGGTTGTGGATCGGAGGAATTTTATTCAAAAAACTAGAGTTCAGCGCTTAAAATATCATGGCATTTGAGAGAAGAAGAGACTGGTTGTGGTAGAAGATTTGAGAGAAGATGAGAACTGACTTTCCATAGGCATTGCATGAGAGTTGTGTTGGCCTATGTGAGGTGGCCCTTTTCAAAGCCCAATAGAGCTTGTAGTTAATAAAAGAAAAAAAAAAAGGTAAAAGTAAAGACAGGTTGCAGTAGACGAGGTAGAGAAAAGAAAACGAGAGTGAAATTTTTTTTCATCTTTGTAAAGTTTCCTCAAAGCTGTGATTCGTTTGTGGTTGGATCTAGAGGTGGGCATTTGGGACTGGGTCTAAAAGATTTTGGGATCAGGCCTAAGAAGGAGGGCCTGGTCACTTCACTGGCCCTTCTCCAAGGCCTAGGCTCAAATTTTTTTACACTTTTTTGTTTTAGTCTTTTGTACAATTACTAAAACCCCCTATAAATTTTGAGATAAGCATAAATTGTAGGAGTTAAAAGAAAATTTTACAAAATAAAAAAAAAAATTTATTTTTAACTTTCTTTATAACCGTTGGCTGCCAGCCAACGGTCTTTTTTTTGGGGGGAAGGAAGATACGACTATAAATAACTCTAAAATCTTTCATTTTTTCTACACCACTCAATCTCTCATTCTCTCAATCTCTCTACTCCAAATCTTCAATCAAATTCTCATTCAACTTATATTTATATTTATATTTATAATTTATTCATATTATTTATTTATTTATATTATTCAATTTTTTCTATTTTTCAATATCATCTCTTATTCATGTTATTATTTAATTTATTTTTATTTTAATTATTTATTATTTTATCATAAATTCATAATAGATTCCTGAAATGATGAATTCGAAGGATCATCCCCAAATGAGTTTTACTTTCCATCCATCGAAGAAATGGAAGGGTTTAATCCATTTTCACCCTTTCCTCTAGAGACAGCAACTGCAATTCCACAACAACATTCGATCGGGACGAGGTGTAGCCAAACACATGTGAGCTGTGAGTTAATCAGCACGGGCATAGCCCAACCCCCCTGACCGTCAAAGAGGGTCGTGTTCGATGTATGGCGACACTTCACCAAATCAAAACGGCCAAAGACAAATGGGAAGGGGGAAGAATCGTGTGGGATATGTAATTTCTGTGGAACCATTATTGGCGCTGAGAAGGGGACTTCGACAATGCAACAACACGTGGAGAAGAAGCACCCGAAATAATGCAGTTGCCTGGTGCATCTTCAACCGGATCAGGTAGACAAATTCAAACTCAACTTAATTTTAATCCATAATCCTTAACTCTCTCAACATGGCAATACAATGTAGATGTTGCACGAGAGGAAATATCAAGATTCATAGTTGCTATGGACTCTCCCATTTGTTTATCTGAAAATTCTTATTTTATTCACATGATTAAAACTGCATTTTGTCCAACATATACCCCTATTAGTAGAAGTACAAGTAGAAGAGATATACTAAAACTTTATAACAAAATAAATAATAAACTTAAAAACAAATTTCAAAATTTTAGGAATATATCTATTGCACTTACATCAGACATATGGGCTTGTAGATCAAAAACCGATTTTTTAACTGTCACAGTACATTTCTTAGATCATAATTAGGGTTTACAACAAAAATTGATGGGTTTTAAACCATTATATGAAAAATATACTGCTGAAACTATTTATTTTACAATTCTTGAAGTTTTACAAGAATATTTATTAACTGATAGTTATAGCACTAACGTTTGATAATGCAGCTGCTAACACTGCGGTAATCTCTTTATTTGAAAAGAGATTGGATCCGCGTGGTGAAGACAAATTTTTTCACTAGAGATGTGCTTGCCACATTATCAATTTGATAGTTAAAGCAGGTTTAGATGCTATACATTCGAAGATGGAGAGGGTGCACATGGCTATCGGATTTATCGTTGGCGGTAGCAATAAAAGATGGCAGGCGTACATCAAATATAATAAGCAAGAGGACCCACTGGTTCGACCTTTGAAATTATGTATTGACATGCCTATCCGTTGGAACTCTACCTACTTGATGTTGGGAAAAGCTTTGCCAACTGTAAAACAAATTACAGATTTCATCAACCGAAAGCACTATCCAAAGGAAGTTGTTAGCTATGATGATTGGGCGGTTTGTGAACTTTTTTATTCATTTCTTAAAAAAATTTATGATTCTACTAATACATTAAGTGGTATTTATTATCCAACTACTAATGTAGTGTTAGATATTTTACTTCAAATTGCTAAAACTTTTGCTAAATATAGATATAATAATGTTTTAAGGGAAATTGTTTTAAAGATGGAAGAAAAATATGAGACATATTTGTTAGATATTCCATTCTTATATTGATTAGACCTTGTTGTAGATCCTAGGTTTAAATTACACGTAGTTAATTGTATAATTACTGAGTTAGGCTAGCATTTAGGACATGATTATACGTCTTATTTGACTGACTTTAAACAAAAATTGGATAGTCTTTTTTCTTTATATGAGAATAGTACAATGGAAGTGGAAGTGAAACGTTCAGGAGAGACGATCAGGACCCTGATGCAGACCTCCGTCAAGGATCGAGCAAGTGGACATATATGGAACATGGCGAAAGTAGCAGCTCCAGCTCGTACATACATGGAACAAATGAGCTGAATTGCTACCTACAAGTGGACCTATCCTTTATGACGATGAAGGAGAACCGTGACATGGATGTTCTTCAATGGTGGAACCAACATGAAAGTCGATTCCCTATTGTAGCCCAAATGGCACGTGACATTTTATTTATACCGGTTTCTACAATTGCATTCGAGTCAACATTTTCAACGAGTGGCCGGATTGTTGAAGACAGAAGATGTTTTTTAACCGATGAGATGATTAAAGTGATAACGTATTTACGGGATTAGACTCATACAGAAAGAAGACTAGAACAACATCTTGAAGATCCCAAACCACCCGAACTCTTTAGGAATACAGATTTGAATGACGTAAATATTGTTGACGATGAAGATGAATAATTTAATAAAAAAATTTATTTAATTGTTTATTTGTGAAGTGTGAATATGTGAAATGTGAATATTACATTTATGTTAAAATTAACTATTAATTAATTTATTAATTTTTTATTTTTTATAATTAATTATACTTTTAAAAACTTACTAGTCTACCCCTGAAAAATACTAAAAACCCTCTACAAAATTTTGTTTCGCCCCTAAAATATAAAAAAAGATCAGGGGGAAAAAAAAAAATTCCAGGCCCATAGGACCGGTTCGGGTCCTAAAACCATGAGCGACTAGTCCCAAGCCCAGGCCTGCTTGGGACTGGTCCTTGACTAGCTCTAGTTGGATCGAACTCAAATTTGGAAGAGAAACTCAGGACACAAGGAACTAAATCTGAATGGAGAAGATCAGATTTTGAGTTCTGGAACTGGTGTTTTGTATCCATAAACAGTAACTTCAGGTTTTTGTGAGATCTTTCCAACATCTTTTTCTTGTTGGTCATGTTTCTACTATGACGATGATGTTCTTGTTGTGATTGTATATTCAAGATTTGTTTGTTCTTGATGTTTGTATTTACTGGATACATCTAGTAAACTTAGAAGAATCGTTGTAAAACATTATTTGGCAGATAGTAGAGGTTTTTTGAGGGGATTTTGATCCCGTGGTTTTTCCCTTTGTATTAAAGGGTTTCCACGTAAATTCTGGTGTTCTTTGTGTGATTGTTTGATGTAAAACCCCCTTCTAGTCAGGTATCATCTGAATATCCGTCAATGAGAATCTCGAGGATACATGTCTAGAAAACGAGTTGTATTTAGAAAAAATATCTGTGTAAGGATAATAATAGTAATATCCAATACATACATATAAAATGTCATGCAGGATCCAAACGTATAATTTCAAAACTTTAAGAATTTATCCATAAAATACACATTCGAAACATATTTATAGGGTGGACTATTCCAAAAGGTGTTTCATAAATATTTATCATTTATATTATTTACATTAAGATAAAAACATCAAGATGACAATAAATCATCTCCCCTCACGTGTAGCCCCGCTGTCTCTACAATCTCTCGCTTCTAGTCTACCTGCAAAGTAGTCAACAATAAAAGGGTGAGCGCTAATCGCTCTGTAAGGAATGATCCGTTTCATTCTAAATGTGCTATTTGATCTTTATTTAAACATATTTGTTAACACATCACTTATCTTTTACATCTAGGGATACTTCCCCTATTATTTATTTATTTTCTATTTCATATGTCTTTCATCATTTTATCCCATGGCTATATAACATCAATGTGTACACATACAAATAAGTATGTAAACATAGTACACGCACATCACATGTCATGACATAACATCTAAAATCATCTAACATGAGCATAAATCATCACATAATGTAAATAACATCATAACTCATGTAATGCTACTAAACGCATATGAACCATTTAATTTCTAGCTGATCGGACTTTTCTTAGCATCTTAAGCACTTCATATCATCTAGCCTCAAATTCATCTAGAGCTCATATCATCGGGAGGCGTGCTTACGCGTTATTTAGCATCTAAAGCATATATTCATCTTTTCTCAACCCGTATACGAAGATATGCTTACGCATTTCCCATCATGTCTATATGAATCTCTAACATCTTATGACATGTAAATACATATTTTGGTGAGCTTAATACTTTTAATTCATCTATGGATTATCAATCCATTTACATTACTTCTTGCTCACATACATCATCTTAAAACATGTATAACATTGCATCTTCATGCCATTTCATAACATTAATCATGCATTGACATCATGACCATGTATATCTTTCAAAGATCATCTAACTAATGGGTAAACCTTAGTACATGGCATAATTACAATAATACATTAATAATCAATTCATAATCATAAGAATTGATCATATTAAATCTTAAACTTTAATAACCAGTTTATACTTTAGGCCATTTTCCATCCATTTCCCAAACGAATTGGCTCTTGGTATAAACATAAAAGTTATAGGTCTGTGTCTTAGCTTTCTAATGCTTAAGAATCATCTCATTTAGATTTTTATAACTCAAGTTATGGTTGAAATACTGAAGCAGGGTTAACAAAACCCCTAAGCTCACTAAATCTGAATTTTCATATTAACTATGCCACATCAATTCCCATTGACAGTAACCAATAGGTCAACTTATGGATCAAATAAACCTCCCTTAATAGTCTTTAACCTCTTAAAGGAAGTGTAAAATCTCATTCCCATAATCATCCATTATTGTTATAACATTATAAGCTAATGTAAACAATACCTCAACACTTCTAATAGCAACCATTCAACACCATGTGGCCTCTAATACTACAAGTTTTGCCACAATCAGCATCCACACTTCATTTTCTTCAATCAAACATAACAACTCATAAAACATAAATAGCAATAACTTCATGTATAATGAATTCAAAGCAATAAGTAGAATAAATGAGTTCAACTACACTTGCCATCAACTAATTCTATGCCCTAAAGCCTTAATTTAAGGTTTCATAAAAATCTACAAACCCTAGCATAAAGTCATGGGAGGTTCTTCCTTACCTTTTTAAAGACTTCCTCCATCAAATCCTTTGCCTTTGACTTCTTTTACACCTCAATCCTACATATATAACATTATACCTCAACATCTACCTCAAATCTTCAAATCACATCAAAACTAAAGTTTTTCATCCTTACCTTAAACCATTCAAATTGAAGATCCAATGCTCTTATCTTGTTCTCCTTGAAAAATTAAGCAAAACTCCATTAGAATTTAGAGAAAGAAAGCTTGTTTCATGGAAGATTTGAGAGAAAATGGAAGAAATGTTGAAGAAAGACTCTCTCCCTTGGCTTGAACAAATTTAATCTGATTTATAGGAAAATATTTCATTTATTTTCCAAAATTATGCAATTGGCCCAATTATTTTAGTTGTATAACTCATAAGTCCTTAATCCTTCATATAAGGGCATTTTGGTCATTTCACACTAGACATAATTATTACTTAATTAATGTCATTAAATGCAATGAAGCCTACTCATCCTTGACTTTTTCAATGCTTATCCATAAGCAAAATGACCATTTCACCCCTAATGCCTTTCTATGGATAATTGTTCCAAATGAATTGACTATTTTACCCTTAGTTAGATTTTATGCTTTTTAACATAAAATTAACATCTAAATGACTACTTTGAGTTAGGAACATACCTTTGACGTCTTGGGTATTACATTTCCTCCCCCCTTACAATATTTCGTCCTCAAAATTATAGAAACAGCTCTGGGTATCGACTTCTCATATCTTGCTCCATTTCCCAAGTAGCTTCTTCTATCTTATGATTCCTCTAAAGTACATTAACTAGTGGAATTTGCTTGTTTCTGAGCTCTTTTACCTTTCTGTCAAGGATTTGAACTAGGTGTTCCTCATAAGCCAAATTATCCTGTAATTCCACTTCCTCTATCTGAAGCACATGTGAAGGATCACTAACATACTTACGCAGCAAAGAGACATGGAAAACATTGTGGACTCCTCCCATGCTCATTGGCAGTGCAAGTCTATAAGCTACTTTGCCTACCCTTTCCAATACTTCAAAGGGTCCAATGTAACGTGAAGCGAGCTTGCCTTTCTTTCCAAATCTCATAATATGTTTATAAAGCGCAACTTTTACGAAAACTTTATTGCCCACTTGGAATTCCACTTCTTTTCTTTTTAGGTCGGCATAGCTCTTTTATCGATCTTGAGCTTGCTTCATTCTTTCTCTAATAAGCTTAACATCTTCAATCATTTTCTGGGTCATCTCTAGTCTAACTGCTTGAATCAAAGAGTCTTTTTCTCCAATATCATCCCAGTACAAGGGGATCTGCACCTTCTTCCATATAATGCTTCATATGGGGCCATTCGGATAGTGGATTGGTAGCTATTATTATAGGCAAATTCTATTAGTGGAAGCACATCTCTCCATTTTGCCTTGTGATCCATACAACAAGCTCTCAGCATGTCTTCAATCACCTGGTTAGTCCTTTCAGTTTGGCCATCAGTTTGAGGATGATAAGCCGTATTGAAGGCTAACTTTGTACCCAATGCTCTATGCATTCCAACCCAAAAAGCTGATATGAACCTGGTATCTCTGTTTGACACAATCGTCTTTGGTACTCCATGTAATCTCACAATCTCTCTGACATATAATTGCCCCAATCGAAATGCATCTATCTTATCTGTCATAGGTAGAAAATGAGTTGTCTTAGTCAATCTGTCAACCACCACCCAGATTGCATTATATCCTTACTGAACTTTAGAAAGTCCTACAATGCCATTGAGATATCCTCCAATTTCCATTCAGGAATCTCTAAGGGTTAGAGTAATCCTGATGGTCTCTGATGCTCTGCCTTTACTTGTTGACATGTTAAACATGTGGCAACATAATCGGCAATGTCGTTTTTCATACCTGACCACCAATAACTTTTCTTCACATCTTGATACATCTTTACACTCCCAAGGTGGGCTGTTTAAAGTGTATTGTGTGCCTAACTAAGGATTTTATTCCTTAGTTCATCATCTTGAGGTACACATATTCTATCTCTAAACATCAATGCCCCATTGACTATTTTAAAGTCTGTCTCTTTACCCTCTATTATCCATTGGCAGATCACCTTGCAGGTATCATCTTTACCCTGTTTCATCTTGATCTCCTCCACCAAAGCGGGTTTGATCTCCATTTGGGCCAATCCTCCTTTGATCACAATTTCAATTCCTTCTTGGAGGATCTCTTGCTGTAATTGTCCTTGTACAGTGATCTGAGATAAAGAGACTTTTTTCGACTAAGGGCATCTACTACTGCAATAGCTTCCTGGATGGTATCTGATGTCGCAATCATAGTCTGTCACCAATTCTAACCATCTACTCTGTCTCATATTCAACTCTTTCTGAGTGAAGAATACTTCAAACTCTTATGGTCAATGTATATGTTGCATTTCACTCCATACAAGTAGTGTCGCCATATCTTCAAAGCAAAAACCACTGTTGCTAATTCCAAGTCATGGGTAGGATATATGCTCTCATAGTCGTTTAGTTGTCTGGAGGCATAGGCAATGACTTTCCCTTGTTGCATCAACACTGCTCCCAAACCACTGTGGGAGGCATCAACGTAAATATCATAATCAATGCCTACTTCTGGCAATGTAAGAATTGGAGCTGTAGTTAATCTTTTCTTCAGCTCTTGAAAGGTTTGCTCGCATGCCTGTATCCATTGAAATGGTACTTCTTTCTTGGTAAGAGCTGTAAATGGTCTGGCTATCTTTGCAAAGCCTTCCACAAACTTCCTATAATACCTTGCTAAGCCTAGAGAACTTCTAACCTCTTTCTCTGTCTTTGGCCTCTGCCACTCAAGCACCGCTTCTACTTTACTAGAATCCACTAATACACCGTCTTTAGAGATCACATGACCTAATAAGGTAACTCGATACAACCAAAACTCACATTTTGAAAATTTGGCATACAGCTGTTTCTCTCTTAATCTTTGTAACACAATCTCAAGTGCTCGGCATGTTCTTCTAAAGTCTTGGAATAAACTAGGATATCATCAATAAACACCACTATGAACTTGTCAAGGACATCATGAAAAACTCTGTTAATCAAGTCCATAAAAATTGCAGGTGCATTAGTCAATCCAAATGGCATCACAACAAATTCATAATGCCCATACCTTGTTTGGAAAGCAGTTTTTGGTATATCTTCCTTAGCCACTCTAACCTGATGGTATCCTGACCTTAGATCAATTTTAGAAAACACTGAGGCACCTTTCAATTGGTCAAACAAATCATCTATCCTGGGCAATAGATACTTATTCTTTACTGTTACTTTATTCAGTTCACGGTAATCTATACACATCCTCATAGACCCATCCTTCTTTTTCACAAATAGAATTGGAGCACCCCATCGGGAATGACCCGGCTTGAGAAAGCCCTTGTCTAACAACTCTGCTTCTTCAATTCTTGGAGCTCAGTTGGGGCCATGCGATAAGGAGCTTTAGAAATAGGTGCTATATCGAGGGCTAGTTCTATACTAAACTCTACTTCCCTCTCTGGAGGTAAACCTGGAAATTCATCTAGAAACACGTCAATAAATTCATTTACCACAGGTACCTCATGTACACTTGAGCTCGAACTCTCTCCCTTATTTACTATATGTGCAATGTACCTAGAACATCCCTTTTTCAACATCTTCCTAGCTTTTACTGCACTAATCATCATGCTAGTTGGGTGCCCTTATCCAAAAAATGAAGTTATCCCTATAGTCTAGATTAAACTTGACTTTTTTCCTACGACAGTCTATCTCTGCTCCATATCTACTAAGAAAGTTCATCCCAAGAATGATGTCAAAGTCTGGCATATTGAAGACAATCAAATCTACCATCTTATCTCGACCTTTAATAGTAACTAACTCCTCCATTAAGACTTCATTAGTCACTACACCCTCACCATCAGGCAATTCAATCCTAATGGCTTGTTCTACTCTAATATGCATTAACCCTAATCTTTTAATCATACCATAAGAGATGAATGAATAAGTAGCACCAGAATCAATCAAGGCATACAAGGGAGTAGTATGGAATAATAATTGACCAGTGACTACTGAAGGGCTGGCATCTGCCTGCATCTGGGCTACATTATATACCTTGGTTGGCGTGCCTCCAACTGCAGATACTAAAGTTGCAAAACCAATAGGGCAATCTCTAGCAATATGACCTGGCTGGCGGCATCTGAAACAAACATTGGTCCCCAATAGACATATTCACCCCGGTGTCTTCTCTGACATTTCTTACAGTAA
Source organism: Pistacia atlantica (assembly GCA_026229545.1). Taxonomy (NCBI): domain Eukaryota; kingdom Viridiplantae; phylum Streptophyta; class Magnoliopsida; order Sapindales; family Anacardiaceae; genus Pistacia; species Pistacia atlantica. Next base: position 1,388,199 of record CM047902.1, on the reverse strand, counting down.
CTAACCTCACATTTCCTTTGTTGGCCCTTTTTCTTCATGTCCTTCCTATTGGCTTTAGGTAGGACTCATTTCTTGCTTTTACCCTTATCGTCTTTGCCAACAACTTGTTCTGCACTACTGGATTGGCCAAGCTGGAAAGGACTACTTGCCACTATTGGGGAAAGAGCTAATTTGGTCTCCTCCTGTAAGTACATCTCTGCTCTAATGCCTCTGGCGAGTGCTTCACTATATGTTTGGGAGGGTTGATGACCCGACATAACATCTCTGGCGATAGTGGGATGAAGTCCCCCCACAAATCTCTCCAATCGAGTCTATGGTGTATTGACCAGTGTGGGTGCAAACTTAGCCAAGGAGTTGAACTTGATTGAATACTCTTTTACGGTCATATTTCCTTGTTGCAGACTAATAAACTCTTGTAGTTTTGAGGATATCATATCTATTGTCCGGTACTGCTCCTCAAACAATTCCTTGAACCCTGACCAAGTGAGAGTGGTGGTATCTTGAGTCTACTCCATAAGCTCCCACCATGTCATAGCATCTCCTCTCAACAGTACGTAGCATACCGGATCTTTTCTTGATCTGTCATAGGAAATAGACATAGCAGATCCATTGTTCCACTAACTTGGATCCATTAGTGCCACTAAATTATGGAGGCTGATGTTTAGTTGAGAGGCCATAAATTGGTTCAATCTGCTTTGGGGCAACCATTGCTTTTGGAGTACTTGTCCTTATTGCTTGACTTGGTAACACATTGGTTGTTCCTATTGTCACCAGAGTCTTTATACTTTCCGGTGGGGTTCTCCTTAAAGCTCTATTAACAGCCTCTTGGATCATACGCTCCAATGTTGCAACATCTAAATCGGGAGTGCTTGAAGTAGCAGTTGTTGGGTTAGGAGCTTCAGGTGCAGTTGGAACATCTTGTGCATTTGAAGCATCACTGCGACCTGGATCCGTTCTCCTGGTTTTCCTTCATATTTATTCCCTATCACAGTCACCCGTATAACGTTAATCATCTAATCAATCCTTACATAAATCAGGTAAACATACTTACAGCGATTGGACAACTTGACCAGCAGAACTTTACATGAGGGAACTGTCATCGACTCTCATAAATGCCTGACTCTGTAATGGAAAACATCTTAAAACACCTTTTTTTTGTTTAAAGTCACAAAATACTTGCTCTGATACCAAATGTAAAACCTCCTTCCAGTCAAGTATCCTCTGTATATCCCTTAATGAGAATCTCGAGGATACATGTCTGGAAAACGAGTTTTATTTAGAAAAAATATCTATGTAAGGATAATAATAGTAATATCCAATACATACATATAAAATGTCATGCAAGATCCAAACATATAATTTCAAAACTTTTAGAATTTATCCATAAAATACACATTCGAAACATATTTATAGGGTGGACTATTCCAAAAGGTGTTTCATAAATATTTATCATTTACATTATTTACATCAAGATGATAATAAATCATCTCCCCTCACGTGTAGCCACGCTGTCTCTAGCATCCCTCGCTTCTAGTCTACCTGCAAAGTAGTCAACAATAAAAGGGTGAACGCTAATCGCTCAGTAAGAAATGATCTGTTTCATTCTAAATGTGCTATTTGATCTTTATTTAAACATATTTGTTAATACATCACTTATCTTTTACATCTAGGGATACTTCCCCTTTTATTTATTTATTTTCTATTTCATATGTCTTTCATCATTTTATCCCATGGCTATATAACATCAATGTGTACACATACAAATAAGTATGTAAACATAGTACACGCACATCAAATGTCATGACATAACATCTAAAATCATCTAACATAAGCATAAATCATCACATAATGTAAATAACATCATAACTCATGTAATGCTACTAAACGCATATGAACCATTTAATGTCTAGCCGATCGGACTTTTCTTAGCGTCTTAAGCACTTCATATCATCTAGCGTCAAATTCATCTAGAGCTCATATCATCGGGAGGCGTGTTTACGCGTTATTTAGCATCTAAAGCATATATTCATCTTTTCTCAACCAGTATATAAGGATATGCTTACGCGTTTTCCATCATGTCTATATGAATCTCTAACATCTTATGGCATGTAAATACATATTTTGGTGAGCTTAATACTTTTAATTCATCTATGGATTATCAATCCATTTATATTACCTCTTGCTCACATACATCATCCTAAAACATGTATTACATTGCATCTTCATGCCATTTCATAACATTAATCATGCATTGACATCATGACCATGTATATCTTTCAAAGATCATCTAACTAATGGGTAAACCTTAGTACATGACATAATTACAATAATACATTAATAATCAATTCATAATCATAAGAATTGATCATGTTAAATTTTAAACTTTAATAACCAGTTTATACTTCAGGCCATTTTCCATCCATTTCCCAAACGAATTAGCTTTTGGCATAAACATAAAAGTAATGCTTATCCATAGGCAAAATGACCATTTCACCCCTAATGCATTTCTATGGATAATTATTCCAAATGAATCGACTATTTTGCCGTTAGTTAGATTTTATGTTTTTTAATATAAAATTAACATGTACAGGACTATTTTGAATTAGGAACATATATTTGACATCTTGGGTATTACATTTGATGCTGAATTTTTTTTACTATATTTGTGTGATTATTCTATAGTTAATATTTCACAAAAATTGGATCCTTAATTTGGCACAACTAGTTGAAATCTAGGACGGCCGCTAGAGGGTTTTTACTGGTCCTATAATGGGTAGCTTATGTTTAGGCCATCGCCATAGTATTTGGGTACACAAGCTCGGTACTTGTGAGTCTGCATAGTACCTAAGGTTCTTCTTGCCGAAAGAAAGAGAGTAGTGAAGATACAAAGGCTTGTTATTAATGAAGAAATCAAATTTTGATCCATTTGTGAAGGTTAGACAGAGTGAGTGAATTGGTAATTGTGGAGTCTTTTTATGGCAAAATGTTGCCAGAAACTAATGATCCAGTTTTTGTGAAGTATTAACTAGAGAATAATCACAATAATATAGTAAAAAAATTTAGCAACAAACAATCACATAAGAACACCCGAAAAACCCTTCAATACAAAGGGAAAAATCATAGGATCGAAATCCACTCAAAAACCTCCACTATCTTATAATGATTCTTCTTAGTTTACTAGATGTATTCAAAAAACACAAACATCAAGAACAACCAAATCTTGAAATACAATCACAATAAGAACATCATTATCATAGTGGAAATAACACCAACAAAAAATGGGTGTGGGAAAGATCTCATGAAAACCAGTAATTACTGTTCACAGGAGCAAACCACCAGTTTTAGAACTCAAAATCTGATCTTCACCGTTCAGATTGTAGCTCCTTGTGTCGTGAGTCTCTTTTCCAAATTTGAGCTCGATCCAACCACAGGTGAGGGGGGATCACAACTTTGATGGAACTGTAAAGAGATAAAAAAAAAACCTTGTACTTTTTTTTAACCCTTTATTTTTATCTTTTATTCACTACAAACCCTATTGGGCTTTGAAGAAGGCCACCTTACATAGGAGAGACCCTGGCCCAACCCAGAAGGGAAGACTGTTCATGAGGGACTCCAAACTGGGTCCTGGAAATCTGTCATAAAATTACTGAAGTTGATCAACACGTGTTGAAAGTCCTTTTGTTTTGATCTTAAGCGCATTTTTTCAGGCGGATTTCTCATAACCACTGGGCAACCTGAAACTTCTAAGAAGTTTTGCAGCATTAGCATGTGAAGTTTCTGATACTAATTTTTCATCTTAAACGTGATTACTATTGATTCTGGCTTCATGCAGGGAGTTGTAGAATCTAAAACTCTTCTAGTTACGCATTACTTGATATGATTGAGCTTTCCAAAAATCTTCAATCATGATGTAGAATCCAAAATATGAAGTTCTGCAGACGGCAATGCATTTTACACAATTTGTCAAATGTATTAACTCATATACTGAAGAAAAAATTATAAAAAATGAAAAATGAAAACTGAAAGATTTTAATATAAATTGGATTTTAGATAACACAGCTGCCACTTCGTTTTCCGTACAAGTGAAAATCTAAATACTGATCCAGCGTCATGAATATGACGCCCTTTTGATAACAGTATGAGTATCTTCTTGATCTTTTGTTTCTTTTTAGTCTCCCCTTCACGTCCGTACTCGCCATAACTGCACCAGAAAATTACATTGATTTCCTTTTGAAAATAACAGTTAGGGTATTAGTTCTTAATCAGACACCAATCAATGGCGGAAGACTTGAGGAGGCTAGTCGCCAACTTGAGGTTATACGTGGCAATGTTCAATTTCCTTGAGGAAGTGCAGAGCAAGTTGGATCCTTCAGATTTTAAGTACAATTTTTTACAACCTTTGCTTGATTTTTGCAAGGGAAAGAATATTGACAGAACTGAAATTTAGGAAACGACTTTTCACACGATTGGCCTCCTGATCTTTTGAAAATGTTTGGGCACATCTTGAAGAGTCTAGACGAGTAGAGGATGGTCTTGAGGAATCTTGGTCATGGAGAAATTGAAAATACATCTTGGAGTTATTTCTTTCTTGTGATGGGAATTTTAAAAGCTTGAATAACGTTAAATCTTGATTTGCATTTCTTTGGTTTGATTGTTTGAGTTTTCGTTATTGTTTTCTTGGTGTGATTAATGATGCAGAAGACATTAAATTCTTCAGAAATTTCCAAACTTAACTGGGTTCATAATATATTAGACAGCTGCTACTTCGCTTTCTTTACAAGTGTAAATCCCAATAGTTGTCCACGTCATAGAAGCCATTTTTAATAACAATTTAAGAATCTTCTCGTTCTTTCCTTTTATTTTAGTCTCCATTTCATGACCATAGTCCATATATAGTCACCATAACCGTACCAGAAAATTACATTGATTCTCATTTTAAGAAAAGGGTTAGGGTTTTTCTTAATCGACGACAACCGATTGATGGAGGAGGAGAGGCAGAGGCTTCACGGGGAAACATTAAGTTTTGTTGAGAAAGTGAGGAGCAAGTTGGATCCTTCAGATTTTAAGTACAATTTTCTGGAACAGTGGCATTATTTTTTCATCGGAAAGATCGACAGAACTGAAATGGAGGAGAGGGTTATTCGTACGATTGGTCAGTTTCCTGATCTTGTGAAAATGTTTGGTGACCTCTTGAAGGAAATAGAAGAATCTGTAATGATTTCTAAGAAAGAAAAGAAGTAAGTGTTTGTGTTTGAATTGAAACCTCTTGAGGTACTATTTTCTGCGACTTATTTCGTTCTTGGTGGATGTGATGGATGATATTGGCTTGTGCTTTGTAGACTTCAAAGACGGAAATATGTTAAATCTTGATTAGCATTTGGTTTGCGAATCTATGTGTTTTGTTGTGTTGAAAAATGGCTTTTAGCAAAATCACATGGGGTAGAAGTGATAATGGAGAAAGGTTTAGGGACTTATATGTAATAGGCCAAAATGAGTTAGTTTGTCCCACATTGAAAAGGAATGAAAAGTGGGAAACTTTTGGGTCCTATATATAAGGACCTAAATCAATGTTAATTGTATCCCAAGTTGTAATTCCATTATACTTCTTTTGTTTAGAGTTCTTTCTTTAAAGACCCTTTAGTTTGCAAGTTTTGTTGTATCTCCCCTTTGTTTTGGGTATTTGTTGTATTGCCCAAATATTTGTAATATTGTTTGGAGATAGTGGAGCTTTCTTTTGCAGCGCCCGAGGACGTAGGTTTTAATACCGAACCTCGTTAATTCCTGGTATTCTTTATTTTTGCATTTAATTTTGGCAATTTATTTATGTTTTACTACTTGTATTATTATATTCAATAAGCTAACGTTAGAGTTTATATTTCTATTGCATAACAATTGGTATCAGAGCCTAGGTTTAGGACAGTGAGTAGCTATTTGTATGGTTATATGCATGTCTAGGAAAATTCTGTCAAAAAGACGATAAAAGTCTAAGGAGAGGATTTTAAGTGGGACCATTTGTGACCCCTCCATTGTTTCTGAGAATTTTTAAGTGCGTATTTAATCATTTCAGCACTTACTACTACCTAGGGCTATTATTGATTTGTTGGTTAGCTACTGAATATAATAATTTGTGGAGCTTGGTTATTGGGAATTTTGTTTACCAAGCCAATTGAGTAAGGCATAAATGGCATCATCGTCCGAGGATTCATCGTCCGAGGCATCACCGTCTGCGGCATCACCATCCGCACAAGTAAAGATGATAACGGCTTCAAATGCAAAAATTGATGTTGAAAAATTTGATGGTCAAAATAATTTTGGCTTGTGGCGAGTGAGGTAATGGATAGCTTGTATCAGCAGGATCTAGATATCGTTCTGGAGGAGGAAAAACCAGAAGATGTCTATGAGAAAGACTGGGTGAGGTTGAATGTAAAAGCATGTGGGATGATAAGCTCATGTCTTTCTAGAGAGCAGAAATATCCATTCATTAAAGAGACGTCTGCCAATAAGTTATGGAAGGCGCTGGAAAACAAATACATGAAGAAAAGTAATGAGAATCGGCTCTATTTGATGAAAAGACTGTTTCATCTTCAATTGAGACCAAATGAGTTGGACTATCTTAGTATTACACTTCTTCATGGGAAAGAAAAATTGTCCTTTGAAGAAGTTTGTTATGCTCTGTCCAATCATGAAATTCAGAAGAAGGATCAAAAAGAGAATAGAGATGAGTCATCAGAAACTCTTGTAGCAAGAGGGCGGAGTCAAAATCAGAGTCGTAAGAAGGAGAGAAGGGGAAGATCTCGTTCAAAGGGAAAACTCAATAGGGATCAATGTGCCTTTTGTCGTGAGAAAGGGCATTGGAAGAAAGATTGTCCGAAGTTGCAAAAGAAAGAGGGCAAAGCTACTTCTGATGCATACGTTGTTAAGCGTGAAGAGGATGAGTCTGATTTCTGTCTAGTTAGCTTACCATCCACCTCTGGATCAAATGAGTGGATTATGGATTCTGGTTGTATCTATCATATGTGTCCCCACAAGGAGTGGTTCTTTAATTTTGAAGAACTTGATGGTGGAGTTGTTTATATGGGCAATGATGATGCTTGTAAAACAACTGGGATAGGTTCAATTCGGTTGAAGAATCATGATGGCTCAACTAGAACTCTGACAGATGTTCGGTATGTACCGAAGTTGGCAAAGAATCTCATCTCTTTGGGAGCCTTGGAATCTAAAGGCTTCACAGTAAATATGCGAGATGGAATTCTAAAAGTTTCTTTAGGCGCTCTTGTGGTAATGAAAGGCACGAGGAGAAACAATTTGTATTACTATAATGGTAGTACAGTTATTGAAAGGACAGCTGCAGTCGTGCAGAAGGATGCGGATTCAGAAATGCTCAAGTTGTGGCATATGCGTTTGGGGCATGCAGGTGAAAAAGCCTTACTTAGTTTGGTGAATCAAGGCTTATTGAAAGGTGCAAAGACCTGTAAGCTGGACTTCTGTGAGCAATGTGTTCTGGGAAAATAGACAAGAGTGAAATTCGGCACCGCAATCCATAATACTAAGAGTATTTTGGATTATGTTCATTCTGATGTGTGGGGACCTACCAAAACAACATCTTTGGGAGGTATGCACTATTTTGTCACTTTTGTAGATGATTTTTCCAAAAGAGTTTGGGTGTATATGTGATAAAAACTAAAGATAACATACTTGGTGTTTTCCTTAAATGGAAAAAAGATGGCGAGACTCGGGAGCGGCGAAAGATCAAGCTACGTATGAGATAATGGTGGGGAGTATCGTAGTGATCCGTTTTTGAAAGTTTGCCAAGATGAAGGAATAGTACGTCACTTTACAGTAGGAAATACACCACAGCAGAATGGGGTGGCGGAACGCATGAATCGAACTATACTGGAGAAAGTTCGATGTATGTTGTCCAATTCTAGGTTGGACAAAGAGTTTTGGGTTGAGGCAGTTATATATGCGTGTCATCTCATCAATCGTCTACCATCAACTGCAATTGAAGGCAAGACGCCGATTGAGGTATGGTCGAAAACCTGTTTCTGATTATGACTCTTTACATGTTTTTGGTTCCACTGCTTTGTAACACCCCACTTGAGGTACGCAGTTAAGATTTGATGAATGGATCGAATGTTTATCGATTTGTCCTTAGTTGAGTCTGTATGTTGTTATTATTGTTTGGTTTATCCTTGGATGAAAAGGTGTTTTGGTTTGGTTGAGTGTTTTTCTTGAAGGTTAGTATGATTTAGCAAAAATTTTAGGGTTATAGTCTTCGCCGGGGCGAAGTTTTGTCGCCGCGGCGAAGAGGGAGTGCTTCAACCCGGGTGGCCTCTGTGAGTTTTCGCCAAGGCGAAGAAAATAGCTTCGCCGCGGCGAAGACTCGGCTGAATGTTCCTCTTGAGTTTTTGAGATTTCTTTCTTTTGAGACACAATGACCATTCTACACCTTTTTAGCAGGAAAAGTGGGGAGTGAATTGTAAGGAAAATTCATGGAGAATATTTTGATTGGGGTTGTGTTTGCAAAGAATGAAAGGTCTTAAATGGAATTTCAAAGAGTGATTAAGGGTATTTTGGGAAAGAGTGGAGAAAAAATATGTGATATTAAGGGTTAGCTTTAGAAACCCCTTCATTTTGTTTTCTCACCACCGCCTCTTTCATCCCCTATTTCTCTCAATTTTTCATCCAAGATTCCAAGGATTCTTGAAGAGCTTTTGACTAGAATTTGTTACAAATTGATCCTAAGTACTAAAAGGTAAGATTCCTTACTCTAGAAGCAAATTTTCATTTGTTGAAAGAAGGGGATCCTTATTAAGTTTTGTATTGAAGGTTAAGAGAAAGTGTCAAGCCATCAAGAGTGGAGAGTTTAAGTGGGTTCTACTTGTGTCCAAGGTAAGTAAATTCATCTAAGTTGTGATTTACTTGATTGAATGATGTGTAGAGAGTTTTAGATCTATGATTAATGCTTGAATTTTTATGTTGAAATGAGTTGATGAATTCATGAATGGGTTCAATGTTGTTATATGAAGGATTTTCCACCATGAGGAGGGTGGATTGTGTTGTGAAATTTTGGTAGAAGTATGGGTAGAATTAGAAGTAATTGAGAGGAATTTTTGAAGTGTGTTTCTCTTTGCAGGATGTGTGATGTTTTAAAGGAGTTGAACTCCAATTTTGGATGGTAAAGAAAGAAATGTGATTAAAGTTAGAATAGAGTTTATGTATGCACACATATTGTTTGATGAAATGCCTCAAAGAAGCATAAGTAGAATTAGAGAACCTTACCTTATGCAACGTAGCATATTTGCATGTCATGAACGCATATAAGGAAGATTTTAGGCATGAGTCATCCATATGCATATGTTTAATTGAGTAATTACATGAAAAAGAAACATGAGAAATGAGAAAGAAACATTCTATGAATAGAAAAAAAAAAAGAAAAGAACAAATTCTCTTAGAGTAAAGAGAAAGAGAGAACTAGCACTAGAAGATAAAATGATTCTTAAGTGCTATAGAAAAGAAAAGAAACTAGGTTGTGCGATGGGGAACTCGTGAGTATAGAGTTACCCTCATGTAAATCGTTATGAGAAAGAACGGTCTCCGCCATGAGAGAGCGGAATGCGTGTAAATCGCTATGATAAGGAGCGATCTCCGCCATGAGAGAGCGGAATGCATGTGATCCGTTATGAGAAAGACGGACTCCGCCATGAGAGAGCGGAATACACGTAAACCGCTATGAGAGAGAGGGAGCGGTTTCCGCCATGAGAAAGGCGGTATAAGATTGAGAAAAAGAAAACAATAGAAAGAAAAGAAAAGAAAGAAAAATGAGAATTTGAATTAGAAATTTGATAAGAATACAAAGAGAATTGATGAGTAATGCACGGGGATGATAGCGTAAGAGACTGTTTTACTTACTGGGCATCTTTGTGCTCACTCCATTGTTTTCTTTGTTGTACAGGGAGTAGGCGAGGACTTGGTCGGATGGACGTCGGCAAGCGGGGAGATTTGGCTGCATTGTCCCTTGTTTCGTTTTGTTTCGAAAGTCCTTGTACATATGATGTTTTGTTTTGTAACGAATGTGATTACTAAGTAAAGAAAATTTTTGGGCCCAACTTGTTTTGATAAATATGCTATCTTTTTATTAATCGATACTACGAATCTGGTAGAAAGAAAGTAGTTGTTACATTTTTGGTATCAGAGCAATGATTTTGGGATAGGACAGTGAGTCATTCTCGCCGCTACGACGAGTCTTATCCGACCACTGTAAGTTAAATCCTTTACTTATTAATGAATTATTTGAAGTTGATGTGAAAATGGTTATTTTGTAGATGAGACGTAGTAATAGAAAGAAGGGTAACGTGTGATGAATGAGGGAGAACCCTCTAACCCGCCGGAACAAACTCCCCCTGCCCTTGATGCGACAATGATTCGAACCATTGTACAGCAAGTGTTAGCAGAAAGTCAGGGGGGAGTTGTACCGGAGAGAAATGAGACCCCTAGAAGAGTACCGCCCGTAAGGCAAGAGCCGAGAAGGGCGATACCTCGAGATAGTACGAGAATCAAGTGGATCCGATTCGGGGGAGGGGGCTTGCAAGTCGGCATCGGCCACGAGGTCGGGGGTACTAGAGACCCATTAGAAGCTGAAGAGTGGTTTAAGACTGTTGAGTGGACAGTGGCCCTGTTTCCCATGAATGATAGAGAGAGGATCAGCTATGCCGGTTTTTATTTGGGCGATGCCCGAATTTGGTGAATTGATGGAAGAGACTCACGACACGGCAACCATGACTTGGGGAGATTTTAGAAGAGTGTTTGAGATCGAGTATCGACGGTTGGACCGGGTCCATGAGAAAATACAAGAGTTTATTAATCGAGGCAAGGGATGAGCACGGTGAAGGAGTATTCAGTTCGGTTCAACTCTCGCGAGGTTTGCACAGGATAGTGAGTACACCCGAATTGAGAAGAGAGAAATTTGTCCTCGGGTTGAGGTCAGAAATAGCTCGCGATGTTATGATAGGAGCAGAGCCCCCGCATACCTATATGGAGGCATTAGATCGGGCTTTGAGGGCCGAAATTTATGTGAACAAGATGAGTTCAGAAGGGCCATCCATGATAGTACAGAATGAACCGCCCCCTACTCCGTAGAAAGAAAGAGTGGAGATCGAAAAAGGTAGAGACATGAGAAACAAGAAGAGATTCCAGCAAAAGAAGAACAGGGGCGATTGGCAGAGTAAACGGCCTAGAACAGCTGGAGTCACTCTGTGCCCTAAGTGTGGGAAAAATCATTCGGGGGAGTGTCTAAAAGAGTTCGGTCCGAATATCTGCTATAGGTGTCGTCAGCTAGGGCACCTAATGAGAGATTGTAAAGCTCCCCCTCCACTAGCAGCACAAGCCCCTAGAGGCACGAATGCCAGAGTGTTTACCGTGGCACAGGGTGAGGTAGAGGCCAGTCCATCAGCCGTAACTGGTCAGTTATTCTTTCATACAGTTCCTTTTTATGCTTTAATAGATTCTGGAGCCACGCATTCCTTTATGTCTCATGGGATGATAGAAAGATTGGGTCTAAAGCCTGTAGTGATAGATCAACCCATTAGGATAGAGTTACTGATGGGATTAGTGTTTTGACCCGTGAGATGCTCCCAAGAGAGTCTGTAATGATTCATGGAAGAGAGCTGATAGTCGATCTAATAGTGTTTGACATGCCTGATTTTGATGTGATTTTGGGGATGGATTTTCTAGGGAAGTATGGAGTAGAAATTGACTGTCGGAAGAAGAAAGCAAGGTTTAATCTTGATAGTGGAGATAAGTTTAGTTTCGGTGACGGCCATCAATTAAGTATGTTGATCAGTAGCTTGAAAGCTAGGAAGATGCTGAGAAAGGGCTGTTCAATATATATTGCACATGTAGTGCAGAGTGGTGATGTTTCTCAGCCAGAAATTCAGAGAGTGCCTATAGTTCGAGAATTTCTGGATGTGTTTCCCGAAGAGTTACCGGGTCTACTTCCAGAGAGAGAGGTTGAGTTTAGTATTGAACTAGCACTTGGGACAGCACCAATATCAAGAGCCCCTTATCGAATGGCCCCAACCGAGCTTCAAGAATTGAAAAAGCAACTCCAAGAGCTTTTAGATAAAGGTTTTATCTGACCAAGTCATTCCCCCTGGGGAGCTCCAATTCTTTTTGTGAAGAAGAAAGATGGATCGTTACGGATGTGTATAGACTACAAAGAGCTGAATAAGGTGACAGTGAAGAATAAATACCCTCTACCTCGGATAGATGATTTATTTGATCAATTAAAGGGAGCGGCAGTGTTCTCGAAAATTGATTTAAGGTCAGGGTACCATCAAGTGAGAGTGGTTGAGCAAGATATAGCTAAGACCGCCTTTCGTACAAGGTATGGGCATTATGAGTTTGTAGTGATGCCTTTTGGGTTGTCGAACGCCCCATCAGTGTTTATGGACTTGATGAACCGGGTCTTTCATGATTGCTTGGATCAATTCATTGTGGTTTTCATTGATGATATCCTGGTTTACTCTAGGTCGAGAGAAGAGCATGAGGAGCATTTAAGACTTGCACTACAACGATTGAGAGAAAAGAAGTTGTATGCTAAGTTTTCCAAGTGTGAATTCTGGTTGAATCAAGTATTGTTTCTAGGCCATACTGTTTCTAGTGAAGGGATTTCGGTGGACCCTAGTAAGGTAGAGGCAATCCTTGAGTGGCAAAGGCCGAAATCGGTAAAAGAAGTGAGAAGTTTCTTGGGGCTAGCAGGTTACTACCGGCGATTCGTAGCAGGGTTTGCCCAGTTGGCTAAGCCATTGACAGCTCTTACCAAGCAGAGAATTCCTTTTATTTGGTCAACAACTTGTGAAAGGAGTTTTCACGAGTTAAAGAAAAAGTTGACATCAGCTCTTGTGTTAGTGTTGCCTCAGGAGGGGGTAGATTATAATATTTTTACAGATGCCTCACTACAAGGACTAGGTGCTATTTTGATGCAGTTAGGTAGGGTGATAGCTTATACTTCTCGCCAATTGAAAGAGTACGAGACAAGATACCCTACGCATGATTTAGAGTTAGCGGTGGTAGTCTTTGCTTTGAAAATGGAGGCATTATACGTATGGTGCGAAGAGTCATATCTACACCCGACCATAAGAGCTTGAAATATATTTCTTTACTCGAAGGAGTTGAATATGAGGAGAGAAGGTGGCTAGAGCTAGTTAAAGACTATGAATGTGAGATTAACTATCAATAGGGAAAGCTAATGTCGTAGCCGTCGTTGAGTAGAAAGGCTCATTTATCCCGACTCACTAGTCGGGAGAGAGCTAATAGATGAGTTGTGTAAAGAACAAATTGAAGTGGTTCAAGGAGGGATTGCCAGGTTAGAAATTCAGTCCACCCTATTGGACGAAATTAGAGAAAAGCAAGTGGTTGATAAGTGGTGTCAGGAGTTATTGCAAAGAGTGCATAAGAATGAGAGACCAGAGTTCCACCTGGTAGAGGGTGTCCTCCGTTTTAGGGATCGGTTATGCATTCCTCAGGATAAGGAGTTGAGGAATAGAATTCTTATGGAAGCTCATGACACACCCTACTGCTCATCCAGGGAGCAACCAAGATGTATCAAGATCTAAAGAAAGGCTACGGTGGCGGTATGAAGAATGATATTGCGGAGTTTGTAGCTAAATGCTGGTTTGTCACAAGTAAAAGCAGAACATCAACGGCCATCAGGATTGCTTCAACCACTTAGTATTCCTGAGTGGAAATGGGAGAGTATCTCAATAGAGTTCATTGTAGGTCTCCCTAGAGTTCAGAGAGGTTTTAATGCCATTTGGGTGATTGTGGATAGATTAACAAAAGCAGCCAATTTCCTTCCAGTGAAAGCACTACTTGATCGGCTAGCCCGATTTATATAAGAGATAGTGAAACTTCATGGGGTACCCAAGGCGATAATCTCAACAGAGATTCTAGATTTGTCTCCGCTTTCTGGCTGAGCTTACAGAGGAACTTGGGTACTAGATTGGCTTTTAGCACCACTTACCATCCTCAAACGGATGGACAAACAGAGAGAACAAATCAAGTGCTTGAGGATATGTTGCGAGTTTCTTTGTATGGATTATAGAGTATCTGGCATGAGATGCTGCCCTTAGTGGAGTTTGCTTACAATAACAGTTATCAGTCGATGATTAAGATGGCACCGTATGAGGCCTTGTATGGTAGACGATGTAGGTCTCCACTACATTGGGATGAGATAGGTGAGAAGGATGAGCTGAAATTCGCCATTGGGCGAGATGACTCGAAGCGATTGAAGATGTGAAGGCGATTAGAAGCGAATGCAACAAGCCCAAGATAGCAGAAAAGTTATGCGATTTGAAGAGAAAGGAAGTTGAATTCAAGGTGGGTGATAAAGTTTTCTTGAAAGTTTCCCCCTTTAAGCGGGTAATGCGGTTTGGAAATAAAGGGAAGCTAGCACCGAGATTTGTTGGTCCATTTGAAATGTTGCAACGAGTGGGGAAGGTAGCCTACAGATTGGCACTACCACCTAGAATGGACAAAGTGCATGATGTTTTCCATATCTCGATGTTACGGAAATATGTAAGTGATCCCTCCCATGTGTTGAATACAGAGAATGTAATTGTGGAAGGGAATCTTGTGTACGAAGAGCGTCCATATCAGATTTTGGACCGGAAGATTAAAAAGCTCCGGAATAAGAGTATTCCTTTAGTGAAAGTCCTTTGGAGAAACCATAAGGTTGAAGAAGCTACTTGGGAGACAGAGCAAGACATGCAAAGCCGTTACCCGGAGTTGTTTGTCTGAATTTCGGGGACGAAATTCTTTTAAGGAGGGGAGAATTGTAACACCCCACTTGAGGTACGTAGTTAAGATTTGATGAATGGTTCGAATGTTTATCGATTTGTCCTTAGTTGAGTCTGTATGTTGTTATTATTGTTTGGTTTATCCTTGGATGAAAAGGTGTTTTGGTTTGGTTGAGTGTTTTTCTTGAAGGTTAGTATGATTTAGCAAAAATTTTAGGGTTATAGTCTTGGCAGGGCGAAGTTTTGTCGCCGCGGCGAAGGGAGTGCTTCAACCCGGGTGGCCTCTGTGAATTTTCGCCGAGGCGAAGAAAATAGCTTCGCCGCGGCGAAGACTCAGCTGAATGTTCCCCTTGAGTTTTTGAGATTTCTTTCTTTTGAGACATAATGACCATTCTACACCTTTTTAGCAGGAAAAGTGGGGAGTGAATTGTAAGGAAAATTCATGGAGAATATTTTGATTGGGGTTGTGTTTGCAAAGAATGAAAGGTCTTAAATGGAATTTCAAAGAGTGATTAAGGGTATTTTGGGAAAGAGTGGAGAAAAATATGTGATATTAAGGGTTAGCTTTAGAAACCCCTTCATTTTGTTTTCTCACCACCGCCTCTTTCATCCCCTATTTCTCTCAATTTTTCATCCAAGATTCCAAGGATTCTTGAAGAGCTTTTGACTAGAATTTGTTACAAATTGATCCTAAGTACTAAAAGGTAAGATTCCTTACTCTAGAAGCAAATTTTCATTTGTTGAAAGAAGGGGATCCTTATTAAGTTTTGTATTGAAGGTTAAGAGAAAGTGTCAAGCCATCAAGAGTGGAGAGTTTAAGTGGGTTCTACTTGTGTCCAAGGTAAGTAAATTCATCTAAGTTGTGATTTACTTGATTGAATGATGTGTAGAGAGTTTTAGATCTATGATTAATGCTTGAATTTTTTATGTTGAAATGAGTTGATGAATTCATGAATGGGTTCAATGTTGTTATATGAAGGATTTTCCACCATGAGGAGGGTGGATTGTGTTGTGAAATTTTGGTAGAAGTATGGGTAGAATTAGAAGTAATTGAGAGGAATTTTTGAAGTGTGTTTCTCTTTGCAGGATGTGTGATGTTTTAAAGGAGTTGAACTCCAATTTTGGATGGTAAAGAAAGAAATGTGATTAAAGTTAGAATAGAGTTTATGTATGCACACATATTGTTTGATGAAATGCCTCAAAGAAGCATAAGTAGAATTAGAGAACCTTACCTTATGCAACGTAGCATATTTGCATGTCATGAACGCATATAAGGAAGATTTTAGGCATGAGTCATCCATATGCATATGTTTAATTGAGTAATTACATAAGAAAGAAATATGAGAAATGAGAAAAAAACACTCTATGAATAGAGATAAAGAAAAGAACAAATTCTCTTAGAGTAAAGAGAAAGAAAGAACTAGCACTAGAAGATAAAATGATTCTTAAGTGCTATAGAAAAGAAAAGAAACTAGGTTGTGCGATGGGAACTCGTGAGTATAGAGTTACCCTCATGTAAAGCCGTTATGAGAAAGAAACGGTCTCCGCCATGAGAGAGGCGGAATGCATGTAAATCACTATGATAAGGAGCGATCTCCGCCATGAGAGAGCGGAATGCATGTGATCCGTTATGAGAAAGACGGACTCTGCCATGAGAGAGCGGAATACACGTAAACCGCTATGAGAGAGAGGAGGCGGTTTCGCCATGAGAAAGGCGGTATGAGATTGAGAAAAATAAAACAATAGAAAGAAAAGAAAAGAAAGAAAAATGAGAATTTGAATTAGAAATTTGATAAGAATACAAAGAGAATTGATGAGTAATGCACGGGGATGATAGCGTAAGAGTACATTTTACTTACTTGGGCATCTTTGTGCTCACTCCGTTGTTTTCTTTGTTGTATAAGGAGTAGGCGAGGACTTGGTCGGATGGACGTCGGCAAGCGGGGAGATTTGGCTGCTCTGTCCCTTGTTTCGTTTTGTTTCGAAAGTCCTTGTACATATGATGTTTTGTTTTGTAACGAATGTGATTACTAAGTAAAGAAAATTTTTGGGCCCAACTTGTTTTGATAAATATGCTATCTTTTTATTAATCGATACTACGAATCTAGTAGAAAGAAAGTAGTTGTTACATGCTTATTATCATGTGAAAGAGTCTAAGTTAGATCCTAGAGCAAAGAAAGCAGTATTTATGGGGATTACCTCAGGTGTGAAAGGATACCGTCTTTGGTGTCCAAGTTCAAAGAAAATACTGTTTAGTAGGGATGTGACATTTGATGAGTCTTCTATGTTAGAACAGAAAACAGGAAGCCAGATTAAGGTTTTCAGTACTCCGCAACAAGTGGAGCATACTCAGCAGCAAGTGGAGTTTGAAACAACATCAGTTAGCCCAGTTGGAAATGAGACTCCTATGATAGAGGAGTTCATTGGAGATGAAGAAGAGGATTCTTCCCAAGAACCTCAACAAAAATCCATTGCTGTTAATCGACCAAGACAAGAAATTCGCAAGCCTGCTCGTTTTGCTGATACGGTGGCCTATGCACTCCCAATTGAAGATGGTGAAGTTCCTTCCACTTATAATGAAGTAGCTAGCAGTTCCGAAAATGGTAAGTAGAGGAAAGCCATGAAAGAAGAGATGCAGTCTCTCCATAAGAATAAAACTTGGGAGGTTGTTCAATTACCAAAGAATAAGAAGGCAATTGGATGCAAATGGTATATGCAAAGAAAGAAGGATTTCCGAATTTGAAAGACATCCGATACAAGGCAAGGTTGGTGGCGAAAGGCTACGCTCAGAAGGAAAGAATAGATTTCAATGAGATATTTTCTCCAGTTGTAAAGCATTCTTCCATTAGAATTTTGTTGGCCTTGGTTGCTCAGATGAATCTTGAACTTGTTCAACTTGATGTGAAAACCGCGTTTCTACATAGTGATTTGGAAGAGGAAATCTATATGACTCAGCCAGAAGGATTTAGGAGTATTAAGAAGGAAGATTGGGTTTGTAAACTGAAAAGATCGCTTTATGGTTTGAAACAATCTCCGAGGCAGTGGTACAAGCGATTTGATAGGTTTATGATGGGTCGGGGAGTACACAAGAAGCAAATTTGACAACTGTGTGTATTTTCAAAGGCTACAAGGTGATACTCTCATTTATCTACTCTTATATGTTGATGATATGTTGATTGCTTCAAAGAATGTAGAAGAAATTGAGAAGTTAAAGGCTAAACTAAATCAAGAATTTGAGATGAAGGATTTAGGAGAAGCCAAGAAGATTCTTGGTATGGAGATAATTAGAGATAGAGGAAATGGCAAGGTTCGTTTGACACAAAAGCAGTATCTAAAGAAGGTCTTACAACGTTTTGGCATAACTGAAAGTACAAACCTGTAAGTACTCCACTTGCTCCTCATATAAAGCTTAGTGCGTCATTATCTCCAAGTACGCATGAAGAAGCGAGTATATGTCAAAAGTTCCGTATTCAAATGCGGTTGGTAGCTTGATGTATTCAATGGTGTGTACTAGGCCCGACATTTCACATGCAGTTGGAATTGTGAGCGGTATATGCATGATCCTGGTAAAAGACCTTTGCAAGTTTGTGAAGTGGATTTTACGGTATATTATAGGATCTGTAAACATTGGTTTGGTTTTTGAGCGGGATGAAAATCTTAGTCAATTTCTTTGTTGGCTATGTTGATTCTGATTATGCTGGTGATTTGGACAAGCGTCGGTCAACTACTGGATATGTATTTACTCTTGCTAGAGCTCCAGTAAGTTGGAAATCTTCTTTGCGCTCTGCTTGCTTTGTCTACTCTGAGAATGACATGGCGATTCTGAGAGGTGTGAAGGAAGCTATTTAGTTACAAGGGCTATTGGATGAATTGAAAATTAGTCAGAAGAAGATCACTATCTATTCTGACAGTCAGAGTGCTATTCACTTAGCAAAAAATCCAGTATTCCACTTTCGCACCAAGCATATAGATGTTCGTTACCACTTTGTGCGGGAAATTATTTCTGAAGGAAGAATCTTATTAGAGAAGATTGGGACTGCTGAGAATTCTGCAGATGTCTTAACAAAAGTAGTGACAATGATCAAGTTCAATCAACTGTTTGAACTTGATCAACATCCTGCGAGCTTGATTGTGCTTTTTTGGCACATTTAAAGGTGTTGCAAAATTTGGCAGAAGAATACAAAACTTTGAAGATTTGCTAATTCGCCAAGGTGGAGATTTGTTGAAAAATGGCTTTTAGCAAAATCACATGGGGTAGAAGTGATAATGGAGAAAGGTTTAGGGACTTAAATGTAATAGGCTAAAATGAGTTAGTTTGTCCCACATTGAAAAGGAATGAAAAGTGAGAAACTTTTGGGGCCTATATATAAGGACCTAAATCAATGTTAATTGTATCCCAAGTTGTAATTCCATTATACTTCTTTTGTTTAGGGTTCTTTCTTTAAGGACCATTTAGTTTGCAAGTTTTGTTGTATCTCCCCTTTGTTTTGGGTATTTGTTGTATTGCCCAAATATTTGTAATATTGTTTGGAGATAGTGGAGCTTTCTTTTGCGGCGCCCGAGGGACGTAGGTTTTAATACCGAACCTCATTAATTCCTGGTATTCTTTATTTTTGCATTTAATTTTGGTAATTTATTTATGCTTTACTACTTGTATTATTATATTCAATAAGCTAGCGTTAGAGTTTATGTTTCTGTTGCATAACATGTTGCTGTTATTACTTACTGATGTAGAAGAAAATCCTGCAGAGTGGTTGGCTTGGAATTTTCTTTTCAATAGATCATATAGAATCTTACACAAAACCAAGAATCATGTTTTGTCAATAATATGCTGACTGATTTATCATGATTTTCTAAACTTTTCCCAAACATTTCCATACATTTCATTGGCAACGGCAATAGGCAATTCAATCATTAGACTTAAATGGTAGAGGTGAATGAGTTGGAAACAAAAATGCTACCTTTATAACATTTTCTCGCAATTTAATAATAGTTCGTAATTAATCAATTTATAAATAAGTAGATAAGATTCATAACGAGTAAACATAATTTATTTATGAACTGTCATATTAAAATTATGAAAAAAAAAATTGTAAAAGAGATTATAAATATAGTATTATTCGTTGAGAAATTCAGAGTACTATATTTGTAGGTCGAGAAAGTGGTTCTTATGCGCAATGGGGAAAGTCTTTATGTACAAAGAACCAGTCAACGAAGGTGAGTTACATCAGGTCAATGTGCATCAGTTACACAAAGGTTTTGTTTTATCCGAGAAAGTGAAGCAGAGGAATCTGGTCATTGGGATTTGGGTTTTGAGGGTTAGTTTCAAAATTTATGTACTCCGAGTCATTGTCATTAGTTTTGTCTATTAACTGAACCTTTTTAATTTGGCCCGTAGAATTGAACCTACGACCAGTTAATAAGCTTATATTTTGAATTTTGAAATAGTGTTGTAGCTGATTTTCTTGCGAAATGCTGGAATTTGTTCTATTTCTTGAAGTTCTTCAGACTTAATTGCCAGTCCAAATATCTCAAAGGTTTTCTTTCATTCTTTCTGTCAAAGCTCTTCACAACTAAACTTACTCTTTGCTCATAAACCTACCGAGAGAAACCTTCACATATACAAAATAAAGCGAGAAGAAGTCGAGCATTAAATCTCGTCCCTTTCACTCGAAAAATATTACTAAAATAAGTTCGAGTAACTTGAAAAAAATTGGAATGAAGCGACTCGAAATCTAATTACTGAGCAACTTGTCTTTCCTTTAGCAATTGCAATCTCTTTCAGCACTTGAGAATCCATGACTCGTTAGTTCCCCAAACTACTCCTTTGGCTCCCAACGGCGAGTAAGGTGTTATATGGATGCCCTTTTCCTCACGAACTCTCTCGGCTTCTTCATTTGCCAAACCGGGTTCATCTCCACCTAACCAAAATATCCAACACTAGAAACATAAAAATTTTGTTAAAGAATTGACTTCTACCTTGATTGGACATGGAGGGATTTTGGCAGAGGCAAGTAATTTCTCAAGCTTCTTGCAGGAAAATTTGCTGATTCCTATGGATTTCGTAAGACCAAGCTTTTGACATTCCTCCATGGCCTCCCAAACAGATTCTAAATCTATTGCAACGATATTTTCTTCATTAATCGCAAACCCCGACCCCCACCCCGGTTTCAAGCTTCCCGGAAAATGAATTTGATAAAGATCAAGGCAATCCAACCTAAGATTCCTGTGCTATTGAAACAAAATTTCAAGGAGTCTGTATATATATAAATGTAAAAAATAAAGAAATTAATGAAAGTAGTAGTTTACTTGAGAGTGTTTTGCAGGGCAGGGAGGACAAGCTCACGTTGTGAATCGCTAGTCCAAAGCTTTGAAGTGATGAAAAGCTCATCGCGAGATTTAATGGGCCGAGATGTAAAGCTTCCGCTATTGCTTCGCGAGATATTGTTCGTTACGTACATTGAAGCAGATATCGAAGTGTATAACCCTTGATTGAATTGCATGGGGAACAGATTCTTTTATAGCTCCATGAGTTGAAAGGGAATTGGAATTGTCGCAAAGCCTACCGGAGGAATGGTTTTGCCATTTGAGGGTAAGATTGCCACCTGGAATGCTCACATTTTTTCCAACAGAACTCAACCACGTCGAGTACTTGCATTCCTTTGTTATATATATATATAAAGAGTGATGCTATGGGTACTAACGGATGGGTACTAATCTGTGTACTAACTAAAGCATAGTATCAGTACTATGCATATAGTACGGGTACTATGCTTTAGTTAGTACACAGATTAGTACCCATCCGTTAGTACCCAAAGTATTATTCATTTGTAAATTAATTCTATGCCCATTTACTTATTTTTCGATATCCCAATTGTAATAATACGTTACCGCAAACATCTATATGCTAATTAACTTAAAGCGTTTATATGAGTCAGCATTACGTTCCATATAAGAGTAACTTATGTAAATCTTATTCTAATTTTTTATGAAAAACACTATGCTTACTCACGACTTGTACTAACCATCTTACAACCTTTGTTAAAATTTTACATGGTACCCGTACTATGCGTATAGTACCAGTACTATGCGTTATATTTACAAAGGATAGTAAGATGGTTAGTAAGATGGTGAGTAAGTATAGTATGGTTCTTTACAAATATTTGGGTTCAGGTCAGGTTTGATAGGATAAGTTGAAATGCAGATAGGTTTTCTATTATATTTATTTTGTATTATCAAAAAACTAAGAGCGGAAAAATAAAAAGTAAGAGTGAATTGTTGATACTTTAAAATTATTATATTATGTAGATTTTTAAAATTCAATAAAATGCTATATTTGAATATTGAACGTAGTTTCTTTATTAGAATGAATTTGGATAAATTGATTCTCCTTTATTATTTTTATGCTTTTACTATTGTGTGTTTTGGGCTGTGTTTTCAACAATAATACTATAAAACAAATTATTGATAATCAAAGTGTTACAAGCGAACAAATTAAAATCATTATTATTGTCCCTTTTCAGGTTTTCCCCACAGGTGAATTGCTATATATGTTTCACTAAGGCTTTCTCTGTCGCTGCTAAACAGAGTGTCAGAATACTCTACCAACGCAATTCATAGTTGTCATCTTTTGATCATTTTACCGATGAAGCTGGCACTGGAAGACATGCCTATAATTCTCCATCCCATATATCGTCGATTGACTTGAAAGGACCACTTTCTGATACAAATGATTCAACAACATTCACCCTTCGCTGAGGAATTTGCTCAATCTTGTGAAGTTCTGGGCTTAACTTCCAGTCAAATATCTCAAGGTTTTGATTCATTCTTTCTTTGTTAAAGCTCTTCACAACTAAACTGACCCCTGGCTCGTAAACCCATCTGAGACAAATCTGAGCAATTGTCTTCCCATTAGCACTAGCAATCTCTTTCAGCACTTCACATTAGGGACTCGGTTACTTCCCAAGAATGTTCCTTGGCCTCCTAATGGCGAGTAAGCTGTAATGTGGATGCCCACTTTTGCTTCGTTCGAAATCTCTCGGCTTCTTACTGCTGCCATATCGGGTGCATTTCCACCTTACCACAGACAAACAAATTAGGAAACTCCAAATATATCTTAATCAGTAGTTCTTTGGTCAGAGTCTTAATATGACAAATTTATATGAGGACACCCTGACTAGAGAATTGCCGATACTTTTAAGGAGCGTTTGGTTGGCGGTAATGTCAGATTATTGGGGTAATGTCATCTTATATTACTTGATTACCACGTTTAGTTGTCAAGTAATATAAGATTCCGATAATCTTCAAATACCAATAGTAGTTACTATTGGTAATATTGGAGGTAATCTGATTACCTCCATTTTCTTAGATATTCTGAGCTTACCAGGGTTGTCTTTTTTTTGTCACAATTTTATCCCTTATCAATAAAAATTTTGGACAATAATGCCCTTATTTTAAAATAAATTTACATTAATATCCTATTTCAATTTTACCCTTGTTTAACTAAAATTTTGGACGATAATGTCCTTGTATTTAAAACAATTTACAGACCACTGCCACTCAGCCACCACCACCACTGCCACCCAGCCACCACCGCCTACAACGGCCAACCACCACGGACCGCCTCCGAAAACTCGCCAGAGTCCTTGAAAAAGAATGAGTTTCTGTGGGAGGCTCCGAGAGTCATCGATATGGCCATTTTCAGCCATATTGATGGCCGAAAACAGCCATATCAAGCAACGGCCAAATCTCGCTTAGATCTGGCCGATAATGGCCAGGGATCTGGCCATTAATGGCTAGATCCATCGATCTGGCCTGATATGGCCGTTTTCGGCCATCAATAAGCTGAAAACAGCTATATCGAAGCCTCTTGGTCACGGTGAGTTGCTGGTGGGGACTTTCGGAGACTTCCGGCGGTGATTTGTGGTGGCGGCAGGCGGCTACAGGAGGTGGGGGTGATTTCGTAATAAATTAAAGTTTTATATAAGCAGGGGTGTTTTAACTAAATCTGAAATATTGGGTGTTAAAAAAATTATTCAAAAATTAATAATAAAAATAATATTATATTAATATTTGTAAAGGGGACAATTTAGTAATTTAAATAACATACTCACCAATTTATTCCCCATGACCAACTATATTAATATAACATACCCACGAACTAACCAAACACATTTTCTTAAAGATTCTCAGTAATCTTTCAAGGTAATCTATCTTTCCGGTAATCCAACATTCCTAGTAATCTAAACAATTTAGTAATTTAAATAACATACTCACCAATTTATTCCCCATGACCAACTATATTAATATAACATATCCACGAACTAACCAAACACATTTTCTTAAAGATTCTCAATAATCTTTCAAGGTAATCTATCTTTCCGGTAATCCAACATTCCTAGTAATCTAACATTCCTGAACCAAATGCCCCCTAAGTATATACTTTGTTAAGGAGATGTGAAACTAACTTGATTGACAGCAGGAAGGATTTTTGAAGTGGCGAGTAATTTCTCAAGCTTCTTGCATGAAAAGTTACTGACTCTTATGGATTTTGTCAAACCAAGCTTTTGACACTCCCCCATGGCTTCCCACACAGACTCTATATCCATCGGCACAATATCTTCTGTTTTACATGGAAACACTGTGCCTGGTCTCAAGCCTCCAGGAAAATGAATGAGATAGAGATCAAGATACTCCAACCCAAGATTCTTACAATGAAACAAAAATTAAAAGTTTTCACAAAAAAATACAGTCTCTTAATTAATGTTTGGCCTGATTACATTACTTGAGAGTGTTTTTTATTGCAGGAAGGACAAGGTCATGGTGTGCATTGCTGATCCAAGGCTTTGAAGTGATGAAAAGCTCATCGCGGGATGTGATGAGGCCAAGATGTAAAGCTTCGACTATGGCTTCGCCAAGAGATTGCTCGGTCTGGTAGAGTGCAGCAGTGTCAAAATGTCTGTAGCCAAGTTGAATTGGATGAAGAGCAGTTTTTTTACAAATTCAGTTGAGTTGAAAGGAAATTCAGCAGTGCCAAAGCCTACAAGAGGAATAGTTTTCCCAGTAGAGGCTACGGGTGCCACTGGAATGTTCACCATTTTCACAAGATAACTCTGATCAATAAAGCATTTTTTTCGTTCTTATATATGTGTAGGCAGCGGCCGGGTGAAGATTAATTATTCCAAAAATATATTAATATTGTGTCGTTGCTTCTTACCTCCAATCATTGTTTTAAAAATCAGATCGGAGAGCAACCCGCTCTGTTGGCCAGGTCACGGTTCAACCGGTCCAACTGGTTAGACCGATGACATCATCACACATCATGATGACATCAATATATTTTTTTAAAAACTTTTTTTTTTCAGATTTCTATTTTTTAATAAGACATTAACAATTTAATTACTGTCTAACATGATTCAAAGTTCAAATTCAACAATAATCCAAACATAATTTAAGTATATAACAACAATTCAAAGTCCAAATCCAAATATGATGTTGTATTTACATATTAAATGACAAAATACATAATAATTAATAACAAAATATTTGATGCAAGTGTTTTTTCTTTGACCTGTTTCCATGTTGATTGAGCTTCACACACTAGCATCAAAATTCATTACCATCATCACCACCATCATCATCATAACCATCACTATCATCTACGTAAATTTCAGTAAAAAAATAGAAATCATAAGTTAAAACTTATAATTTAATTTAAATAGATACTAAGTTTAAAATATAAGATACCAAGCAAAAAGTTTATAATATACTTTTTAAAAATGTAATAATACTTAATGTCGTATGATTTTTAAAGTGATAGATGTTGCTGCCGTTTTAATAAGATAGCTTGTTGGCTTTACTTGTTTTGGTTCATGAAAACGAGAGTATGACGTCATTAATAGAGAAAATGGATTAAAAATTGGTATGAATTGACCATATCAAATGCTGCTCGCCGGCTTCATAAAATTCAAACCTATCTTATTGTTGACTCTCAAAGCAAACTTTGTTGACCACATCTTATTGTTTTACTAACTCTAAACAACTCATTTTCCATGGCGAATCTCGTCACATCCACCTCATCGTGAACAATTTTCCCATTCTCAAGAACCTGCCTCAACATCCCCTTTCTCAACCGATCATACGTGGGCAGCCATTTGATTGCCGCCCACCTCAGCTCTTCTTCATCATCCTGCCGTTGGCTATGTACAAACACATTTGTTTGTGAATTCCATGCCTCCCAGATGCACGTTGATGCTAGACTTGCAGACGCCATCGACTTCCACCAACTCCCTGACTGCATTGTCGGGCGACGGCTCATCGTTCTCGTTAGATCTTCTCCGGCCAAAGCCACGGCTATCTTAGTTACAATTTGATTGCGATTTGAGTGGAGTTAATTGCGATTTGAGTGGGATTTCAGAGAGAAATTTTTGAAGAGAAGCTGAGAAATCTAAGAAATTTTAGTAGAGAAATTGAGAAAGAAGAAGTTGAGAAACAGAGAAAGGAAATCAATGGAATGGGCTGCGATAATGCGATTGCATAGGGTTAGGGGTTTTTGAAATTAGAGCGGTTTATTCGTCGGTCCGGTTGGACCAGCGGTTCATTGACTTTATCCGGGTTTTGACCAGGTTAAAACGGTTTAGTGCATACTAACTGGTTTAATGTTGACTCGAACCGAACATATGACCGGTTCCCAGTCCAACTGGTTGGACCGGCCAGTCCAGTCCGGTTTTTAAAACAGTGCCTCCAATAATAGAAAGAGAATCAGAAGACTAGCTGGCGGTTGAGTATTAATCAACCAACAAAAGAACAAACCGGCTAAATTATTCAACAGATTTAACAATAGCTAATATACAAATGCATGCAGTACCCTTATGTGTGCCTAGTTATGAGAACAAAAGTCAAACATAACGTCTTATTCATATATATACACGAAAATTTTGTGGTATTAACCTAAAATTCGGTCTTATAATTAAGATCTTAATTTTCATTGGCAGGTATTAACTTACGCATGAGTTAATCCAGGTAGAAAATGACAAATCATACTAGAGTTAACACATACACAAAAGAAATAATGTAATGTCTCTCACTAGCAAAAGTTTAAATCCAGAATTCTAAAAACCAAAATATCCACAGGAGATAGAGATTGATCATATATTTTATACATTACATATTATAGGTTGTTTTTTTATTGTATAAGCAAACAAAATCATTGTCACTATGGTTATCAAGTTTATAATATTTTAAGTGTGTTAGTTTGTAGAGGGTCCGAAAACAAAATATTTTAAGTTAAAAAGAAAAACAGAATGGGTCAAGGATCTATTTGAAAGCGATTTTAAATGTTAATTTAATAAGAAAAATAATTCTTTAATGCTCAAGGTCCCAATGTCCCACTTTTCCTAGGGACACTGAATGAATTCATCAATTTTGAAGAATGCAAATTATCATATAGAGTAAAAGAGTTCTCCCTTAATGAAAAATGAAAAATGAAAAATTGAACTCATAAAATCTTAAAATTCGGAACTTTTGATTAAAATCTTATGCGGTTCTTCTTTGGTTAACTTCCAGTTAAATATATCCAGGTGGGAGAATGACATTTTCCCACCCAAGGTTTAGTGAAACAACCTTTCCCAACTGTCAAGTTTCAAAATGACACTTTTCTACCCTCCGTTATGTTCTGTTAGTATTTTTTGTTACTATTTGATTGAAAAGACAAAAATACCCTTAATATTTGACTTAATAATTTTTTATTATTTATATCATGTCAAAAATTCAATTAACAATATATCCACTGTTAATATAAAATTACTACAATGTCCTCAACTATATAAGAAAATGTAAATTACCAATTTGTCCTTCCAATTTTTTTATTAAAAATAATGTTTTAAATGAAGTTACCACTGGATTTTTTTTAAAATTTAGAACCCTTAAAACTGGCATTAATATTTAAATATTTGAATTTTGTTAATTTAAACACTACTAAATCTGAAAAATAAAAATCCAAATTGCAAAATTACAGTAGAATTAATAGAGAATTATAAAAAATTTTGTCAATTGAAACCCAATAAAAATAGGGAATTCAATACAAACAAAACAGATTTCCACAAACTTTCTACCAAGATAACAAATGGTATTGTAGAATTAATAGAGAAGCAAAAGTATAAAACTAAGTAGCCACAAATTACAAAAATTACGAAGAGGAGGCTTTGCCTTATCAAATCAGGTGCTTAAATTTTATAATGAATCTGGCTTTGATTACATTACACCCAACCTTGTCAACATAGTAATATTTTTTCTCCTTCTAAGAACTACTTCCAAAAGCTATCCTGGAAATAATTTATGCTGTCAAAACCATAAATTTCGAGGATACTTCAATCTCCTTGCCTTTATGATGTTTCCATCTTTCTAACATGAGCTCTACATTTGAAATCATCGTTGGAATCAAAACCCTATGCAGAAAAATATACCATTCTATATTATTTTAGTTACTTTCAAGGAATTTGCATAGAAAGTGTGGTTGGCCATGTCTTTTAAATAAGGACAGTTCATTGAGCAAAACAAGGTGCACAACCAAAACAACCAAGAGCAAACATCAGACATCATATTTATTAAGAAGGATGAAACAAAATAAAAGCTTTAACCACCACGAGACAAGAGCCTTTGCAAATCTAACTTTTTTCCTTCAATAAGGGGGATTCTACAATCACAATTACATTGACAAAAAATTATCAATAGAGGCCAGCAACATGCCAAAACATTTTAAATCAAAACTAAAGAAAAAAACCCTGCAATAAAAAAGTTGAAATTAATATCTTGATCTCTCATGTTGGGCATCAGAAGAAAGAATAAACATATGAAATCTCGGTGTTATATGGTTGTCTCAATGATCAATAGCAAAAAACTTACATCAGTCAACAAGCCAACTGATATTTATGATGATGATGATGATCATCGTCGGTATTTTTCTCTCACTTGCCGCGTTCTCACCTTTTTTTTTTTCCTCAGTCGTTGTCAGTCACCAACCTTGAGTTCCTAATCGCTTCAATATCACAGAACACGAAGAACCACAACTGGCTTTTTGTTAGTCGCCATCCCTAAGTTGCCGGTCGCTGGAATTTTCCTGCATTCAAACCATTGCCATTATCAATCAAGAACTATCTCAGCCCGACAAGACACCAAAATAGAAAGCCATTGCCTTTGCTCAGTCCTTGTCGTCAATAGGTCGGCCAAAGATTGAAAAGAAGCCGATGTGGTGTATCCTTACTGGGGATGATGAAGAGATGTGGTGATCGCACAACCAAAAACCCTAGGTCGCCAGTCACTTCAGATCTAGAGAGTAGGAAGAGTTACCAGAGAATAGGCAAAAAAGGCAGTCAACTCTTTGTTCTCCCTTCTTTTTTGTTTTTTCAAAGCCAAACTTCAGTGGGACGTGGCAACCATTCAACGACACTCACCATGATTTCAAATTTTTAATTTTTGTGGCTTATGTAAATTGACACTATTACCCTTTTTTAGAAGAGAAAATGCTTACAGAGCATGATGGAAGACGGCAAAGTGTCATTTTGAAACTTAATGGGTGGAAAAGTGTTGTTTCGCTAAACCTTGGGTGCGGAAAAGTCGTTCTACCTATCCAGGTTCTCTTCCATTCTTCCTTTGTTACAGCTCTGTTCAACTAAGCTAAATAATATCTTGTTCATGAACCCATATGTGAGAGAAACCTTTACAGGCATGCACCAAGATACCTCTCAATTCAATTGTGAAATAATGAGATATGGAAACTACGCCGTTTTTGGTAGATCATGTAAAATCACATGTATTGTATTGCGGTTGTTTGGTTGACTGATTCTTTATCGCCATTTGTATTATTTTGGTTCATTAAGTCCATTTAAATAAGTTCATGAAGGTGTTCTTTGAGTTAGTCCACAATGTGTTCGATAAAAACCTGCTTGAGCTCAAGTCCATTTAAATGAGTACAAACAAAATTTATGTAAACAATTGACCCTATAATTCTCCATCCCAGATATCCTCGATGGACTTAAAAGGACCGGTTTCTGATAAAAATAAATCAAGAAGATTCCCTCTTTGCTGAGGAATTTGCTCTATCTTATGAACTTCTTTGGGACTTAACTTCCAATCAAATATTTCAAGGTTTTCTTCCCTTCTTTCTTTGTTAAAGCTCTTCAAAACTAAACAGACCTCTTGCTCATAAACCCATCTGAGAGAATGATAAGACGCAACGATCTAAGAGGGGCCATAAGCCAAATCCCAAATATTTGGGATGAGCTGGAACGTGCAGGACCAATGCATGAGCATGCATGCATGCAGACAAAGGGAGGAACTGGGTCGTGAAGGAGCGTGGTCGTGGTCGTGGATGAAGCAGTCGCGGAGTGGCAGTGGCGATTAAGCGCGATAACGTCTGCGAAGGAAGTGGTCTTCTGCAGTTGCAAGTTAACACAACACAATAACGTGGTTGCGAGTTTTACGCCATCTTAATTTCGTTGTTATTGATCATTTTACGTATTTGAATTTCATGTGTTAGTTGTTAACTTTCCTTTTATTATGGTCTGTGTGTATGTGGGTTTGCTTGTTTAAGCAGCCAATGTTTTCATTAATGGACTGTCAAGTATTTTGCATCCAAGTTGCGGTACGTTTCTCACCCGAAGAGAAACAAACTTTTCATAGCATTTTTACACTCTGCGTTTGGGACCTATCATTGGTATCAGAGCAGGTTTTTTTTTTTATGGGAACCAACAAGGAGCGGATTGAGCACTTGGAGTCTAGACTCGGTGCAGTTCAGGAGGGACTACAGCGAATGGAGATTGTTATGAACGACAAACTCCACCATTTGGAGGAAGCTCTCAATCGACTTTCAAACGTGTTACTCGCTAATCCGGAATCCTCAAATCATGGCAATCAACACCGAGAAAACCAAGATGGAGGTCGGCAGATTGTCTCGTCCAAAACAGCCAAGCTAGAATTTCCACGCTTTTCTGGAGACGATCCAACGAAGTGATTCAATCGGGTGGAACAATTCTTCGAATACCAAGGCACAACAACGAACCAAAAGGTTTCCATGGCTGCTTACCACCTGGAAGGGGAGGCCAACCAATGGTGGCAGTGGTTTCGCAGGACATTACAGGAAGAAGGACACATAATTTCATGGGAAAAATTCGAAGAGGAATTATGGGCTCGCTTCGGACCATCAGGATGCGAAGACTTTGATGAAGCTCTCTCAAGGATCAGGCAATTGGGGACATTAAGAGACCATCAACGTGAATTTGAGAAGCTCGGTAACAAGGTGCGTGGATGGACGCAAAGGGCGTTAGTGGGGACATTCATGGGAGGTTTGAAGGCTGAAATTTCTGATGGGATATGAATGTTTAAACCACAGTCACTCAAGGACGCCATTAATTTATCAAGAATGCGAGATGAGCAGCTTACACGGCAGCAACGGTTCACGCGAACTCCACCCACAAGAATTCCTCTTGCTCTTCCACAAACCACGCGAGTAGCTCCTGCTACACCTACAGGACCCATTAAACGTTTGTCTTGGGAGGAAATGCAGAGGAAGAGAGCACAAGGTCTCTGTTTCAACTACAATGAACGCTTTACAGCAGGCCATAGATGTCAAAAGCTGCAGATATTACTTTTGAAGGGGCATGCGGGTAACGTGATATATGAGGAAATTATTGATCAACAAACAATGGAAGAAGACCACGGGGGAGATGTAGCGGAGGTGCAAGAACCTGAACTTGAACCAGAGATCACCTTGCATGCATTAACGGGATGGACAACACCAAAAACCATGCGTGTAACAGAGAAAATAGGTCCCCACGAAGTAATGGTTTTGATTGATAGCGGATCGACACACAACTTCATCAGCAATTGTTTAGCAAGCATGCTCAGACTACCAGTGGTACCCATGGAGACATTTCCTGTCCAAGTGGCTAATGGAGAAAGATTAACGTGTCAGGGGCGTTACGATAAGGTACGGGTAGAATTACAAGGCACCGAATTTTACCTCACCCTTTTCTCTTTGCCATTATCAGGTCTTGATCTTGTCTTGGGCATTCAATGGCTTGAAATACTGGGTTCCGTGGTTTGTAATTGGAAGCAGTTGACCATGGATTTTATTTGGAAAAATCAAGACCGTAGGCTGCAAGGAGTGGCCGTGCAAACCATTCAGGCAGTTTCACCAAAGATGCTATCGAGGAAATTCGCCGTGGACATGCGCTATTTGCTGTGTGTTTCCAACCAACCATGGGGACCACACCACCTAATGCACCAACTCAAGATAAAAAGCAGAATATGCAAGGGTTGTTGAAAGAGTATGAGGACGTGTTCCAAGAGCCTTCAAGTTTGCCACTTGCACATGAAGTGGATCATTGTATTACACTAAAGGAAGGAACCGAGCCAGTTAACGTACGGCCGTACAAGTATGCCCACTTCCAGAAAGCTGAAATCGAGAAACAAGTCCAAGAAATGTTAGATTCAGGACTCATCCGTCCTAGCACCAGTCCCTTCTCGTCGCCGATACTACTAGTGAAGAAGAAAGATGGCAATTGGCGGTTCTGTACAGACTATCGTGTGCTTAACGTCGTTACCGTCAAAGATCGTTTTCCTATTCTGACAGTCGACGATATGTTGGAAGAATTATATGGTGCTGCTTACTTCACCAAATTGGATCTAGGGCTGGCTATCATCAAGTAAGAGTAAATCCTCCCGATGTTATTAAAACTGCTTTCCGTACCCATAACGGCCATTACGAATATCTCGTAATGCCTTTTGGCCTTTGCAACGCACCCTCAACATTTCACGCTATCATGAACTCAATATTTCGGCCTTATCTTCGAAAGTTCATTTTGGTTTTTTTTTATGATATTTTGGTCTATAGTCCCACCTGGAATGAGCATGTGGTGCATGTTAGACAAATGTTGGAGATTTTGTGGCAACACCAATTCTTTGCCAAAGCAAGCAAATGCGTGTTTGGCCAACAAGAACTGGAATACTTGGGGCACATTGTCACACATTAGGGAGTTAAGGTTGATAACAGTAAAATTGCAGCCATGGTTGCATGGCCACCCCTCACTAATATTTCTGAGTTACGTGGTTTTTTAGGCTTAACAGGATATTACAGGAAGTTTGTTCAAAACTATGGCATCATAGCGCGACCCCTGACCAATCTGCTCAAGAAGGGAAAGTTTGGTTGGGATGCAGAAGCCGACTCAGCCTTTCTAGCTCTCAAGCAAGCAATGACAACTACCCCGACATTGGCTATGCCTAATTTCAATGACTCCTTTACCATTGAAACTGATGCATCTGGGGACGGAATTGGCGCAGTTTTGTCACAGCAAGGAAAGCCTATAGCGTTCATGAGTCGAGCATTAGGGGTTACCAAAAAATCTTGGTCCACTTACGCCAAGGAGATGCTTGCCATTATGGAGGCCATACGTTTATGGCGTCCTTATCTCCTGGGAAAAAAATTCTTCATTCTCATCGACCAGTGTAGCTTGAAATATTTCTTGAAGCAGCGTGTGGCTACGCCAGAATAGCAGAAGTGGGTAGTCAAGCTAATGGGCTACGATTACGAGATTATTTATCGCCCAGGCCGTGAAAACTCAGCAGCAAACGCCCTCTCACGCAAGTCTGTTAGCCCAGTTCTCCACCATTTGCATGTACCAGAAGTGACCATATGGGATGAAATTAAAAAGGCTTACGAAGGAGACTCTTATGTCCAATCACTAGCTCGCATGGCTAAGACTCAACGAGAAGGACCGTATGCATGGCGTAACAGATTGTTGTTCTATAAAGGGAGAGTTGTCATTCCTTCTCAGGCAGCATTACGGACGACACTAATTCACGAGATGCATGATACAAAGATTGGAGGCCACTCTGGGGTCTTGTGGACATTCAAGAAATTAGCCCAACAATTCTCTTGGCCAAAAATGTACCAGGCGGTGCATGAGTATATACAAAACTGTGAAACTTGCCAGAAAGGGAAGTCTGAAACCATGTCTCCCGCTGGGCTCCTGCAGCCATTACCCGTTCCATGTCAAGTATGGGACGACATCTCCTTAGACTTCATTGAAGGACTGCCGACATCCCATGGCAAAGACATGATCTTAGTAGTTGTCGACCGTTTGAGTAAGTCTGCTCATTTCCTATCCTTAACTCATCCTTTTACTGCTAAAATCGTGGCTGAAAGGTTTGTCGAAGGCGTCATTAAATTGCATGGCTTACCCAAGTCCATCATCAGCGATCGGGACCCCATCTTTATTAGCAAATTTTGGCAGGAGTTCTTTCACATGTCGGGCACAAAGCTTCAACTCAGTTCCGCCTATCATCCCCAAACGGACGGGCAAACAGAAGTGGTCAACCGCTGTGTTGAACAATACCTTCGGAGTATGGTTCATCAATGGCCGCGCAAGTGGAGCAACTACCTTCCATCAGCTGAGCTCTGGTACAATACAACTTATCATGCGTCCACAGGCATGACTCCTTTTCAAGCACTATATGGACGTTTGCCTCCCTCAATTCCCCTTTACTAGCATGGGTTTTCGTCCGTACATGAAGTAGACCAAAGCCTAGAGGCTCGGGACGCGCTACTGCGTCAACTCAAACATAATATGGAGACTTCCATTAATCGCATAAGCAGATTGCGGATCAAAAACGTCGGGATGTTTCATTCGACGTTGGTGATCTGGTGTTTCTTAAGTTGCACCCCTACAGACAACAGACTGCCTTCAAACGAGCCCACCAAAAGCTAGCTAGTCGCTTCTACGGTCCGTATCCCGCGATCCAAAAAATTGGGGCCGTCGCATACAAACTTCAATTGCCGGCAGGAGCCCGCATTCATCCTGTCTTCCATGTATCGCTCTTAAAATCGTGCGTAGGGGAGCGTGCATATACTAGACACTCGCTAGGGTCAAACGGGGCAACAAATTTGAAGAAGAAACTTTGGTCCAGTGGAAGCATCTTCCAGTAGAGGACGCCACCTGGGAGCCTACCCAGTCTATGCTTGAGCGATTTCCTTCCATGGACCTTGGGGACAAGCGTCCACTTAATTTGGGGGTAGGGTTTGGGGGTATTGATAAGACGCGACGATCTAAGAGGGGCCATAAGCCAAATCCCAAATATTTGGGATGAGCTGGAACGTGCAGGACCAATGCATGAGCATGCATGCATGCAGACAAGGGAGGAACTGGGTCGTGAAGGAGCGTGGTCGTGGTCGTGGATGAACTGGTTGCAGGTCGTGGCAGTTAAACTGGGTCGTGGTCGTGGATGAACTGGTCGTGGCAGTTAAGCGCAGTAACGTGCAGAAGGAAGTGGTCTTCTGCAGTTGCAAGTTAACACAACACAGTAACGTGGTTGCAAGTTTTACGCCATCTTAATTTCGTTGTTATTGATCATTTTACGTATTTGAATTTCATGTGTTAGTTGTTAACTTTCCTTTTATTATGGTCTGTGTGTATGTGGGTTTGCTTATTTAAGCAGCCAATGTTTTCATTAATGGACTGTCAAGTATTTTGCATCCAAGTTGTGGTACGTTTCTCACCCGAAGAGAAACAAACTTTTCATAGCATTTTACACTCTACATTTGGGACCCTATCAGAGAAACCTTCACACATGCAACAAAATAAACCTGAGCAACTGTCTTCCCTTTGGTACTTGCAATCTCTTTCAACACTTCATACTCGACTCGGTGTCCTTGGCCTCCTAATGGGAGTAAGCTATTATGTGGATGCCATTTTCGTTATAGAAGTCTCTCAGCTTCTTCTACTGCCAAATTGGGTGCATTTCCACCTTACCAAAACAAATTAGAGTGAGTATGTATATATATAATCTTAAAGTATATATTTTATTAAGGAGATGTGAAACTAACTTGATTGGCAGCGGGAGGGATTTTATCGGTGGCGGTAATTTCTCGAGCTTCTTGCATGAAAAGTTGCTGACTCCTATGAATTTTGTAAGACCAAGCTTTTGACACGCCTCCATGGCCTCCCAAGTAGACTCTAAGTCTATCGGCACAATATCTTCTTTTTGACATGGAAACCCTGTTCCTGGTTTCAAGCTTCCCGGAAAATGAATGAGATAGAGATCAAGATACTCCAACCCAAGATTCCTACATTGAAACAAAATATTAAAGATTTTCATATAAAAATTTAGTCTCTTCACACTGATGTTTGGCCGGACTACGTTACTTGAGAGTGTTTTTAATTGCAGGGAGGACAAGTTCGTGGTGTGCATCGCTGATCCAAAGTTTTGAAGTGATGAAAAGCTCATCGCGTGATTTGATGAGGCCAAGCTCTAAAGCTTCAGCTATGGCTTCGCCAAGAGATTTCTCGCTCTGGTAGATTACAGCAGTATCAAAATGTCTGTAGCCGAGTTTAATTGCATGGAAAGCGATTCTTTTCTTAGTCGGTTGAGTTGAAAGGAAATTCAGCGGTGCCAAAGCTGCAAGAGGAATAGTTTTGCCTATTGTGGGTAAGGGTGCCACTGGAATCGTCACCATTTTCACAAAACAACTCCAATGGATTAAGCAATTGCGTGGTTCTTAACTATTTAGGTCGTTGTGTATTATCAATGAACAAAAGAAAAAACCGCCACCGCCCACCGGCTAAATTATGCAAGTTAGAATTCCAATGTTATAAATATCTATTCTGACAATCTATTTCTGCGTCCTAATACTGTTTGTTAGAATACCAAGAATTTCTTGAGATAAACTAATAATAAATGTTATACTAATTATACATTTAGGATTCCAAGTTATGATATGTAACTTTGTATATATATATATATATATATATATATTATTGTTTTTCTAATAATTGTGGGCAGATATGATTGTATATCGAAACAAAAACATTGTAGGGTCCGTTTGTTTTATTATTTTTGGATAGGATTTTGAGAATAATATTGTATAGTTGAATAGAGGAGTATTGCGAGTAGACCTGTCAAAATGGGTCTAGACTCGCGGGTCGGTCTGTACCCAGATAAAAAATATAGGGTATGGGTTTAATATGTTGGACCAGATTAATTCCCACCCATACTGGCCCGACCCGTTTTTTGACTGATTACACGGGTAAACCCACGAGTACCTTTTTTTTTAAAGTTGAACCCTAAGTCCCTAACCATAACCCTGACCCTAACCCACTAACGCCACCCAACTCTAAAACAAACTTTCTCTTCTCTCTCGTGCCTCTGAATATATCATCAATGTCACTGATTCATCTCATCACTCTGTTCAGTGTTCACTTCAGTAGACTGTCATCACTCATCACTATCATCATCAGTCATCACTCTCATCCGTGAACCATTATCCCATTCCCAGACCCACCATCGCCGATCACCGTCATTCATCCTCGTCGGCTCGTCATCTCCTCTCTCTATCGTCGTCGTCATGATTGAAGGAGTTGGTTCTTGTTTTTGCATTGAGATCGGCTACTGAGCTCGTTTAATGTTCGATTGGGTCTCTCGAAGATGAAATCATGTGATTTAAAAACATTATATTTTAAGATCTTTAGTGACCGAAGTGAGGGTTTTGACTACTTTATTTGTTGCTTCTTCTATTTCTGCCATTTGAATATTTATATTAGGGTTTTGTTGTTGCTTTAGAGCTAGTTGAAGAGAGTACCAATTTCGTGGATGAGGATGGTTTATCGAACACAAACCGAGAAATTTTTTAGCTCAAGGGCCAACCCTTCCAATATTGCAGAAGATTATATGTTTGAGCAGTAAGATTCAGGTAAAATGGTGCTTCTTGTATCACTTTCACTTTATTTCTTGCTGACAGAAGTAGGATAGTTTATTCTTATTTTAGGCAATTGAGTTTCAGAAAATGAACGATTTGTGTTCAGTTTATTTGTTAGTGTAGGTAATTGCTCTATTTGGTATCAAGTTCTGTAAAATTTAAAGTCTTCTCTTTGTTTTTGTTTTTTTATTGGTTTCGGGATTAATGTTGATGCTTTATGTTATAGGATTTGAAGAAAGATAACTCAAGTCTTTCAGATCAAGTGAAGAACATGAATACTGATTGTTTTCCTGGCCCTAGTGTTTTAGACAATCTTCAGAATCTCAGTGAGTATCAAATATTGATTTTGGCAATTGTTTCTCTCCTTTTTTTTCTTTCTTTTGTTTTAGTGATTTTAATTGCTATTTTTGGTATTAGGTAATGAATATGAACTTTTAAAAAAGAAATACATAGATGAGTCCTCTAAACGAAAGTGGTTTTACAATGAAGTGATTGGGCTGAAAGGCAATATTAGGGTCTTCTGTCGATGTAGACCTTTAAATCAAGCTGAAATTACTAATGGGTCTAGTTCTGTTGTTGAATTTGACTCTTCTCAAGAAAATGAGCTACAAATATTTTCTGTCAAGTGAAGGGTCAGAAGCTCCTGAGTTCCAGTGAAGTTGTAATGCATAGAGTGGATTGGAGAGCAAGAGCTTCTACCAATGGTGTGACAGCCCAAAGTACAACCAAGTCAAGGATGTTTAATCCCTTGCTTTGGAACAGATTAATCAAAGTTGTGATGTTTTGATTTCCTTAAGGAACTAGATGATTGGCTTCTCTATTTATGGAGATTCTTCCATCTTTTCGTCCAAATGGGACTTCCCAGAATGGACCTCCAACTAGAAACGTGGCATCTCTAGCGACTTCTGTGAGAATGTCTGCACATGAAACAATTTTGGGGCACTGTCTCTAAACTTCTGATTTGATATCATTGATCACTTTGTAACCTCTTAGATTCTTGCTGGCCTTCTTATTAGTTGCAGGTTTTGGAGGCACATTATTAGCCAACACAACTACGGAGAGCTGCAATTGAACAACAAGTATCAGAACAAAGAGAGAAATAGGATTCATTTTCATTGGTAAGCTAGAGCAGGAAGCATGAAGCTTTTTTGAAGATTATTGGGTGTCTTCTTATATATAAATTGTAGTTCGTTTAACTAATTAGATATAATTATATACAAGTTCTAGTAGACTCCTACATAAAAAATAATTCCAAGATAAAACTACGTGAGAGGCACTCTTAGATCAGAGCGGAAAGACAGACATGCAGGCATGTAAAAGTTATTAGATCTACTTATAATTAAGTCAAATAATAGTTTATTAATTCTCAATTTCTGTTACATTTATTAGTAAAATTATCTGAGGCAAGAGCATTAGAGGTTCTAGTGTCCACATCAAATCTTCCAAGTGTCAAAATTATGCTCTATAAATATTTTGGGGGTGTAACTGTCATAATTAAAAACTATTGGGGGTGAACTATAAAAATTAAAATATAGAGAGAGAAAAAACGGGTACCCACGTGTCCACCTGTACCCGTATAGGGTAGGGTACGGGTCTAATATTTTAGACCTGTATACCTCGACCCGTATTGGGCCTGTACCTGTTTGACCTATACCCGTTTGGACCCGACCCGTACCCGGCCCACCTGCCCGTTTTCCCAGGTCTAATTACGAGGTAAAATTTAAAAATTTATAAAAAAACCCCCTAGGTTTGCTAATTTACTAAACACCCAAATTTTGTAAAATGATAAAAACACCCCCACCCACCCATAGTGCCAGATTTTGGCCATCACCGTCGGAATCTCGCCAAAAAATGGCGTTACGATTTATGAAATCTAGATAGAATTCCATAAAGCT
Source organism: Pistacia atlantica (assembly GCA_026229545.1). NCBI lineage: Eukaryota > Viridiplantae > Streptophyta > Magnoliopsida > Sapindales > Anacardiaceae > Pistacia > Pistacia atlantica. The sequence goes on along the minus strand of CM047902.1, from coordinate 1,348,759 downwards.
TAAAAGACTTTGAACTATTAATCTTCATTTTGTTGGGTGCGGAAGCTTAATAGGGATAAATAGGAAAATATAGCCTGAGAAGGTATGTTTTACAACTTAGGCAATTCCATTTTCAATCAAGGAATTAGAACTTGGGTAATAAATTATATGATTTGGGTTGGCGTATCTAGGTGAAATCAATACCCTAGCATTTTTTTTAGCATTTTTTTTAAATTAGTTAAGTTGTTGGGTTTTGCTTTAATTTCATTATCATTCATTTATATTTTCTTAAATTTTATTTAATTCGTTAATTTTCCATCAATCCAATTTATTGTTGCTTCAATTAGGACTTAAACTAGAGAAATTGGTACTTAGTAACACTATCCTCGTGGGACTGATACTCTACTTATCACTTTATTACTTTTTGCGACTAGTGCACTTGTTATATTTGCATGTTTGTCAAAAATACGCATCAGTAAACTTTTTTTATTATATTGGATTTAAGTGGATCGTTAGATTCCTGTGGTTTTTTTATCTCTTCACATTGAAGAGGTTTTTCCACGTAACAATTTTCTTGTGTTTCCTTGTGAATTGGATGTTATTTTCTTATGTTTTCACTAGTTGATTGACAAGCAGTGGCAAAGTGAGAGGCCCCCCGAGTAAAAATCCTGAGTTCGCCACTGCTGCCCACCACCCGTTCGTAACTTGCCCATCTCCGACCACCAAAATGCAACTTATCGATACCAAACGACTCATCGGAGTCTCCTCTTCATAACGGCCATCAGTTTGGCCCGAGCTTGTCCATTGTTTTCGCCGACGTCTCCCTCTTGCGTTTGTGTGACTTTGAAGCTTTTGAGGAGTTAATTGGGGCTAATTGCTTGTTTGTTTGGAGTCGGGCTTGTTGGTAGTCTGTTGTAGTTTTGTACTTTGGTTTTCCGGCTGATTCCCATCACTAGCGGTTGTTGTCCCGGGGGTTTTGCAAAACACCCACCAAGTTTTCGTAAAAAGGGCTCAAAGAGCCTTCTGCGTGTGCTCAGCGCCGGAATTTGCAAATTTTTTCTTCTTTGATGATTGATTGATAATATGTATTTCGTGATGTGTGATTCAATTATTTAGTAGATTATTGATTTGGGTGGAAAGTGTTTGAAATTTGTGGTGGTTTGTGGTGGTAGTGATGGCTGTATTGGTGATTCTGGTGGCAGGTTTGGAGCTGCTGGACCTGGGATTTGGATTCATTGACTATCAATCTCACCTAAGAGATTTTAGATATTACCGGAAGGTAGATTTTAGATGTCGTTCGCCCAACGAAGAATGATGAAAATTAATGATCTGACCGTGGAAGTAACATTAATTTATTAAACTCCGTAATTATCTTAACATTGATTACTATGATGGTGGCACAACCAACTTTGGCGGCACAATTAATTTTTATTATTAATTCTACTAATTTTGGTATAGTGATACCACATTATTAACATTACCTAACAAGAGCATTCTCGATCCTCTCCTCGAGATCCAAGACTTCTTCATCTTGTGCACTATAAAAGAGAGTAATCTCTCTAACCATTTTGTACAGACAAAAAATTCAGTAATAATAGTAGTCCTCTACACTATTCTCCTCAATTAATTTAGTTAGTCTCGTGCTAAAAACTCCTCTTCCAATAATCCTATATTACTATAAAATAAATTGCTTAATGATGGTAGATAATCGAAGTGTACAATTGAACAAATTAAAATCATTGTTATTGTCACTTTTCAGGTTTCCCATAGGAAAATTGCTCCATTCGAGCAAGGCTTCTTCAGTTGCCGCTAAACACGGTATCAAAATACAATGCCTCTTCCGACGCAATTCATAGTTGTTTATCTTTTGATCGTTTTTCAGATGAAGATCGCACTGGAAAACATGCCTATAATTCTTCATCCCATATATCCTTGATTGACTTAAAATGATTGCTTTCTGAAACAAATGATTCAATAAGATTCACCATTTGCTGAGGAATTTGCTCAATCTTGTGAAGTTCTTCTGGACTTAACATCCGGTCAAATATCTCAAGGTTTTGTTTCATTCTTTCTTTGTTAAAGCTCTTCACAACTAAACTGACCTCTTGTTCGTAAACCCATCTGAGACAAATCTAAGCAACTGACTTCCCCTTGGCTCTTGCAGTCTCTTCGAGCACTTCAAAATCCATGACTTGGTTAGTTCCCGAGACTATTCCTTGGCCTCCTAATGGCGAGTAAGCTGTAATGTGGATGCCCTTTTCGTTATAGTAATCTCTCAGCTTCTTCTGCTACCGAATTGGGTGCATTTCCACCTTAACACAAAAACAAATTAGTAGTTATTAGGTCAAAAAGTTTTAATATGACAAATTTATATCAGGACATCTTAATTAGAGAATTATCGATATATGTAAGTGTTGATGCTATTTTTTTTGCACCAGCAAAACGCACGTGTGAAATACTGTGTGGACCCAGGAGACACACGTGAATGTAGCGGATAAAGAGATAGTAAATGCAATTGGGACAGTTTTTAAAGTGGTTCGGATGCTAAGGTAGCAAGTCCTACGTCCACTGAAGCAGTGACCTCCCAAGTAGGTGGTTTGGGACATGCTTCGGACAAACCTTCAACCAACCAACCTTAGGACGTCAAGGTGGCCTATTTAGGAGTCAATTTAGGGTTCTCAGCCATATCTTTTTGCCTGCTATACTCCTTATTAATAAAGTTCACATTTTTTACTCATACAATTTCTGTTCGTTTCATTATACATGAGTACTTTCTGTTTGCTTACATTCACTGAGTCAAAGATAACATAACTCATTCGCACGAAAATGATTACACACAGAGATTGTTACAAACGCCCAAGATAAAATTTTACAAAGAAATGACTACAAAATTCAGAAATTAATTTACAAGGAAAGCTGAGTTTGGAATTACTGATAGTATGGCCGAAGGTGCTCAGCATTCTAGGCTCGGAGTACCTTGAAACCGTTTAGCCTTTTGAGATGATAAGTCCCCGGTCTGATTACTTTATCAATGTGGTACGGACCTTCCCAGTTCGACTCTAAAACTCCTGCACTTGGTTCCTTGGTTCCGAGAAGAACTTCCTTTAACATCGGGTCGTCGACCTAGAAGTCTCTTCGCCTGACCTTTGAATCGAAGAACTTCTTCATGCATTGCTGATAGGCTGTTATCCTTAGTGAAGCCTTGCTGCGATGTTCTTCAATAAGGTCTAGGCTCGCCCTTATGAGTGCTTCGTTGTCAATGTTTAACGCATGGCAAATGATGTCTGGGCTGATCCCAACCATATTTGCGTGCGACCAGGCAAACACATCGATGTTTTCTATCAGGAAGCTTATCAGCTCGGACACGAGATGGGGGTTGAGACTGCTCCCAATTCTTAGCACTTGGCTCAGATCTTTCGGGTCAACCGATACCTCGGACAAATCTCCAACCGGGCCGTTGGGAGGGGTTTCCTGAATTCGAGGATCTATATTATCCTCTGCTGGGCCAAGCTGTGGCTCGATCCGGCTGATCGTCATAGCCTGTCGAGGCACACTTCGCGAAATGCCCTTTCCTTTACACGCCATCTGCACCGCTTTTATGTAGTAGTCGATAGATACGCTTTGCGATCCATTCACTTCTCCTATCCTTACTGGGGTGGGGAACTTCATCTTGAGATGGTATATGGAAGTGACCGCCTTGAAGCTTCTCAAGAGAGGTCACCCCAGGATTCCATTGAAGGCTGATGGACAATCCACGACCAAGAATTTAGTAACCTTAGTCACCTCGTCGTAGTCACCCAGTGTGACTGGGAGTTGGATTGTTCCTTTGGGGATCAGATGGTCCCTTGTAAAGCCGTAAAGAGGGATCGAGGCGGGCTTTAGGTTGGCCTCGTCGAAGTTCATTTTTTTGAAAGCGGTCTGGAACAAAATTTTCATAGCGCTTCCGTTGTCCACGAGCATTCTGCGAACGTTATGATGCCCTATGAGGGGCGTGATCACAAGGCTATCATTGTGAGGATGATGCAAACGAGCTGCCTCCTTCTCGTAGAAGGCGATCGGCTCCTCCTTTCGAGCCTTTTGTGGTCACTGCGATGTGTTTATCACCCTGATCAGGTCGTGATGAGCTTTGCGAGCGTACCTTTCCTGTGCACCCCGCGTGTTTCCCACGAGGTGCGGTCCTCCAAATATTATGTTAACGCTACTATACCCTTTGCGATCACGACGCTTTCTCCCTTGTTCCTCTTGGCTCTTCTCTTTTGTGGGAGCGGAGTCATCAATATACTCCTTGAAGTACCCTTTCTTGATGAGCTCCTTGATTGCTTGTTTTAGAGCTCGGCACTGATCGGTATGATGCCCGTTGTCCCGATGGAAGCGACAGTATTTTTTATTATTTCTAGCTATCGCAGGAGTTTTCATGGAGTCGGCTCACGAGCGACTGCCCTCCTCCATTTATCAGGGCGGGCATCTGACACATTCGGTGGGAGTATATTGAATTACTCAGTGTGGTCGTGACAAGGAACAAGAGCATAGGATTTTTTGTGCTCATAGTGGGTTTCTTCCCTTTTCGCTGATCGTCAGCATCCCCTCTGCGATCAGCTCTTCTACTTTCTCCCCAACCAGACACACTGCTCGATGTGCCGGGGTCGCGACGGCGGAGTGTCACCAACGAATTTTCTATTCGGAGGTATTTCTCTGCAAGGTTGTAGAATCCTGTGAGGGAGACATCGTCCTCAGCTTGTAATTCTTTCCACAGGTCGGTTTGTGGACGAACCCCGGCTATGATGAGAGTCCAAACAGACTCTTCGGGAGTATGAGCCACCTTGTTGAGTTCTCTGTGGAAATGGTCAATGTAAGACTGGAAGGATTCATCCCTTTCTTGCCTTATATTACTAAGGTAGCTCAAAGGCATCAAAAACTTTTGATTCGCTTGAAAATGCCTTAGGAACGTCGTGCTCATCTGAGGCCACGAACCGATCGACCTCGTTGGGAGCGACCTGAACAATCATTTGGCATGGGAGGTCAATTTCATTGCTCAACAACGACATTTTGCCAAGTCTAAGACCTGGTGAAGCTCCATCAGGTAGTTAAATTCATATAGGTGATCCTGCGGATCAGAATTTCCATCAAACACCCGCATGTCGGGCATCCTGAATCCTAATTGGAGTGGAGCGGCTAACACTTTGGGAGAGAAGGGGGACGTAGATGGGACCAGTCCCTACTCATTTTGCTAAGCCTTTAGCCTGTCTAGAGCTCATTGTAACTCCTCAATTTGCGGCAATGGAGCCGCTTGGGGGTTGCTTTCACCCACGCGAGTATTCTCTCGGTTACGATTAAGGAATGTCCAGAGGTCGGGCTCTTCTTCACCTCGGCTGGCGGTTCCAGCCACTCTCGACACACACTGACTAGAGGCGTGTGATGGCGATGAAAGGTGCGAGGTATTCTCATGACCTTTGCGGTGGTAAGAACCGGCCCGCGAAGTGTGGGATCCTCTCGCACGGTGACAACCAAGATTGCTTTGCTGACAGTGAAAAGAATCGCCCCGCCCAGCAGTTTTATGGGTGTCTACCTACGACGTGGCATGGGACAGCTCGGGCTGCGTCTTTTCACCGAGTCTCAGTGAGACTGGTATTCTGTTTACGCGGTTGGTGTTTGTTGGCCCTTTGGAGCCCGCAGGCTTGCTTTTTGCCCCTTGCTTACCCTTTCGTCTTCGCACTGTAGTACTCGCGGCACGGGCTATTTCCATTTGCGACGCTTTCGCGCGACCTACAAGCATTTTTGGCGGTTGTACCGCCGCAGCTGACTTAGATGGTGTGCCTTAGTCCAAACGGTCTAACCTTTGGTTGGCTGTATGGGGAGTATTATCAAACCTCTCCAGGTTGCTTCTTATAGCAGGGTCAAGCTGTGAACTTGACCGGATATCTCCCACAACATTTTGCGGGGCTGAAGGTTTTTTGGAAGAAGTATCCCCCTAAACTTGGGGGGGCCCCTCAATGCCCTGGTTGGTTTACTCATGTTCTGGTTGGTGGGCCATTCGTTGCTGTAGGACCGGTAAGTTGGAGATTCTCCTGATGAAGGATGAACACTAAATCAGCTCTCCTTCTAGCGCCAAACTGTTGATGCGTGTTTTTTGCACCAATGAAACGCACGTGTGAAATGCTGTGCGAACCCAGGAGACACACGTGAATGTAACGGATAAAGAGATAGTAAATGCATGGGGACAGTTTTTAAAGTGGTCGGATGCTAAGGTAGCAAATCCTACGTCCACTGATGCTTATAAAGATGATAAAGATCAGGTCGCTTTTAGCTGACTGGCTTTACAATAATGTTACAAGGTATCAAAGGCTGAGAATTCTAGGGAAAGAGAGAGTAATTAATCAAACGTAAAATGTGCCAATCCCCCTCAATGATAGACAAGCTCCCAATTTATAGTGAGATGCCATGAGGCAATGATCACTAAATCTGTAAGTTGGTGGGATTATCCGTGCAAATCCTTCTCTATGTCACATTGCCCACCTTCCAGAGTGATTTGTGCGATTTAGAGCAGGGATTGGACACGTGGGAGTACCACGGCTCTTGACTAGCATGACGCGCACCCTCTATCCTGAGGACGCAGGCGGTGGTTGCTCCAATGATCTGACTTTTGTGGGCTAAATGGACCTGACGTCAGCCCTTGTATTTTTTTAGGCATAACAGTAAATATATACTTTTTTAAGGAGAGGTGAAACTAACTTGATTGACTGCAGGAGGGATTTTTGATGTGGTGAGTAATTTCTCAAGCTTCTTGGATGAAAAGTTACTAACTCCTATGCACTTTGTAAGACCAAGCTTTTGACACTCCTCCATGGCCTTCCACACAGACTCTAAATCCATCGCCACAATATCTTCTGTTTTAAATGGAAACCATGTGCCCAGTTTCAAGCTTCCTGAAAAATGAATGAGATATAGATCAAGATACTCCAACCCAAGATTCCTACAATGAAACAAAAAATTAAAAATTTTCACATAAAAATACAGTCTCTTAATTAATGTTTGGCTTGATTACATTACTTGAGATTGTTTTTTATTACAAGGACGACAAGGTCACAGTGTTCATCACTGATCCAAAGCTTTGAAGTGATGAAAAGCTCATCGCATGATGTGATGGGGCCAAGATGTAAAGCTTCGGCTATGGCTTTGTCAAGAAATTGCTCAGTCTGGTAGACTGCAATAGTGTCAAAATGTCTGTAGCCGAGTCGAATTGCATGGAGAGCATATTTTTTTTATAGATTTAGTTGAGTTCAAAGGAAATTCAATGGTGCCAAAGCCTACTAGAGGAATGGTTTTGCCATTTGAGGCTCAGGTTGCTACTGGAGCAGTCACCATTTTGCCTCAAGATTTGAGACTAAGGTTGCTACTAGAGGACATTTTGTGGCTTGAATCTATCTGATATGATTAGGGATGGGTGGTGTTTGCTCCGACCCCACGGGGATCTGACCCGAATGGGGTGGAGAATCCTCAGAAATATCAGGGATAGGGCAGGGGATGGTCCTAAAAAAAATCCTTGCCCCTGGGGATGGGCTAAGGGAGGGGATTGTCCAATCCCCAACCCGACCTTACCTATTAACCCCACCCCTATGGAGCCTCGCCTTCTTTTATTGAGAATTTTATGTTTTTTTTTTTCTTCGTGAGATTTTATAAAAAATTAGAGTTTAAATCATAGTTTTAAGTAATGTATATAAATTTATAATATTTACTTTTATAATACCTTCTAATATTTATATTAAATTTATAGAAAAAATAATTTAAATGAGGGAGTCTAATAATTAAATATATGTATATATATTATTACTTTGTGAATTTCACAAAATAATAATGCATGGCTCAAAAATAAATTTGATTAGATTATTACAATTTACCAAACCAATATAAGAATATACAAAATTGCTTAACTACTTGCAAATTATACACATTCAGTTATCCTTGTAATTAATTAATTGATCAATTAAAAATGATGTTAAACTTAATCAATGTTGGGAACTTGGGATAATTGTCCCTTTCACAAATGGACTAATTTTATTAGTTGTAGTGTAGATAGTGTTTTATGAATTAATTCATCAATTTACCTAGCAAATTATGTTAAGATTTAATTTTGTGAAAAATTAATTAATTAACAGGACTAACTAAGCCTAAGCCTCTATACAATTGAATAATTAATTAATTTACCTAATAAATTATGTTAAGATTAGATATAAATATATTTATTTTATGAAAAATTAATTAATTAGTAGGATTGATTAAGCCTAACCGGCTAAGCCTTCATAGAATTAGATAAGTAATCAATTTACCTAGTAAATTATGTTAAGATTGAATTTAGTTATGTTAATTTTATGAAAAATTAATTTATTAACAGGGCTACTTAATCCTAAGCCTCTATACAATTGAATAATTAATTAATTAATCTAATAAATTATGTTAAGATTAAATATAGATATATTTAATTATATTTGGGGGAAAAATCCGACGAAGCCTCGTTCATCGGGCCGGCTCGAGACAAGGATGGGAGTGATTCCATCCCCATGAGCTGGGGAGGGTCATGAGAGTTGTCCCCGCTAGCGGGGTTGGGCCAAGGATGGTCATGGGAGTAAATATCGGGGACGGGGACGGGGACGGGGACGGGGAAGGGGACGGGGAACAGGGTCCTCTGCCTGCGCCCATCCCTAGATACGATCGATGGCTTTATCTGATAATTGGAAAGAGTGACACTAGCCTTACAAAGAGGCATACAAAAAGCTATACAAAGAGACAATCTCTACCCTTAAAATTCATGATTACCTCTCTCTCTCTCTCTCTCTCTCTTTCCCTTCTTTTAAGGGTAGAGATTGTCTCTTTGTATGGCTCTTTGTATGCCTTTTTATAAGGCTAGTGTTACTCAATTAGAAAATGATAACCACTAGTAGAAAAAGAAAAGTACAAATAGACGGCTTGTGGATTTATTGTCGATGATAGTGAGTTTTGGTACCCACACCGATATCTTACATGTATCTTCCATAGATAATTAAGAAATTTTATTAATAATAGAGTAAAAAACTTTTTCCACCCAAATAATGGCTTAAAAACATTTTCCCCCCACAAACTTTTAAAATATCAATTTACTACCCAAATTTATATTTTGTTTTCGATTCCGGCATCGTAACAACCTCACATCACCACTATTATCTTATGTGATCATCATTTACCAAAACCCTTTAAACATTACTCCCACCAATTGCCGACAATTGAGCAATTCGGGTTTGCGTAGTCACCCTCCCAAGTCAAATTTCGATCAATCCAAATCACCAAAATCTAACCTTCCACCATCAAAAGACTAATCGACCTCCACTCTTCAAAAACCTTAATAGTCTAGAACGAGTTTGCTCTCTGTTCACCCGGAATATAAATTTGGATATTAAAATAGTATTTTAAAAGTTTGTGGATGAAAAAGTATTATTAAATTATTATTTGAATGGGAAAAGGTCATTAACTCTTAATAATATGTGATTTTCGTTTTACTTTATTTTCCAATCATGTGCATTATTGAGAATTTAAAAGGGAAACGTAATAATAAATTAATTAACACTTATTTCTTCTTACTTCTGATGAATTTATGGTACATATATGAACAAAATTGAGACGAAGACATCGTAAGATTTTATAAATTAGTTATGTAGAGCTAAAAGATAAAAGAAGAAATTGGAAATAGTCCAAGCCACCTATGCACCTCTCATTACGTGGAGAATTCAAAGACAATAATATTATGGAATCAAATCAAACTATTCAAATTATATTATGGAAAAAAAAAATACGGATATTTCATTACAAGTCAAATTATTCAATTTTGAATTTGAAACCATTAATCATATTAATTATGTAATTAAATGATGATAAGATTGACATGATATAATAGTGCAATACTCATTCTCCATCCCAAAACTCCTCAATGGACTTGTAAGGACCTTCCTCTGATACCGCAAAATCAGCAGGATTTCCTCTTGTGGAATATGCGCTATCTTTGTAGCTCTTCTTCACTTAACTTCCAGTCAAAGATATCCAGGTTCTCTTTCATTCTTCCTTCATCAAAGCTCTTCACAACTAAACTTACTCCTTGCTCGTGAACCCATCTTAGAGAAACCTTCACATGCACCAAAATAACCCTCAAAACTCACAAAAAAAAAAAAAAGAACAAACCAACATGGCTTGGTCTGGTTGGTTTTTGGGAATACTACTTTTAGTATTCTCAAAAAAGTTAAACAGTAAAATACCCAAAAACTCACAATATTATTCAACTTTTTTTAAACCTAAACATATAATTGATTTCTATAATCCAAAATTATTAGTTAATTACCAATTAATTATTGTATTCTTCCATTAAATCATTGATGCTATTTGAAGATCAATCTTTTCCACTATTCTACTATAAATCGAAACAATTACCTGAGCATCTGACTTCCCTTTACTGCTAGCAATCTCTTTGAGCACTTCGAGTCCAAGACACGGTCGTCTTCCCCATGGAGTTCCCTTGGCTCCCAATGGCGAGTAAGCATTATATGAATACCCTTTTTCTTACAGAACTCTCTCAGCTTCTTGTGCTGCCAAACCGGATTCATCTCCACCTGTAAAGAAAATATATTAATTCACTAACTGATGAAACAAAGTTAATTTGGTGAAAGAATTAATTGACTAACTTGATCAACAGCAGGAGGGATTTTAACGGTGGCTAGTAATTTCTCAAGCTTCTTGACCGAAAAGTTTCCAACCCCTATTGATTTGGTAAGACCAAGCTTTTGACACTCCTCCATGGCCTTCCAAACAGATTCCAAATCTATTGGAAGAATCTCCTTTTTTTTCAAATGGAAACCCCGTGTTCAGTGTCAATCGGAACGGAAAATGAACGAGATAAAGATCAAGATAATCCAACGCCAGATTCCTGCATTCAACAAAATATTAGACTAAGAGATCAAAATAGTAAGGAAAATTTTTAAATATCATTAATTGCTTGGCTACATTACTTGAGAGTGTTTTTAATTGCCGGGAGGACAAGATCACAGTGAGCATTGCTGGCCCAAAGCTTTGAAGTGATAAAAAGCTCATCGCGCGATTTGATGAGGCCAAGACGTAAACCTTCAGCTATGGCTTCGCCAAGAGCTTGCTCGGTGCCGTAGAGTGCAGCTGTATCAAAATGTCTACAGCCGAGTTGAATTGCATGGAGAGCAGCTTGTTTTGCGGTGTCACGAGTTGAGTTGAAAGGAAATTCAGTTGTTCCCAACCCAACAAGAGGAATTGTTTCACCGTTTGAGGCTAACGATGTTAAATGATAAAGGATAAGCTACCAGTCATTTACTTGTATTGTTGATTGTCGTTTTTACCCTACTCTTATTCTTTTATTTTTTCCCAGTATATAGGTTTATTTGCTGGCAGAATACCATAGGCTTGGTTTGTTAGTCTGTTAGAATCTTTTATGTATATATGCATGTTGCTGTGCATCATTTATAGCGTACTGTTTTACTGAATAGTGGAATCATTTTCCAGCCATCGTTTTGCTCTCTCTGTTTCCTTTGTCTGCTGTTAACTTACATGGTATCAGAGCTACCGAGAGTTTTTTTTCCATGGCAACTTGTAATATCCCACTTGAGGTACGTGTTTAAGATTTGCTGTGTTAGTTAAAAGTTTATTGTTTTAACTTTAATTGAGTTTGTATGTTGAGTTGATTGAATTGTTGCCTTGAAATTGGTTGAGTTTTGGTGAAGTTGGAAATCCAATCTTCGCCGGGGCGAAGAAGAAGCTTCGCCGCGGTGAAAAGGAAGAGTTGCACCACGGGTAGGTTCTGCCCTATTTCGCCGAGGCGACGAAAAATTCTTCGCCGCGGCGACGAGCTTAAAACAAAGATTCTTGAGTTTTCTAGAGAATTCTTCTTTTGGGACACAATGACCATTCTACCCCTAATTAGTAGGAAAAGTGGGGAGTAAAATGAAAGGAAATTTAGTAGAGATTGTGTTTGGATGGGGGCGTATTTGTAAAGAATCAAAGGATATAGATGGAATTTTCAAGGAAGGGCAAGGGCAAAATGGGAAATGATGCTTATAATATGAACTAAAAAGGGTTAAGTGTAGAGAAACCCTTATTTTCTTCACTCCACCGCCTCTTCCATTTGCCCATTTTCTCTCAATTTCTCCATCCAATTTTCCAAGATTTCTAAGGGATTTAAGAGGGGTTTTGAGTAGAGATTTTATCTAAGGCATCCTAAGGTAAGGATTCATGCTTTAGATGTGAATTTTCTTGTAATTGTAGTGAAGTCTTATTTGGTTCTTGCTGTCCTTGTGGTTGTTTTGAGTTGTAGAGAAGAGTCAAGACCACAAAGGGAAGAAAAAGTGCCAAAGAAGTCATCTTTGCACAAGGTAAGTAAATCCAACCAACTTGAGTTTTAAACAAGCTTTTTGAGTAGAGATGTATGCATGATCAGTATGTAGTATAATCAATGAGAAATTGATTTGAGATGAGTAGCTATTTTTGTAGTTATTGGATAGATTCCATGTATAAGAAGTGTTTTTAATGTGTATTGAGAATGGAATTTGAGATGAAGTTTGAGAGACGTTGTGTGAAGCTTTTTGGAAGTGCTTTTCTTGACAGGGATTATGAGTATTTGAGGGAGTTTTTCCCCAATTTGGATGGCTAGAGAATGAAGTTTAGTAGAAATTTTAGTAGAGTGTTTATATGCACATAAGTTGTTTGAGGAAATGCCTAAGTGAAATCTGCCCTGTCATTGCCGTAACTTTCTAAGTGATTTTTGGGTATCTTACGGTTTTAAATGGGCTGAGATCAAAGCATAGAAGTTGTAGCCCTGTTTCTAAGCTTTGAAATGAGACCAGAACCGTAGCAATCAGAGGTGTATAACGAGAGTTATGGTCTTTTTAGTGTGACCTGTGCAGAATGATGGTTTTGAGGAAATCATGTATTTGGCATTTCATTAGTGCATTAGTGAGCATGAGTTAGCTTTACACAATTGTTTATGCACTTAAGCAGTAAGATGTAGCTTGAGATATAGTAGAGAATGTGAGTATAAGCTACTTTAAGAGTTAAGAGAAAGAGAATAGAGTAGGTTGTGCGATGGGGAACCCGTGAGTAATGGGTAGAGTATTCCCGCATGTACGCCGCATTGAGAGAGCGGCATGAGTATCAGATAGAGAAGTGGTGTAGCCCGTGAGAGTGCATGCGGATGAGGGCTATACCCGAGTACCCGAGAGAGAGATATTATACACTCACATAGCCAAGGGTTCCGAATCCATGCATAACCGAGTCCGATCGGCTAGAATGAGGAGAGGTCACGTAGAGTGGGAGTGAGTCCCGGCCGTGCCCCCGGTAAGATGGGGTCGTGATTTATGAGAGAGTTATGAGAAAAGAATTCTAAGGGAAAGAGAAAGAGAAAAAGGGAGAAGTACCCAAAGAGAAATTGAATGAGGAGTTGTAAGGAAAGGATTAGAGAGAGAATTACGGGGATAGCATGAGTAGAGGATTTACTTACTAAGCATTATTTTAGTGCTCACCCCGTTGTTTTCCCATGTTTTGCAGGACCTAGGTGAGGACACTATCGGATGGACGTCGGCGTTCGAGAAAGAGTGGTTACACTGTCCCTGATGTTTTTAATGACTTTTGTATACGTTATATATTTTGTGTAAAAATGTATATGTTTGTAAAGAGTATGTATATATGTTTAATAAAAGGAAAATTTGGGCCCAATTTCTTTATGTTATTTTTATGCATTTCATTATAAGCTTTTGAGTAGTAGTGGCTATTACACAACTTCTAATTCTGATTCCTCTGAATCCCACTATGACCACAAATCAAACACCTCATCTCCCTATCTCAACCTTCTTGATCCAGTGAACCCTTATCGCCTTGACCATGGTGATAATCCCGCTCTAACCCTTGTCTCTGATCTTCTCTCGACAGATAACTATGCTACCTGGTCTCGCTCCATGCGTCGATCTCTCCGTGCCAAAAACAAATTAGGATTCATCAATGGAACCCTCTCCAAACCTAAACACCCCGATGATCCTTTACTTGAGCTTTGGGAGCGTTGTAACGACATGGTCGTTTCTTGGCTCCACAATTCGATCAGTCCGTCTCTTCAATCTAGTGTTCTATTTGTTGATAATGCACAAGACATCTGGTTGGATCTTGAAGCACGTTTTTCTCACCAAAATGGCCCCCGCATCTATCAGCTTAAAAAGGCAATGGCTGCTCTCCTTCAAGAACATGATTCAGTAAGCACTTACTTTGGAAAATTAAAATCTCTTTAGGATGAGCTCTCTGTGTACGATCCTTTCCCTTCTTGTAAGTGTGGTGCCATGAAAACCTTGTTGGATCACTACCATCGAGACTGTGTGCTTCAGTTTTTAATGGGTCTTCATGGCTCCTATTCCCCCATTCGTGACGAGATCATGCTTCTGGATCGCCTTCCCCCTGTTTCAAAAGTCTTTTCTCTTGTGCAGCAGCAAGAACACCATCACCAAATTACTTCCCATACCTTATCCACCGAAACCATGGCCATGGCTGTCAAGAAACCATATACACCATACAAATCTTTCCCCAAACCGAACCATCCTTCCAAAAAAGATCGTCCATATTGTAGCCATTGCAAAATCCCTGGCCACTCCTTTGAAACATGCTTCAAAGCTGGCAATGCTGAACCGCCCCTTTGTTCGCATTGTAACTTAATTGGGCACACCATTGAGAAGTGTTACAAACTACATGGCTACCCTCCAGGCCACAAATACCACACTATACAGCAACCATCTCCTGCTTTTCTTGCTAATCAGACTACTCTCTCTTTTGCTACTGACCTTGAAGATAAGGGTGATGACAAGTATGTTCTGACCAAGCAACAATATCAGCATATCATAGCACTGCTCCATCCTCAGGAATCTCAAATTGCGGCTTCAGCTGTTCATTCCAGCAATCCACCTTTAATTCGTACAGAGATGTCTGGTATTCCCTCTTCTTTATCTACACACACAAACATTTTCAATCATGACCCATCATTCAATTGGATCATTGACACAGGCGCTACAGACCATATGGTCTGCAACACCTCTTTCTTCACCTCTATTACTTCCACTGTTTCTTATTTTGTTAAACTCCCAAATGGGAATTTAGCACCTGTTACACACATTGGGACCATTCACTTATCCGGTTCCATTATTCTTACAGATGTTCTATGCGTTCTTTCTTTTTCATTCAACTTAATTTCTGCAAACAAACTAACTGTTCAACTTCATTGTTGTTTGCTTTTCTTTTCTACTCACTGTTTTATACAGGACCTGCTTGCATGGAGAACGATTGGAACGGGTGAACTCCAGCATGGCTTATATCATTTCAGTTGCAAGGATGTTCTTCCCTCAGCTCTCACAAATTACCTTTCGGCTTTCCCTTCCACAAGACATACTCCTTTTACTTGTTTTTCTTCTGTTACAAACTCTGTTTCTAGCATAGATCTTTGGCATTGTCGCCTAGGTCACTTATCTCATTCTAGGTTACATTTAATTTCTGATCCTATTGTACACAGACAGAGTTCATCCATTAATACAAATTCTTGCAGCATTTGTCCCTTAGCTAAATTTAACCGTCTCCCTTTTCCTGTGAGCTCCCATTCATCTTCACATATTTTTGAATTAGTTCATTGTGATATATGGGGACCTTGCTCCCAAATCGCACATGATGGTTCACGGTACTTCTTAACCATCGTTGATGATTTTTCCCGAACAACATGGCTTTATTTACTTGCCACCAAAACAGAAACCAGAAAATGCATTGAGGCTTTCTATAATCTTGTTGAGACACAATTTCACACAAAAATCAAAGTCCTTCGAAGTGACAATGGTGTTGAGTTTAATATGCAAGATTTTTTTAATAAAACCGGCATCATCCATCATAAAAGTTGTGTGGCCACTCCTCAACAAAATGGAATTGTTGAGCGAAAACATCAACATTTGTTAAATGTGGCACGGGCCCTTCTTTTCCAAGCTGGTCTTCCCTTAATTTACTGGAATGAATCCATACTCATTGCCACATATATTATTAACCGGCTTCCCACACCCCTCTTAGATAATAAAACCCCATATGAGCTCCTTTTTCACAAACCACCTGAATATGCCCACATGAGAATCTTTGGTTCTCTTTGTTTTGCTGCCACTCTTTCCCATAATCGAAAAAAATTTGACCCTAGAGGTTGGGCTTGCATATTCCTTGGTTATCCTTTTGGAACCAAGGGCTATAAACTTTTGGATATTAAAACTAGCACCATTTTTATTTCAAGGGATGTTTCCTTTCATGAATTTATTTTTCCATTTCAGACCACCAACTTACCCGTCTCCACCAATCCTTCTCTACCTTTTTTCTCTTCTTCCCAATCTCCTCCTCCCATTCAAAATCCTCCTACTGTTATGGTTCCAGCTCCATCTCTCTCACAGCCTACTCCACTCCTTTCCCCTCCACCACATATCCATCATTCCCCACCCTCCACTTCCACTTCCCCTAACCCTATTCCTACCTTTTCTTCCTATCCAACCACCATTCAATCTCAACCTCAACCCCCACCACTTCGAAAATCCACTAGAACCAGAAATGCACCTCAATACCTCAAGGATTTTCACTGTCAACAAGCCTTGCTTGATTCACCTCAACACTCGTTTTCCACGGCAGCTCCTTTATCAAACGGCAAGTGCTCTTTTCTCTCTAATTATTTGTCCTACAAATTTTTTAACCCTTCTTTTCAAGCGTTTTCTTCTTCCATATCCCTTACATCCGAACCTACTTCCTATAAACAAGCAATCAAAGATCCTGAATGGTGCAAGGCTATGGATGCTGAAATCGCTGCACTAGAAAGCAATCATACCTGGACACTCACTGATTTACCTCAAGGGAAGGCTGCCATTGATTGTAAGTATGTCTATCACATTAAATTTAAGTATGATGGCAGCATAGAAAGACTTAAAGCTAGACTTGTGGCTAAGGGCTACACCCAACTAGAAGGCATAGATTATCATGAGACTTTTTCCCCCGTTGCCAAGCTAATTACTGTTAAATGCCTTCTTAGTGTTGCTGCCATCAAAGGCTGGTATTTACATCAATTTGATGTAAATAACGCATTCCTTAATGGAGATTTGCATGAAGATATTTACATGAAAAAGTCCCCGGGATACACTAAGGGTTCTCCAACTCAAGTTTGTAAGTTGCTTAAGAGCCTTTATGGCCTTAAGCAAGCATCACGGCAATGGAACTCTAAGCTTACATCTTCTCTTCTTGGCTTTGGTTTCATCCAATCCAGATCTGATTATAGTTTATTCACCAAGCATGATGGCGACACTTTTATAGCCTTGCTGATTTATGTTGATGATTTCCTGGTTGCTAGTAATTCCACTGCTGCTATTACCTCTCTCAAAACCTTTTTGAATAGCAAATTCAAGATTAAAGATCTTGGTACTCTTCGCTATTTCTTGGGTCTTGAAATTGCTCGATCTACTAAGGGTATTCATCTTTGTCAACGCAAATATGCGTTGGACATATTAGCTGATTCGGGTATGCTTGGTTGCAAGCCTCTCAAACTTCCAATGGATCAACATTTTAAGATCAGGAAATCTGAAGGCACTCCATTACTTGATCCCAAAGATTTTTCAAGATTAATTGGTCGCTTGTTGTACCTTACCATAACCCGACCAGACATCTGTTTTGCTGTCCAATTACTCAGCCAATTCATGGATCAGCCCTCTTCATCTCATTTAGCTGCTGCATACCGCATTTTGAGATACATTAAATCCGCACCAGCTCAAGGCCTTCTACTCTCCTCTACATCTCAGCTTCAACTTCAGGCCTACTGTGACTTAGATTGGGCCTCATGCCCCGACTCTCGTAGATCCACAACCGGATATTGTGTCTTCTTGGGCCAATCCCTTATTTCTTGGAAGACCAAGAAGCAATCAGTTGTCTCAAGATCTTCGGCTGAAGCTGAGTACCGCTCCATGGCAGCAACTTGTTCTGACCTTACATGGCTTCGATTCATCCTCCAAGATCTTGGCATTTCTCATCCTCAAGCAGCCACTTTATTTTGTGATAACCAGGTGGCTTTACACATCGCTGCAAATCCGGTTTTTCATGAAAGGACCAAGCACATAGAGCTTGATTGTCACCTCATTAGAGACAAGATTCAAGATGGAAGTATCATTACTGCCCACGTCTCCTCTCAGTCTCAGTTAGCCGATACTTTCACCAAACCACTACCCTCTTATCTCTTACAAGCTCACTTATCCAAGATGGGAATAGTAAATTACTATTCTCCATCTTGCGGGGGGGTGTTAAATGATAAAGGATAAGCTACTAGTCATTTACTTGTATTGTTGATTGTCGTTTTTACCCTACTCTTATTCTTTTATTTTTTCCCAAGATATAGGTTTATTTGTTTGCGTAATACCATAGGCTTGGTTTGTTAGTCTGTTAGAATCTTTTCGTATATATGCATGTTGTTGTGCATCATTTATAGCGTACTGTTTTACTGAATAGTGGAATCATTTTCCAGCCATCGTTTTGCTCTCTCTGTTTCCTTTGTCTGCTGTTAACTTACAAACGACGCCACTGAAGCTGTCACCATTTTTATCAAGAACCTTCACAAATGTGTGATGGGGTTGAAGAAGCCCATATAATAGACAGAGATTTATCAATGCATAAGTCGATATCCAATAAAATATTCATATAATAGTTAGAGAGTAACATGGGTACATGTGATTTCTTGTGTGAACAGATCATAATTTCTGATTTAAAGAATTGTTGACATCATTAAGGAAATCAAAACTGAAATCATACAGGCCATTGAAAAATAATGTAAAACAACCAACCAAGCAATCTTGAAGAATCAGATTTCTACCTAGATGTTTGAGAGTGAACTGGGTTGTATTCAATGCATTAATGTGAGTCATGAAAATTAATTTAATGCTAACAATGAGCTAATAAATTAAAGAGTAAATCAGTGTTTTAAAACCCAAACCTAGGTCTTGACCTAGTCAAGGGCTTGGGTCTCAAGTTAATCGGTCTAATCGGTTTAACCAACGGGTCAGATCGATGACATCATTATAACGTAATAAAAAGAATTTAAATTCTAAAAATTAAAAGGGCTTAAATATAATTTTAGAAAAATAAAAAATTAACTTAAACTTTGAAATAAATTGTTAATAAACAAGGCAATAGATAGATTAAAGACAGCTAAATAAATTAAATTGTAAAAAAAAAAATTAGAGGTAGAGGTCAAACTTCTGGAACTTGAATGAAAAAAATGATATTAAAGTAATTTTGATAAATTAACTAAAATAGAATTTTAATTAAAATAAATAGAAATAAAATAAAATAATATTAATATAAATATAGAAAAACGTGAAGCGGAGAATCTCTAAATCTTATCCCTATACCTTGTCCTTATCCCATACCCTTTTGTCCCCAAAAAATCACAGCCATCCATTTCTTCATCGCAAACACATCTCTTATAGTCTCACATCCGATCACAAACTCTACTCTCCTCTATCCACATTTCAATTATCACGCAAACATCACCAATCCACAATTCTAATTCACCATCATCATCAAAAATCTCAATCATAATCATAATCAAAATCCGATGGAGAATCCATCAACTAAATTGAAAACTTTAAAATAAAATAAATTGAAATGAACAAATATAATTGTGACATCTTCAGTAGTGAAAACTTTAATAATATCAGTCTTCAAAAATTTTAAGAGCGAATAGTATGAGAAAGAGAAAAAGAGAATAAGAAAATAACAATTTTGGGGATGAAATTATAAAAAGTTGGTGGAGCCGTGAAGAAGAGTGGAGAAGGTTTTAAACTTTTAATATGATATGAGTTTGAAATATATATATTAATAACAATTTTTTTATGAGCCTAAATATATGTATAAAAGTTCTCATTTTTTTTTTTTTTTAATAGACTTGGGTACATATATTAATAGCAATTTTTTATTCTCATTTTTTTTTTTTTAAATAGACTTGGATAAATATATTAATAGCAATTTTTGATGGCCTATATATTAATTTTTTTTTTTTTTTTTTTTAAATTTGAGAGTCCTACCCTCAAAGAGGTTGGATCCGTCCACACACACACACACACACACACACACAAATATATATATATATATATATATATATATATAGACACACACACACACCCATGTATATGCAGTACTGTTGATTTTATTAATAACTAATAATAATACATGATTCTATAACCCTCCATAGTTTTGCTGACCAAGCTTTTGACATTCCTCCATGGCTGCCCAAACAGCCTCAAGATCCATTGTTATAATATCCTCTTTCTTGATTGGAAACCCTGACGACCCTCTTCTCAAGCTTAATGGATAATGAATGAGATTAAGATCAGGATCAAGATACTCCAGTCCAAGATTCCTGTATCGAACAAAATATTTAAATTATTTTCATAGAAGTAAATCTGAAGATATTCATTGATATTAAGGATCACATTACTTAAGAGTGTTCTGTAATGCCGGGAGGACAAGGTCGCCGTGAGTGTTGTCGACCCAAAGCTTGGAAGTGATGAAAAGTTCTCGCGAGATTTGATGAGGCCAAGGCGCAAAGCTTCCGCTATTGCTTCGCCAAGAGGCTGCTCGCACTGGTCAATTGCAGCGGTATCAAAATGTCTGCAGCCAAGTTCAATTCCATGGAGAGTTGAATCTTTTACGGAATCAGTTGAGTTGAATGGATATTCAGCTGTGCCGAAGCCTACAAGAAGGATGGTTTTGCCATTTGAGGGCAAGGCTGCCACTGGAACATTCGCCAATTTCTCAGTATATTTCCTTTAAGGATAACCAATGCAATTCTGTGGCTTTTAATTGTTTCTGTAAGATGTGATGTCTTTATAGGAAAAATCAAGAGTAGGGAGAAGGAAATGTCTAATGGTATAATCAAACCACTTAATTAATTTTTTCATATGTTATTTTGTATTAATGTTCGTAATTTTTAATTGATTTTACATGCAATTGGGAGAATCACCGCAATTCCAAGTCATTCCTTTATTAAATATTTATTGAGTTACTTCATACATACATCCGTCAATTCAATTTATAATACATCAATTTGTATGGAAAAATTTGTATAGATAATTTTTACATGTAGTATTGGTTCATTAAGATATATAAGTGTAGAAGCTAAGTTTTATTTTAGTTTGATTTATCAAATTATTTTGTCTTTATTGGCATAATTTTCAGTTTTTCACTCATGGAATAAAAGTTTTTATTAAACGATGAATGTAGATAATCGTTTTGTGGAAACAGTTTTACATAATTAATGACACAATAACACAAACCAAATGGTTATGAACCGTTTGATCTTATTATTCTAGTACAATCACAAACATTAATATTGCAATGAACTTTATATTTCTCCATCCCAGAACTCCTTGATGGATTTGTAAGGACCTTGCTCCGTTACTGTAAACTCAGCAGGATTTCCTCGACTCTGTGGGATTTGTTCAATCTTGTCCAGTTCTTCCCGACTCAACTTCCAATCAAATAAATCTAGATTCTCTTTCATTCTTTCTTGGTTGAAGCTCTTAACAGGTACACTTACTCTTTGCTCGTAAACCCATCGGAGACAAATCTTCACATGCACCAAAATAACCCTCAGTTAATAAAACTTTAATTTATTATGAAATCACCCCCACCACCTGTCGCCACCTGTCGCCACCGCAGACCATTGCCGGAAGTCTCCGAAAATCCCCATCAGCAGCTGATCGTGACCAAGAGGCTTCGATATGGCCGTTTCCGGCCATATTGATGGCCGAAACCGGCCATATTAGGCCAGATCTGATCGAAATTGGCCAGAATAGATCTAGCCATTTTCGGTCTGATATGGCCATTTTCGACCATCAATATGGCCGAAAATAACCATATCGAAGCCTCCTGGAGTCTCCCACCGAGTCTCGTTCTTTTTTAGGGACTCCGGTGATTTTTCGGCGGCGGCTCATGGTGGTTGGCCGCTGTCGACGGTGGTGGCTGGATGACAGTGGTGGTCTGTAAATTATTTTAAATATAATGGCATTATTGTCCAAAATTTTAATTAAATAGGGGTAAAAATTGAACTAGGATATTAATGTAACTTTGTTTTAAAGTAATGGTATTATTGTTCAAAATTTTTATTAATAAGGGATAAAATTGTAACAAAAAGAGATAACCTTGGTAATCTTAGAATATATAAGAAAATGAAGGTAATTAGATTACCTCCGATATTACCAATAGTAACCACTATTGGTATTTGAAGATTACCAATATCTTATATTACTTGACAACCAAACATGGTAATCAAGTAATATAAGATAACATTACCCCAGTAATCCCGTATAACCCCAAACCAAACGCCCCCTAAAGAGAAAGCATAAGCGTGATTTGTCTTTATTCACCTAAAAAGGTATTACGTCTAGTAGAGTCAATATTATCGAAATATCTTCTCATCTCTCTTGTTACAATGAATGTATTTACCTATTATTTGCTATATTATTCATATAAGAGAATAATAAGTTTATATACTAGGTTTAATAAGAAAAATATTATTAGGATCCCTATTCCTAAGCCCAAGCCTAATTAAGAATTTAATTATTTAGAAAAATCCTATAATAGCTTTTCATAGGATAGGCCCAAACTCCCAACAGGCCCAAATTCTGTGTGAAAACACTGTTGCTTCATAACAGTGTGGTCTTTATTTATAAGAGGGTCTGCATGTAACTAGTTTCCTATGATTCACATTTTACACTTTTATTGCTCATAGTCATGGCCGACCAATTGGGTTAACATTTTCACTTTGTTTAAAAATATTATAAATGTAAATTAAACACACATAATAATCCTTCGTCAGATTTTATTTATTTATTTATTTATTTTTGTTTACATTATAAGGTTCAGGCCAATCGATATAAACAAGTACATGATTATTACTTCCTCAATTACGGTTAATTATTTTTATCAGAAATAAGGGCAAGAGCGAGCATGTGGGTTTGTGGTTGTCCAAAGGATTTATCAAATTGGATAAGTCAGCTAAATGGTATTCGAGTAGCGAGTCAGTCAAACTATTTGCACATTCAAATTCAATTAATGCATACCTTATTCTATTCTCTGACTCTGACTGACTTTTTGACCCCCAACTTCCCCCAATTTAACGTTTTGTGATCATTTTCCACAAGAGCAGCCACGGTTCTAAGCAATAAAATTCCTATAATACCCAATTCTCCCATACTGATCACAGTTTTCTTTCTGCTCGGAAAAATACAAAATATATTTATACATATAGGTTTTGATTTAATTTTGTTTATATTGAAGTATAGGTTAATAAGTTATTATTTTAAGTTAGGTTTGATAAATTTTAATTAATTATTGAATTAATTTTAAATAATTTAAAAAATTGATGGTACCTTAACTTATAGAGATTTAGAAATTTAATTAAATTTAATTTGTTTTTTTTCTGGCTAACCTTTGTCTAGACGTGTCAATAAGTCGAAGAAGACACTTGATGAAGTTATCATGGTCAATCAGAGATTCAGATGTCATAGTTTTTAACGAGTCAATGAGTCGTGTCTTCGCTGTACTATTCACCGGGAGATAAGTTGGAAATATTGCACGGCAGGACTAATTCACACTGCTTTTAAGTCTGTTTCTGCGAGTCTTTCGTACTCAATTTCCAAGTCAACTGACGCGTTTTAAAATATAAAATTATTGAACATATTGAGTAGAAGCCATTACAGTATTACAGAATACATCGGTTAGTTCTAAGATTTCTAAATAGTAATATTTCGATGGCTTTTTCAGCTTATCATGTTTTCTTTCTTCTTTTTCATCTTTTGCTGTATTCCTTGGCTCTAGAAGAAAAGAGGTTTAATCCAAGGTGTCCTCCTTTTGATTGTGGTTATCTTGGCAATATTGGCTTCCCCTTCTCCAATCGAACGCATCCGGAGTGTGGGTTGCTGGTTGTAGATAACTGCACTGAAAATGTTCAGAATATTCGGTTGGGAAAGGATGGCCCGTGGTTCAATATCAGAGGCATCTCTCAGGATAATATGGTTAAGCTTTATGACCGTCCTCGTGAAGAATACGACAAGTATTGTAGCCCCAAAAGATCCTTTAAAAAATTGAGCCTTCCCATCTCTCCTTTTCTAACTCTTAATGTGCCCTACAATCAATCCATGTACGAATGCCCCCGCAATTACAAAGCCCCCAAAAATTTCAGTTTCTTCTGCGAAAATTCCCAACACTCCTATATCTACCATAGTGACCCTGGTAAAACTTTGCCACCTTCTCCATCTCACTGCACAGTTATTAATTTCCAAGTGAATAAGACTCAAACAAGTGCTGAATATTCTGATTTGTTTATGGGTGAATTCGCTCTGGAAGTGAATGTAACAAATGAATGTTCTGATTGTTTTTTGGCTGGAGGGCAATGTCAAACTGATAATAAGGGAAAGTTCAATTGCTCTGTAAAGGAAAGAACAGGCATGTAATGATTTCCATGTTTTACATTTTCGTTTTGTTGTAACAGTTTACTTACCAAATTTCATAGATTTAAATACATGTCCTGCTTTTTGTGATTTACATGGGTTTTTGCTATATCTTATTGGAAATTTGGAGTGGAATAACATAAGAAAAGGATAAACCTACGCTCCAGATCACCAAGTCTGTTAATTTATTAGCAGCTTTTGTTGCAGGCCAAGAAGGAGAAGATAAAAAATTGCGGCTGAAGCTAGGCTTAGGACTCGGTAATATATCTCTTTAGTCTTTAATATAATTCTTGTTGATATTCTCTGCTTATCGTTTCAAAATTATGATCTTCTTCTTCTCTACTCTCTACTCTCTATTCTTTATCTCTGCTTCATTTTAAAATATAATCTTAATGTTATATAATTGTCTAAATATTGATAGAGGCGAAGAATAAAAGCTTCTCAATAACCTTGTCAAAGTTGAATCCTTGTGGTGAATTAATCTTTGGATAATAAACTACAAATGCTTCAGTGTCTTTGATTCTCTGTTTCATTCCTCTGTTTTTCTGCAAAATTCAGATTACATGTTGCACTTCCATTCTTATGTGCTTATGTATTATTTATGTTAGACAACAGCTGGAAATTGACCCAAAATGTTCATTTTCTCGCCTCCACAAAATCAACATCGTCAGCAGTTGATATAGTTATTATATCAAGTCCTTTCTCCAAGAGCTTAACTTCATCTTGTTTGAGTCTTTAAAAAATATTTCTTAGTGGCATGGATGACCCATCTAACCATAAAAAGAAAAAAAAAAAAAAAAAAATTCTGCCCTTTGCTATCCTTATGTTCTGATGATTCCTTTCTTCAATTAATTGCAGCCGTATCAGCCACTGCAACTGGTATATTTATAGTTTTAGTCTTTTGCTCCTGGAGAAAATCGTCACCACATAATGCCATGCTCTTTTGCAAGATGAAAACTAAGAATTACCAAAACATTGAGGCATTTTTAAGGAATCATGGATCCCATTCTCCTAAGAGATATAGTTATTCAGATATTAAGAAAATGACCAATTCGTTCAGACACAAAATTGGCCAAGGAGGATATGGAGGTGTTTACAAAGGTAGGCTACTTGATGGTCGCGATGTAGCGGTGAAGAATTTAATTGATTCCAAAGGTAATGGTGAAGAATTTATAAATGAGGTTGCTAGCATTAGTAAGACTTCCCATGTCAACATTGTCACTCTTTTAGGTTTTTGTTTTGAGGGTCGTACAAGAGCTCTCATCTACGAGTATATGTCCAATGGATCTCTTGAGAAGTTCATACACGAAAAAGATCAATCCCAAACAAATCATTCATTGAAGTGGGAAACATTTTACCAGATTGCAATAGGCATAGCTCGAGGATTAGAATACTTGCACCGTGGTTGTAGCACACGAATTTTGCACTTTGACATAAAGCCTCATAACATTCTCTTAGATGAAGATTTTTGTCCGAAGATCTCTGATTTTGGTCTTGCAAAAATTTGCCCCAAGAAAGAGAGTATTGTATCAATGACAGGTGCACGAGGGACAATTGGTTATATTGCTCCAGAAGTATTTTCTAGACACTTTGGAGTAGTCTCTCATAAGTCAGATGTTTACAGCTATGGAATGATGGTTATAGAAATGACAAGGGGAAGACAAAATAACAATGTTGGAGTTGATAATAGTAGTGAAATATATTTTCCGCAATGGATTTATGAACGTCTTGAAGTGGGTGAAGAACTTGGACTGCAAGGCATTTCAAATGAAGAAGATAAAGAATGTGTAAGGAAGATGATTATAGTGAGCCTGTGGTGCATACAGACTAATCCTTCAGACCGGCCAACAATGAGTAGAGTAGTGGAGATGTTGGAAGGGAGAATCAATTCCTTGCAAATTCCACCCAAGCCTTTCCTATCTTCATCAGGATCAGCCCCAAGAGATTCTTCAATTAGCCTACTAAGTTAAGTAGTTCCTAAAAATGATGTATTAATCAACTTGCATAACTTCATACTGAGAAGTGTGATTTCAGATGTATTGGTACATTTTCAAATTTATATATTATTAATAACTCTGCTTTTTAACTCTGTTCTGATAACTACTTTATTCATAGGCACTAAATGATCACTAGCT
Source organism: Pistacia atlantica (assembly GCA_026229545.1). Classification (NCBI taxonomy): domain Eukaryota; kingdom Viridiplantae; phylum Streptophyta; class Magnoliopsida; order Sapindales; family Anacardiaceae; genus Pistacia; species Pistacia atlantica. The sequence goes on along the minus strand of CM047902.1, from coordinate 1,322,076 downwards.
TGCTTTGCTCCTCCACCTACACCTCAACCCAAAACACTAAGAAAACTACATATTAGTTCATATATAAATCAGCTCTAGATTAGCAGAAAACTATGAGCATGATGTAACTTATTGAAAGGTGTATATTAATAGCATCTAGCAATTTAACAAATACTGTCAATGATCTGTAATATTTTATATTTATTTCTTTTATATTTATTGTAACACCTAGGAAAGCAGTGTAGCATATAAGAATCTAGCACATTTTCAGGGTAGCATAGAAGTGTGAACAAAAAGACATTGATGCATCTCCATATATAAACAAAGTAAAGAATTGATGACTTTGCGTGCGGGAAATGCGGAAAGAATCATGTGTGCACATGCATCACACACCACCTAAATCGAAACTTGGCTCTAAGTAAGAGGATAGTATAAAAGAACAACTATTCTTGCGAAGGTGACGTGGTGGCCCGCTTGTGTGCTAGTTGTGGTGCTTTTGGTTGGGAGTAATCCCCGTTAACTCTAATTATATTACCTTGTATTATTGTTCAATATCATATTAATTTGGTTATTAAGTAATAAAATATTTCATTTTGAATACCATCATTTCTTAGATATTCTAAGGTTATTTGATAACCTTAATTTTGTTATAATTTTACTCATAATTAATAAAATATTTAGACTTTAAACCTTTGTAGTTCGACTAAATGAAATCTCCAAATTGATTTTTCACCAAATCCAATAAATACCTAATCTAACCCATTAATAATATAATATAATATAATAATATTATTAATAATATAATATTAAAAAAGAATAGCAAAGAAAAGCAATTTAGTAAAAAGTTTCCCCAAATTTTTTTTATTCCTTCCAACCAAACATAATAGTTATTTATATTCACCAATTTATTTCAATATAACCAAACATGTTTAATATAAAATTTTTAATAATCTTTAAGGTAATCTACTTTCTTATTAATACAATATTTTCAATAACCAAACATTTCTTCTATTCTACGATGAAGAGAAGATAAAGTCACGGATGAGTACATAAATCTCTGATGTGATGTTATGAGTTTTTCAACACGTGAAGTTCGTGTTGGCTAGGATCTTGTTTTCTCTCTCTATTTGTACGAATTTACGAAATTAACCAAGCAGATTTTTATCCAAAATCTGCTGACGTCATTTGTTTAGCCCGATCTGATGTTGCACAAAAAGAGTCATTTTATTATGGAAATTAAGAAAAATATCTGGCGAATTATTATGAGTAATTTTAGGATGGCTTGAATAATAATTTAGCTATAGTACATTATTTTGTAATATGAAATGAGTAAGGAGCAACGTGATAAACAAGTTGGCCCATGCAAATGACGTAACATACTGAACAAGTTGGTCTAGACATGTCAAATAAGTTGAAGAATCCTCTCCTCTATTTCCAGTCAACTGGCGTGTCTTGCTTTTGGAGGAGAAGCAACTCTGCTGCTATGGCTCGTTTGTCTTGTCTTGTGTTGTTTGTTGTCTTTCATCTCTTACTTCTTGGCTTGGCTCGAGAAGAAAAGAGAATCAATCCAAAATGTCCACCTTTCTCTTGTGGTTTACTTGGCGAGATCGGCTTCCCTTCTCCAATCGAAAGTTCAGTTTGGTCTGCAACGACTCCAAAAACTCGTTTTTATACTATCTCCCAACTGCTGAATTGCCAAGTTCTATATCTCAATCATGTTCAACTATTCCCTTCCATGTGATTAAGACGCAACACACTGTTGAACTTTTCAATTTGTCAACTTATGAATTCGCCCTGGTAGTAAATGTGACAAAAGAATGTCGTAACTGTTATAAGGCCGGAAGGTGATGCCAAACTGATAGCGACGTGTTCAACAGGATTCTGTGGTGTGATTGTATTGCTTGCTGTTGCAGAAACATGTTTGTCTGTTCTGTATGAATTATTTGTTCAGCCTTGAAGTTCAACAACTCCGAGATACTACATCCTCTGTCTCTCATCAGATTTCCTTCTGCATACATTTTTTCTCTACCCCGTTACCTACTTTAACTGCAAAGACTATTCAAAGAAACAAGTTTGTCCTCAGTTAATAGTCTTATCACAATAATAACTTGTGGTGTTTCAAGTTTCAACACCTTGAATTTAAATCCTCTGCTTTATGAGACATAGTTAGAGAAGATAACCTCTTCCAAATCAGATAAATATTCTTGAAATGTCAGTAGATTTCTATCAAATTTGTGTTAATTCGTTTTTTTTATTAATCAACCAAAATTGGTTTATATAATACAGCAGTCCCTGACTATAAGGGAAATTACATGGAATAATCCCATTGACTTCGGGATTACATAACAAGAAATTAAATCAACAATACAAAGAGGAAACTAAATCAAGATATACTAGAAAAGCAAATACAAAGAGGAAACTAAATCAAGATATACTAGGAAAGCAAATACAAAGAGATATGGAAAGTCAATACGCCCCCTCAAGTTGGAGCATGGAGGTTTCGAATGCCCAACTTGCCAACCAAGAACTGAAATTGTTGCTTGCCAAGAGCTTTAGTAAATAAATCAGCAACTTGATGGCGCGAAGGAATGAAACGAGTAGTTAACAATCCTCGTTGAATGCAGTCTCTAACAAAGTGACAGTCAATTTCAATGTGCTTTGTTCTTTCGTGATAAACTGGATTGTTAGCAATATGCATGGCAACTTGATTATCACAGTACAAGTGAGTAGAAGAAGAAAGTGAGACAGTTAAGTCTGAAAGCAATTGCTGCAACCAAATTAACTCACATGCAGTAATGGCCATAGATCGATACTGTCGCCGAGGATCTTGAAACAGTCGTTTGTTTCTTGCTTTTCCAAGAGATGGGAGAATGGCCAAGGAAGATGAAATACCCACTGAGAGATCGCCGAGTTAAAGGGCAACTTGCCCAATCCGAATCACAATAGGCTGAAAGTGATAAGGAACTTGTAGAAGAAAAGAAAATACCTTGACCTGGCGTTGATTTGAGATATCTCAAAACCCGCAAAGCAGCTTGCCAATGACCTTGATGAGGTTGATTCATAAACTGAGAAAGAACATGAACTGAATAACAAATGTCAGGCCGAGTGATGGTCAAGTAAATCAAGCGTCCTACTAGACGACGATAAGAGCTTGGATCATGAAGAGGTGGACTGTCATCAAGTGCTAACTTGTGATTTTGTTCAATGGGAAAATGGCAAGGTTTTGCACCAAGTAAACCTGCTTCCTGTAAAATGTCCAATGTGTATTTTCGTTGAGAAAGAACAATGCCTTCGGGAGAGTGAAAAACTTCAACACCAAGGAAGTATTTAAGAGTACCAAGATCTTTGATGGGAAACCAAGATTCTAAATACCGCTTGAATTGATTGAGATGCACATTGTCATTAGCTGCCATGACCACATCATCAACATAAACAAGAACCACAAGGAAAATTTTTCCTCGGCGGTATGTGAATAATGAGCTGTCAGCTTTGGATTGAGTAAATCCATATTTAAGAATAGCGGTGGAAAATTTTGCAAACCATTGCTGAGAGGCTTGTTTTAGCCCATACAAAGATTTCTGGAGTCGAAATACCCCTGAATCATTATTGGATAAATAACCCGGTGGAGGTTTCATGTAGACTTCCTCCACAAGATCCCCATGGATAAAAGCATTATGAACATCTATCTGATGTAAAGTCCAATGTTTGATTGTTGCAACTGCTAGCAAGGTACGAACAGTGGTGAGTTTAGCAACAGGTGCAAACGTTTCAGTATAATCCAATCCCTCCACTTGAGTGTACCCTTTGGCTACAAGGCGTGCCTTGTATCGTTCTATGGTCCCATCAGACTTGTATTTAATTCGATACAGCCACTTGCATCCAACTGCTCTCTTGCCAGGAGGTAATTCCTCAAGGGTCCAAGTGTTGTTTTGTTCAAGTGCCTCTAACTCATTCTTCATTGCTTCTTGCCACCGAGTATATTTAATTGCCTGTGTATAAGATGTTGGCTCATCATTGGTTGAGATGGCCGCAAGAAAACAACGATGTTGTGAAGAAAAATGTGAGTAGGAAAGATAATGAGATAAAGGGTAAGAAGTACATGAGAAAACTGTATTGGCATGAGATTGGGATGTGTCTTTATTATTTCCTGGTAATTCAACAATGTAATCCTTGAAGTGTGCTGGCATCTTTCTTTGTCGGGTAGGATGAGTGATTGCAATGGGTACTAGATTAGGAAGGTCATGGGAAATTGTAGCTTGATCATTCCTATATTGAGATGTATTGGTTGTATTGTCATTATCTACAACCCTCTCATCATCTATGTTGTTTTGAGGAAGCTCATTGGTTGTATTATTCTCATCAATTCGGTCAGCCAGATCTATTTCACCATCCTTATTAACTCCCTGCTCATGATGATCTATAATGTCAGGTTCTATGATAGACACAAGTATAGGTGAAACGGGAAGATGGTTTCATGGAACACGACATCTCTTGAGACAATAATTCTATGAGTTGTCAAATTGTAAACTCTATATCCTTTCTGACCATAAGGATATCCAATGAAAATACAAGGATTAGCTCGTTCACTAAATTTATCACTAGACCTTGGAATAACCGAAGCATAACAAAGACACCGAAAAGCTTTAAGATGTGAGTAATTTGGCTTCCGAGATAACAAGATTTCATAAGGACTTTTTCCATTTAAGAGTGGTGTGGGTGCATAATTAATCAAATAGGCTGCAGTAAGAACACACTCACCCCAAAATTTTATAGGTAATCCTCCTTAAAATCTTAAAGCTCGTGCAACTTCTAAGAGATGCCTATGTTTGCGCTCTACTACTCTGTTTTGTTGAGGGGTAGAAACACATGAAAATTGTTGAACAATCCCTTTTTCTTGACAAAATTGCTGAAATTTGTGAGCGGTAAACTCAGTCCCGTTATCACTTCTAATCTGCTTGACATGAGAATCAAATTGCTTGTGAACCATGGCAATAAATGAGACTAACAAATGATCAACTTCAGTTTTATTTCTCATTAAATAAACCCATGTAGTTCTACTAAAATCATCAACAATACTAAGGAAATAATGAGCACCAGACAAAGATGGATTTTTGTAAGGTCCCCAAACATCACAATGTATTAAATCAAAAGGTTTCTGAGTTTTAATAGAACTATTAGGAAAAGAATGTCGAACTTGTTTAGCACGATGACAAGTATCACAACAAAAATTCTTCATCATGTGAAGATTTAAACCATCAATAGAACACATTCGATCAAAAGAAAGGTGATCAAGTCGTTGGTGCCATAACTCAAAGCTTGTATCCTGAACCACATTTGCATGCACGGATCCACGCCGAGTGCCCCTGAAATAATAAAGACTATCCTTAAGCTCACCCATGCCAATCAGCTTCCTTGTGGCTAGGTCCTGTAAAATACAAAAGGTAGGAAAGAAATGAGCAACACAGTTTAAGGCATTAGTTAATTTGCCTATGGAGATGAGATTACAAGAAAAAGAAGGTAGATACAAAACATTGCTTAATTTAATGTTAGGATTAATAGTGACTTCTCCATAGGATTTAACTGGGACAGAAGAACCATTTGGAATGGAAACAGGAAGGTTAAAACCGACTTGTGTTTCATTGTGTAAGATACTCTTCTGGCAAGTCATATGGTCAGAAGCACCTGAGTCCAAAATCTATTCAACACTACCGTTGGAAAGAGAATTTGCCTTACCAGCAAAATTTGCAATTGGATTCAAGTTCTGTGTCTTGTCAAGATTCAGCAAAGACATGAGTTGGGTATACTGTTCTTTGGTGAGGCCGCCGATTGGAGATCCAGTTGATTGTCCTGTCGTGTTCATGGTTTGTGTTTGATTTGCCATCTTTCCTCGTGTCGATTTGGTTTTGTTCTTTTCCCACCAATCCGGGTAGCCATGTAATTCAAAACATGTCTCCTTTGTGTGTTTATTTTTCTTGCAATGTTCACAATACAACTTTGATGTGTCTCGGTTACCATTGTTGCTTCGTGTCATAGCCTTCAGGTTGTTTTTGGATGCAGCAAATGCAGCTGCTTCAACAATGGTTGCCCCTCTTGTCGTTGCAATTTGTTGTTGCTTTTCTTCTTGCGAAACAAGTGCATAAGATCGGGCTAGCGAAGGAAGAGGATCAGTGTTTAGGATTTGAGATCTCACCACATTATATTTTTCATTTAATCCCATCAAGAATTGATGAACCTTTTCTTTTTCTTTCTCAACAGCAATTGCTTTGGCCGAAACGCAAGTGCAAGGCGGAATTTGAGAATAAGTGTTGTACTCATCCCAAAGTCCCTTAAGCTTTGTGTAATATGCAACAATTGACATATCCTTCTGCTGCGTATTCACTATCTCAGTTCTTAGTTGATGCACTCGAGGTGCATTTCCTTGTGACAAACGTTCTTCAAGATCGACCCATATCTCCCTAGCTGTATCAAAAAAAACAACACTGTCATGAAGAGATGAGTCAAGAGAATTAAATATCCATGAGATAATCATGGAGTTGTTTTTGATCCATATTGCAAGATCTGCTGAATCTGGTTCTGTTCACAGCAAAGTTCCATCAACAAAGCCAAATTTGTTCTTGGCAAGTAATGCATTGGACATGGCTCTTCGCCATGTTGGATAGTTATTTTTTTTTAGAAGACATGAAACTAGCACGATTCCCGGATTGTCAGATGGGTGTAAGACATATGGGGATGATAAATCATTCATGGTTTGTTTGGTGTTTGCGGTGATTGATTGGGTTTTTGCAGAAGAATGTTGGCTAGAATCATCAGACATGATGAGGAGAAGCATGCCCTAGATGGCCTGCTCTGATACCATATCAAATTTGTGTTAATTCGTTTTTTTATTAATCAACCAAAATTGGTTTATATAATACAACAGTCCCTGACTATAAGGGAAATTACATGGAATAATCCCATTGACTTCGGGATTACAGAACAAGAAATTAAATCAACAATACAAAGAGGAAACTAAATCAAGATATACTAGGAAAGCAAATACAAAGAGGAAACTAAATCAAGATATACTAGGAAAGCAAATACAAAGAGATATGGAAAGTCAATAATTTCCTTGTGCTTACCTTTGCTGCCCTATTGCCTACTTCACCTGGAAAGACTTTTCTTTATCACAATGACAACCACCTCTTAAATTTAGAGATTACAATGGCCCAATTTGCACAACCCTTTCTTTGTAGAATTTGTTCCTTTCTTGCCTCGATTATCAGGAAGTAATTAACCCAAAACGCTACCTTATCTGTTTATATTTTCTCATAGATGACAAACCCGTTTTCTCTTTTCACCCCACTTTTTGAACTTTTGTCACAGGCCCGCCAAGGGCGTCGCTTCTTCAAAGTTTGTGGACCATTTAGCAAAGTTTCTCTTTTGTTCTGTAATGAACAAGATCGGCAATCATTTTGTGGGTATTATGTTGTCTATTTTCTGATCTCGTGAGAATTATAGAGTAGATTTTGTATTTCTCTGGGTCTTTAATCTATACGCGTTAAGTAAGCAGTGGAGACGATGACTTAAAGACTTCAAGTAAGTCCATTGTCAACTCTTTTTCTAGTTACTAACTGTTATGCAATGGAAACATAAACTCAATGTTAGCTATTTAAATATAATAATAACAACCACTAAAACTCGAGGTGAGCACGGGTAACGGATAGAATCAGAACCAGGGATAGAACCGGAACCGAAACCAGAACCTACCTAGAAGGAACCGATACTGTGAGGTTCCGGTTCTGGTTCTTGTGTGTGGAGGAACCAGAATCGAAACCTGTAAAAACGGTACCCTGTTTGGAACTTGTAGAGGGTACCCGGTTTGGAACCGATTTTTGGAACCTGTTTGGAACCTATTTTGGAACCTGGACTACAATGAAATATTTGTGAAATGTAAATAATTGAGGGTTTCTATTATTTTACATATAAAAAAATTTAAAATAGAAAAAGTTAAATTTTTAAAATAACCTAATTAAATAAATATACTAATACAATTATACTTATTACATATAAATTACACCATATTAAAAGCATTAGTATATTATAATACATTAATATTAAAGTTTTAATTAATTAAGTGAATAATTGGAATTATGATCCAATTAAAAGTGTTTTACATTTTTAATGTTATTAAAAGAATTATTTTTGAATAAAATAGTATATTTGATTGAGTAATAATATATTTAGTTATTTACTTCAATTATCAAATTCTAAGTATATCTATAATAAATTAGTAATTAATTAATTATATGTGATAAATTGATAAACATTTATAAATTTAATTTCTAGTTAAATATCATATTTAATCAATTATAACATTACATTATAGTTAAATGATTACTTAATTAATTATAATTTTATAACATTACTTAATTGATTTATAGTATAATTAATTATAGCATTACATTAATTGATTACTACTTAATTAATTGACTTATAAGTTATAACATTTAGTATATTACTTAATTAAATAATTAGAAATTTAATTAATTATAGCATTACATTATAGATTTATAGTATAATTACTTAGTCAATTATAACATTTTATTATAAACATTAATACAAACTTAATTAAATGATTAAAAATTTAATTAATTATAATATTACATTAAAAATTTATAGTATGATTACTTAATAGTTAATTCACTATAACATTACATTATAGTATGATTATATAATTAATTATAACATTACATAATTAAATGATTAATTAATTGATTATGATATTATATTATAAATATTAGTAATCACTAATTTACTACATAAACATTAGCATAATACTTAATTAAATGATTAGAAATTTAATTAATTACAATATTACATTATAAATTTATAGTACGATTATGTAATTAATTGTAACATTACATTATAATTAAATGATTACTTAATTAATTATAATATTCTATTATAAAAAAATTAATTATAATATTATATTAAAAACTTATAGTATAATTACTTAATTCATTGTAACATTTCACTATTTTATTATAGTATAATTAGTTGATTACATAATTAATTATAACATTATATAATTAGATTACTATTTAATTGATTATGACATTATATTATAAATATTAATTATAACATTACATTATAAACAAATGATTACTTAATTAAATGATTAGAAATTTAATTAATTAAATATTAAATTATAGTTAAATAATTACTTAATTAAATTATAACATTATTACATTACATTATATTATGATCACTTAATTAATTATAGTATTACATAGTTAAATGATTACTGAATTAGTTTTAAATTTATAACATCACATTATAAACATTAGTAATTTATTACATTATTATTTATTACATTACTTAATTAAATGATTAAAATTTTAATTAATTATAATATAACATTAAAGATCTATAATCTGATTACTTAATTCACTATAACATTACATTATAGTATGATCACATAATTAATTATAACATTACATAATTAAATGATTACTTAATTGATTATAAGTTATGATATTATGTTTTAAACATTAGTAATTACTAATTTACTACATAAACATTAGCATAATACTTAATTAAATGATTAGAAATTTAATTAATTATAACATTACCTTATAAACATTTCATTATAAACATTAATTAAGCATTACATTATAGTTAAATAATTATTCAATTAAATTATAACATTATTATATTACATTATATTATGATCACTTACTTAATTATAGCATTACATAGTTAAATGATTACATAATTAGTTATGAATTTATAACATTACATTATAAACATTAGTAATTTACTATATTATTACATTATTTAATTAAACGATTAAAAATTTAATTAATTATAACATTACCTTATATATTTATAATATGATTACTTAATCAATTATAACATTCTATTATAAACATTAGTATATTAATTAAATGATTTGAAATTTAATTAATTATAATATTAAATTATAGATTTATAGTATGATTACTTAATTCATTATAACATTACATAATTAAATGATTACTTAATTGATTATGACATTATATTATAAACATTAGTAATTTACTAATTTACACAATACTTAATTAAATGATTAGAATTTTATTAATTATAACATTACATTATAAATTTATGGTATGATTACTTAATTAATTATAACATTCTATTATAAACAATATTACAATACTTAATTAAATGATTAACAATTTAATTAATTATAATATTACATTATAATTAAACCCTAAACCCAAATAGTATATTTGTTAGGGGTGTATTTGTAAACTTTTAAGGTATTTTTGTCATTTTTTAAACTAATAGGGGGTAATTGATTTTTTATAGGGTACCCTGGAAAGGAACAGGAACTTGCATTTTAGGTTCTGATTCCTTGAATGAAAAGAACTACATTGTACGATTCCTTCGGTTCCTTTTTTGAAACACACTTTGCTGGTTACTGGTTCCAAGGTTTCCCTCCAGGCCGAACCGCTCACCCCTAAGTCTAAAACAGATACAAATGGCCAAAATAAATGAAAAAATAAAGAATACCAGAAATTAACAAGGTTCGGTATTATAACCTACGTTTTGGGTGCTGCAAAAGAAAACTCCACTAGCTCCAAGGAATATTACAAATTTTGTGGGTAATACTACGAACACAACTGTATGGGCAGAAACACAATTACCTAAAACGAAGGCGAGATACAACAAAACTTTTTAACTAAAGGGTCCTTAATGAAAGAACCTTATACAAGAGGGGTGTAATGGAAATACAATTTGGAATGCTTATAGTCCTTATTATAGGCCCCAAAAGTTTCCCCACTTCCATTCCTAAGCAATGTGGGACATGCTAACCTCTGGCCCATTTTATATAAGTCTCTAAACCTTTCTTCATTTTCATTTCTACCCCATGTGGGATTTTGCTAAATGAGCCATTTTTCCAACAAATCTCCACCTTGGCGAATTACCAAACCTTCAAAGTTTTGTATTCTTCTGAAAAATTTTGCAACACCTTCAAATGTGCCAAATGGCGCAGTCAAACTTGTAGGATGTTGATCAAGCTCAAATAATAAATGAACTTGACCCTTGTCACAACCGTAGTCAACATGTCTGTAGGATTATCTTCTGTTCCAATCTTCTGGAGAATCATTTTCCCCATTTTCAATATAATCCTACACAAAAACTAAACCAATATCTACAATACCTAAAATATACCGTAGAAACCATTTCACAACTTGCCAACGTCCTTTACCAAGATCATGCATATGCTGCTCACCATACTAGTTGCTTGTGAAATATCAAGCTTTATGTACCCATGGCCCATCATACATTGATCAAATCACTTGTACCACTGTCTCGGTGACTACTTCAAACTATATAGTGATTTTTTCAATCTGCAAACCTAATTTTCCTTTCCAGGAACCCTATAATCATCTAGTTTAGTCTTGTAAATTTTCCCTTCCGAACTACTATGTGAAAATGCGATTTTCGCATCCAATTGAATTAGTTCAAAATCAAACTGTGCCACCAAGGTTAGCAAAATCAAAATGGAAGAATACTTCACTACTGGAGAAAACACTTCACTGTAATCAAATCCTTCCATTTGATTCTATCCCTTTACTACCAACCTAACCTTGTGCCGAACAACTTCTCTATTAGGAAATCATTTCTTCTTTGCATACACCCATTTGTACCCAATCGCCTTCTTATGTAAGGATCGCATCTCATCATTCATGGTCGGTTTCCATGATTCACAATTTGAACTCTTAACTACTTCTTTTTAAGTAGTAAGAATACTATCACCTACGATTAGAAGTGCATAAGCCACCATATTAGCAAAAAGAGTAGGCTTGTGAATTTCTCGTCTTGGCCTATTGTATGCAATCATTCCTGTTGTTGTGGAGATTCTTGGGGTAAAATCTCCTCTTCATCTATAGTATCCACATTAGTCACCTTAGAATCACTTTCTGTCTTGTGGACACTACCTAGTTTAATTGTTGTTTCAAACTCCACCTGCTACTGAGTATTGTTGACCTTCATCTGACTTCCTGTTTTCTTTTCTAACATAGAAGACTCATCAAATGTTACGTCCCTATTAAACAGTATTTTCTTCAAACTTGGATACCAAAGACGATATCCTTTCACACCTGAGGTAATCCCCATGAATAGTGCTTTCTTTGCTCTAAGATCTAACTTAGACTCTTTCACATAAAAATAAGCAGTGGAACCAAAAACATGTAAAGAGTCATAATCGGAAATAGGTTTTCCAGCCCATACCTCAATCGGTGTCTTGCCTTCAGTTGTAGCTAACGGTAGATGATTAATGAGATGATAGGCATATATAACTACCTTAGCCCAAAACTATTTGCCTAACCTAGAATTAGACAACATACATCGTACTTTCTCCAATATAGTTCGATTCATGCGTTCTACCACCCTATTTTGCTGTGCTGTATTCCTTGTTGTAAAGTGACGTACTATATTCATCTTAGCAAACTTTCAGAAACGAATTACTACAATACTCCACACCATTATCTGTATGTAGCTGCTTGATCTTTCTACCAGTCTAAGTCTCAATCATGTTTTTCCATTTAAGGAAAACACCAAGTATATCATCTTTAGTTTTCATCACATATACCCAAATTCTTTTAGAAACATCATCTACAAAGGTGACAAAATAGTGCATACTTCCAAAGATGCTGTTTTGATAGGTCCCCACACATAAGAATGAACATAATCCAAGGTACCCTTAGTATTATGGATTGCGGTGCCAAATTTCACTCTTGTCTGTTTTCCCAAAACACAATGCTCAAAGAAATCCAACTTACAAGTCTTTGTACCTTTCAATAAGCCTTGATTCACCAAACTAAGTAAGGCTTTTTCACCTACATACCCCAAACACATATGCCACAATTTGAGTATTTCTGAATCTGCATCCTTCCATGCGACTGCAGGTGCCATTCCAATAACTGTACTATAATTATAGTAATACAAGTTGTTTCTCCTTGTGCCTTTCATTACCACAAGAGCGCCTGAAGAAACCTTTAGAATTTCATTTTGCATATTCATGGTGAAGCCTTTAGATTCCAAGGCTCCCAAAGAGATGAGATTCTTTTTCAACTTCAGTACATACTGAACATCTGTTAGCATTCTAGTAGAGCCATCATGATTCTTCAACTGAATTGAACCTAGCTATCCTGGTTGTTTTACAAACATCATCATTGCCCATATAAACAACTCCATCACATTCTTCAAAATTAAAGAACCATTCCTGGTGAGGACACATATAATAGAATCCATAATTCACTCATTTGATCTAGAGCTGGATAGTAAACTAACTAGAGAGAAATATGACTCATCTTCTTCATGCTCAACAACGTATGCATCATCAACAACTTTGCCCTCTTTCTTTTGCAACTTTGGACAATATTTCTTCTAATGCCCTTTCTCACGACAAAATGCACATTGATCCCTATTGAGTTTTCCCTTTGAATGAGATCTTCCCCTTCTCTCTTTCTTACGACTTTGGCTCTGCCCTCTTGCTACAAGTGCTTCTGCCAACTCATCTCTATTCTCATTCTGATCCTTTTTTAGAATTTCATGATTGGACAAAGCAGAACAAACTTCTTCAAAGGACAATTTTTCTTTCCCATGAAGAAGTGTAACACTAAGATGATCCAATTCATCTGGAAGTGACCCAATCAACAACATAGCTTTATGCTCATCTTTGAATGTTTCATCTAAATTTAAAAAATCAGCAATTAATCTATTAAATGTATCAATCCCTGTATGAATGCCCCTGCAATCTAAAAGTCCCCAGAAATTTCAGTTTTGCTTGCAAAAATTCCCAACACTCCTATATCTACTACGGTCACCTTATTAAAAAATTTCCACCTTCTCCATCTCAATTCACACGTATTAATTTCCAAGTGAATAAGACTCTAACAAGTGTTGAATATTATCATTTGTTTATGGGTCGATTCGCTCTGGAAGTGAATGTAACAAAAGAATGTTTGGACTATTTTTTGGCTGGAGGGCAATGTCAAACTAATAATAAGGGAAAGTTTATTTGTTTTGCAAAGGAAAAAACAAGCATAAGAAATGGCGGTGAAAGAACAGGCATGGGTTTTTGTTTCTTGCTGTAATAGTTGTTTCTTGCTGTAATACTTTACTTGCAAAATTTCATAGATTTAAATACATGTCCTACGTTTTGTGATTTAATAGTGACTTATATCTCTTTATTTGAGCTTCAGTTGCAGGCCAAGAAGGAGAAGACAAAAAATTGGGGCCAAAGCTAGGCTTAGGACCCGGTAATATATCTATTTAATCTAATTCTTATGGATATTCTCTGCTTATCGTTTCAAAACTATGATTTTCTTCTTCTCTACTCTCTATCTTTGCCTCATTTTATAATATAATCTTAATGTTTATGTAATTGTCTAAATATTGATAGAGGTGAAGAATAAAAGCTTCTCAATAACCTTGTCAAAGTTGAATCATGGTGGTGTATTAATCTTTAGATACGAAACTAGAAATGCTTCAATGTCTTTGATTCTCTGTTTCATTCCTCTGCTTTTCTACAAAATTCAGATTACACGTTGCACTTCCTCTCTTGTGTGCTTATGTATTATTTGTGTTAGACAACAGCTGAAAATTGAGCCAAAATTTGATCTTAATTTTCCCGCCTCAACAAAACCAATATCCTCAGCAGTTGATATAGTTATTATATCAAATCCTTTCTCCAAGAACTTACCTTCATCTTGTTAGAGAGTCTTTAAATTTATTTCTTAGTGTCATGGATGACCAATCTAACCATAATTTTTTTCCTACCCTTTGCTATCCTTATGTTCTGATGATTGCTTTCTTCAATTAATTGCATCCGTATCAACCATTGCAACTAGTATATTGATAGTTTTGGCCTTTTGCTCTTGGAGAAAATCGTCACCACATAATGCCATGGTCTTCTGTAAGAAGAAAACAAAGAATCATCAAAACATTGAGGCATTTTTAAGGAATCATTGATCCCTTTCTCCTAAAAGATATAGTTATTTTGATATTAAGAAAATGACTAATTCATTCAGAAAAAACTTGGCCAAGGAGGATATGGAGGTGTTTACAAAGGTAGGCTACTTGGTGGTCGCTATGTAGCTGTGAATAATTTAATCGATTCCAAAGGTTATGGTGAAGAATTTGTAAATGAGGTTGCTAGCATTAGTAGGACATCCCATGTCAACATTGACACTCTTTTAGGTTTCTGTTTTGAGGGTCATACAAAAGCTCTCATCTACAAGTATATGTCCAACGGATCTCTTGAGAAGTTCATATTTGAAAAAGATCGATCCCAAACACATCATTCACTAAAGTGGGAAGCATTATACCAGATTGCAATAGGCATAGCTTAAGGATTAGAATACTTGCATCGTGGTTGTAGCACATGAATTTTACACTTTGACATAAAGCCTCATGACATTCTCTTAGATGAACATTTTTGTCCGAAGATCTCTGATTTTGGTCTTGCTAAATTTTGCTCCAAGAAAGAGAGTATTGTATCAATGACAGGTGCACGAGGAACAATTGTTTACATTGCTCCAGAAGTATTTTCTAAACACTTTGGCGTAGTCTCTCATAAGTCAGATGTTTATAGCTATGGAATGATGGTTATAGAAATGATAGAAGGAAGACAAAATAACAATGTTGGAGTTGATAATAGCAGTGAATTATATTTCCCGCATGGATTTATGAGCGTCTTGAAGTAGGTGAAGAACTTGGATTGCTAGGCATTTCAAATGAAGAAGATAAAGAATGTGTAAGGAAGATGATTATAGTGAGCTTGTGGTGTATACAGACTAATCCTTCGGACCAGCCAACAATGAGTAGAGTAGTGCAGATGTTGGAAGGGAGCATCAATTCCTTGCAAATTCCACCCAAGGCTTTCCTATCTTCACTGGGATCAACCACAAGAGATTCTTCAATTAACCTACTAAGTTAAATAGTTCTTGAAATGATGTATTAATTAACATGAATATCTTCGTACTAAGAACTGTGACTTCACATGTATTAGTACATTTTCAAATTTTTATGTTGGTTAAAACCTCTGTTTTTAACCTTGTTCTGGTCATAGGCACTAAATGATCACTAGCTTGCTTTGCTCCTCCACCTTCACCTCAACCCAAAACACTAAGAAAACTATATATTAGTTCATATATAAATCAGCTCTAGATCAGCAGAAAACTACATTACTATGAGTATGATGTAATGTAATGAAAGGTGTATAT
The DNA here is from genome assembly GCA_026229545.1 of Pistacia atlantica. Lineage (NCBI taxonomy): Eukaryota > Viridiplantae > Streptophyta > Magnoliopsida > Sapindales > Anacardiaceae > Pistacia > Pistacia atlantica. The sequence goes on along the minus strand of CM047902.1, from coordinate 1,305,838 downwards.
TAATAGTGTTTGACAATTAACAACTACCTGTCAACAATCTGTCATATTTTATATTTATTTCCTTTATATTTATTATAACAACCGGGAAAGTAGGATAGCATATAAGAATCTAGCACATTTTCAGGGTAGCATAGAAAGGTGTGAACAAAAAGACATTGATGCATAGAAGGAAAGTAGCATCTCCATATAAAAATAAAGTAAAGAATTGATGACTTCGCGAGATTGAAATACTTACGAAAAAGGAAAAATTGGTGGGTGTGTGCACATGGATCAAACACCACCAAAATCAAAACGTGGCCCTAAATAAGAGGATAACAGAAAAGAACAATTATTCTTGTGAAGGTGATGCGGTGGCCCGCTTCGTGTGCTAGCTGTTGTGGTTTTGAAAGAATCATGTACGTGAATTATATAAGAGTGTGTGTGGTTGGGAGTAATCCTCTGTTATTCTAATAAAAGTAATACTAACCTTACAAAGAGGCATACAAAGAGACAAATCCAATTCTTAAAATTCATAATTATCTCTTTTTTTCTCTCTCTCTTTTTCCCTTCTTTTAAGAGTTAGATTTGTCTCTTTGTATGCTTCTTTATACATCTCTTTGTAAGGCTAGTACTACTCTTCTAATAATGTTAACTTATATTATTATTATTCATTATCAACTTCACTAATAAAAGATGACAACATCTATAGTAGACCTAACAAAATAGGTATTGTATTCGCAAGTCCACTTGTACCCTTGCATTTTAAGCAGATACAAGTTAATATATTTAGGACTTGTAAGAACAATACATGTGCTTGGTTCATCCCATTTTTTTTTTTTTTTTAATTTGTAGGCGGACTGGGTATACCCACGGGTACCTTTAAAAAAAAATGGGTATTACTATCCATTTATATAATATGTTTAATATTGTTATAAGATTTGCTTAAAAACAGAATTTTGTTAGATTAAAATTTATCAAATAAAACTTACATCACGAAGAAATTCTTGTTGGTGAAGGTATAGAAAGAGTGGCTTCTAGATGATTATTGTATAAAATTATTATTTAATCTAAATATCTAATCCCTATATTACATACTGATTTGATAGAGAGAAGGATTTTCTTCTTTTGTAAAATGACTAAAAATAAGAATAATGTTACTCTTCCAACTGAATTATACAATAAGAGATATAACCAAGTAAAAAATATAATACAAAATAGTTATTTTATATGAATTTTATAAATTTTTTGTTTAATTATATGTGTGGTTGTATAATTTAGTTGTAAGGATAATATTATTTCAAAAATAAAATAAAAATTGTGTGAGGGAATGGTAATGGTAATGGTAAAGCTAGCTCTTCTTTTTATGTTTTCACTTTTTTATCTTGTTGGACATGCTTACATCGATTGCTGGGTAGGTGTTTCTTCATTTGGGTTTAATTATCTTAAATTATGTAATAAGGCTAATTAATGAGAGCAATTAGTTGACTTGAGTCAACTTGGGTTTTCCTTTATCAAGTCTTCCCTGCCTTTATCAACTTTCCAATATAAAGATATGAGACTTTGAATCAAGTAATAGTTGATAGGCAAAAAGCAAAAGGAAATCACCGATTTTTTTTTTTCCAAATATATTGTCCATATATTAAAATCAAACAATAAAGCAAGAGTTCGATGGGACTGCCTAGAAAATGAGGGTTACATATAAAATGAAAATAGTAATAATCCTCGAATTGCTAGAATTCATTCATAACAGTTTAATTATATATGTATGATACTAATTCAGTATATTGAATTTTTGGAAATAGTTACGGAAATGTGGTAACATTAACTTAGGTGTAAAGTATATTATATCATGCATGAAACCCATGACTCCATATACATTTCACCACATCTAGCTAAAAGAAAGGTGACTCGGTGGTCCATCCGTACCCGCAAGGGTTAGGTACAGGCTTTATATTTCATTATCCATTTAGAACTGCGACCCATAATCACGTGAACAAATTAAGTCAAATAGTTATCAACTTCACTAATAAAATATGAGAACATCTATGGTACCACAAGGGTATCACGTCACCCGTACCATCAACCAATATATTGTTGCAACATGTAATTTTAAATTAATAACTACCAATCAATTTAATGATAAGGATTCAAAAGAGAGAAAATATTCATACGTGGTGTAAATACATTGGTAGGTGGTATGAGTGACGTGGCATCTGGTAGTATTCTAGATTTTTTTTTATAAAAGATTTTTTGATTCCAAATTTTAGGGGAAGGAGAGAATTATTTATTTATTATTATAAACAACTCTAAATTATTGTGACAAATATTAGTAGCTATGCCCCGTAATTCTTGAAATTAAGCAGGTTTAAAATTATTAAAGGGAAGGTAGTGTTGGATTTAAACGGAATGTACTTAATAATTGGTGGTGAGATATTTTGCAAGAAGGTTCATCTATTCTTGAATAAGGCTTGGGCTTTTTATAAAAGGAGCAAAGCTTTGGATCCATTCAATGGCCCAATGATCTTACATAAGTATGTAAAATTATTTTTTTTTTTTCTAAATAAAAATTTCAGCTTTTGATCTCTAGATCCAACGGTTGTATCAGATCAATAACGTTACTAACCTGGTAGTCTAAACAATTTTTTTTTTTCTGGGTCAAATTTAACTTTGATTGGCCTCAGGATAACCCAAACTGAAGTTTCTTAAGTTTGTAGAACATTTAGTAAGGTTTCTCTGCTGTTATGAATAATATGCACATTATTTTCTGGTTACGTTTATGATGTTTTCAGACTTTAAGAAGATCATATCGCCAAGAATTTTCATTTCTTTTGTCCTTTGCATTATCGATTGAATGCTAACTTTGCTGATTGATGAAGAACTTAGACTGAAAGGCATTAAAAGTGAAGAGTGAAATAATCTAGAGAGTAATCGAAACCAAACAACTAAACAATCACACACAAATAATGTAAACAGTAAAAACAAAGCACACACGTGATTTACCTTGGTTAACCCAAAAAAGGGTTACGTCTAACAGAGTCAGTATTATCAAAATATCTCCTCACCTCTCTCATTATAATGAATGTATTTGCTTATGATTTGCTATATTACTCATACGATAAAATAATAAGTCTGTATACTAGGTTTAATGAGAAAAATATTACTAGGATCCCTATTCTTAAGTCTAAACCCAATTAAGAATTTAATTACTTAGAGAAATCCTACAACAGCTTTTCATGGGATAGGCCCAAACTGCCTACAGATCCGGGGGTGTTGCCTCCTACACCCTCGCCCGCTCGACCCTCGAATGCATTTGTCTCACCCCTTATTATTTAAGTGGTTGACAACTCTAACAAAGAGGATCAAGAATATGATGGAAAGATGAAAATAGTGAGCTTGTGGTGTATACAGACTAATATTGGAAGGGAGCATATAGGTTTTGATGTATTCATTGTTAAGAAATCCCACAATAATATGTTTTTGTTTGTACTCTTCAATGTAATTTTATGGATACCGTTAGATTTTAGTGTAAATTAAATTTCTATGATTCTATCTGAGCAAGGAAAGCTGAAGAGTAATTGCCTTATGGAAATTTAACAAATGCTTTCAATAATCTGTCAATTTAGAGAGACCTCACATGTTGAATTTATCTTTTCTCTTTGATAATTAGTGCAGCACATGGGCACTGCAGGGTTAAATAAACACATAACCAGCAATAAGAGTTATCTCATTGAGGACTTTTCTAAAAAAGAAGAGAAGTTTGTTCGATTAATTCATACATTTGTAACTTTAGCCCCCAGGACTACCCACATCTTAGCGGAAGTTTGTGGACCCTTCAATTAAAAGTTGAAGCTATCATCATAAATTTGACTGCAAAGTTTTTATAAGTCAACAGTCAAGCTTTCTTTCACTATTCACAGGGATGGAAATGTTTTGTGAATTATTGGCCAAACAATCAAAAGATTTACTGTTGTGCAGCTAGACTTGCACTGCTTTTAACTCGTCTTTTTTCTGCAAGTCTTTCCTACTCAATCTCCAAGTCAACTATTGTCTCTGAGGGGATGAACATTACCGAGCAGATTGAGTAGAAGCAATCACAGAATTACAAAACACGAGTAATACAAAGATTTCCTGATAGTAATGGCTGATGGCTCGTGCAGCTTATCATGTTTTCCTTGTTCTTTTTAATCTTTTACTTCTTTGCTTGGCTGAAGAAGAAGAGAGGATGAATCCAAGATGTCCAAGTTTCCGTTGTGGTTTCTTGGGCGATGTCAGGTTCCCCTTCTACCATACATCGCATCCTGAATGTGGGTTGGTGATGATAGACAACTGCACTGAACAATTTCCGACGATTCAGTTGGGGAAGGAGGGGCATTGGTTTAATATTTCGGCAATCTCTCAGGATAATATGATTCAAATTCAGAACCCATGTGTTTTTGGAAAACTGATTCTTCCTGTCTCTCCTTTTCTCTCTTTTAATGCGCCCTACGTTCAATCCCTGTACGAATGCTCCCGCAATTACACGATCCCAAAAAATTTCAGTTTTTGCTGCAATAACTCCCAGCACTTGTATATCGTCTACTCAAACCCAACTGATCATCTTCAAAGTCCTCCATTTCGGTGTTCACCTATTAACTTCCGAGTGAATAAGACTCAAACTAGTGTTGAATATTCTGATTTGTTTACGGGTTTTTTCTCTGTTGAAGTGAATGTAACGGATGAATGTTATGATTGTTTCTATGCGGGAGGGCAATGCCTAACTGATAGAATGGGAAAGTTTAATTGCTCTGGGGCAGAAAGCATTCGTATCATAAGTAGTTTCTGAAATGATGTATTAATCAACATATTAGATATATTACTTTCGTCTTTGGCCGACCAATGAGAATTGGTTTTTCATGCACTGTAAGTCTATTCTTTCCGCGAATGCCCCTGACTTTCGCTTATTTCCTTGTGTTTTTCTCAAGTCTTCCCCGCTGAAATTTCCAAGTCAACTGGCGTGTTTTACTTTTGAAGAAGAAGCAACTCTGCTTCTATATTGAGAAGAACTATGAAGAAACGTTAAGAGATAGAGAAGTTTGGAAGAATGGCTCGTTTGTGTTGTGTTTTGTTGTTTGTTGTCTTTCGTCTTTTACTTCTTGGCTTGGCTGAAGAAGAAAAGGGAATCAATAAAAAATGTCCAAGTTTCTCTTGTGGTTTACTCGGCGAGCTCGGCTTCCCCTTCTCCAATCGAACGCATCCCGAGTGTGGCTTATGCATAGTGGATGACTGTGACAAAACGTTTCAGAAGATTCAACTGGGGAATCATGTGCGACAGTTTTATGTTTCAAGCATCTCTCAGGATAATATGGTTACGCTTCGTGACCAAGAATTGCTGAAACCCTTCGACAATCGTAGCTGCGGATCCTTAAAAAATTTGAGTCTTCCCATCACTCCTTTTCTCTCTTTTGAAAATGCCCACAACCAAACCATATTCAGTTGCCCTCTCAATTTTTCTGAGTCCGAAAATTCCAGTTCGGTCTGCAATGACTCCAAACACTTGTTTTTATACTATCCCCCAACTTCTGAATTGCCGGGTTCTGTATATCAATCCTGTTCTCGTATTCCCTTCCATGTGAATAAGACACAAAACAGTGTTGAATTTTTAAATTTGTCAACTCATGAGTTCGCCCTGAAAGTAAATGTGACAACAGAATGTCGGAATTGTTACAAGGTGGGAGGGCAATGCCAAACTGATAGCGACGGAAAGTTTAATTGTTTACCGACGGAGACAGTAAGAACAGGTATTATAGTGAAGTACTAGGACTCTCCTGGGTACTACTTGTCTTACTTTCCCTGTTTTACTTATTGGTTTCTTTTTCTAAGTTTACCAGAATTTTTCATGGATTGATGTGAACTGCGTTTAGTTTAGTTTAATAACCATCTTGCCAACAAACAATAACTCTTCCTAGCCTTTTACTTTTGGATTAATTGTTACTTGGATAAGTCTAGTGAATTTTGACTGATTCCTTCCTGGGTTTAGAGAAAGTAGCTTAGTTTGCCCCACTTCGGTCTATCATCTATATCAAACAAGAAACAAGATTGAGATTGACAGTTAATAAAAAGGATAAAAACGGAAACAAATGTAGATCATACATATTTCATATTTCTTTTTGTGCATGTGTCATTAGACTTGTAAAAGCTCAAGAGAGTTTAGATGAGGGAAGGATACCATCATGCTGATATTATCTTCTTTCATAATCTTTTATAACTTCAATGACTTGTTTTCCGTCAATCACACAAAATCTGAGGTTACTTCTGTTGAATTGGAGGATGTGAAGTTGTTGAAGCATGAATTTATACTGAAATGGACTAGACACAGTTGGATACTGTCAATAGAATAGAGTCCTCTGATCTGAGTCCAGCTAACTCACAATTCATTGAAAACTAATTCTAGGTCTAGGTGCAAAGTTGTCCTTTCGAATTTGTAAGATACTTGATAGAATTAGAAGGATACAGAAAAGATTAGCATGGTCCTGCACAAGCTTAGCATGCTATGCATGTTTCCTCCACCTGTATATAGAAACTACTGTAGAGCAAGTAGCTACTCATAAAAGCAGACCACTAAGCAATTCTAAGTTAACAGATAAGTGTGATTGTATTGCTTGCTGTTGCAGAAACCTGTTTGCCTGTTTTGTATGACTTATTTGTTCAGCCTTGAAGTTCAACAACTCTGAGGTACTAAATCCTGTGTCTCTCATCAGATTTCCTTGTGCATGCATTTTTTCTCTGCCCTGCTACCTACTTTAACTGCAAAGACTTTTCAAGGAAACAAGTTTGTCCTCAATTAATAGTCTTATCACAATGATAACTTGAATTTAAATCCTCTGCTTTATGAGACATAGTTACAGAAGATAACCTCTTCCAAATCAGATAAAGATTCTTGAAATGTCAATAGATTTCCTTGTGCTTACATTTGCTGCCCCGTTGCCCCATTTTTTGATGCTGTAAACATCTTAAAGGATAATACAGTTACACTTCATGACCCAGAATATTTATATCACTTTGACGAATCCTTCAAAAACTTAACTATTGCCATTACTCCTTTTCTCTCGTTTGAAATTCCCAATAACCAAACAATTTTAAATGCCCCCTCACCTATACTAAGCCCACAGACTTTCACCCTCTTCTCTGCAATAACTCCGGGGGCTCTTTTATCTAATTCTCTACCTCAATGTTCACGTATTCGCTTCCTGTTCAATAAGACACATAACAGTGGTGAAATTTTCAATCTGTCGACTTATAAATTCCAACTGGTAGTGAAGGTAACTAAAGAATGTTTTAACCGTCATTTGGAGGGAGGTCAATGTGAAACTGATAGCCAGGGGAAGTTTAAGTGTTATGAGAAAGGAGAAAGAGAATGAGTGGATTGTAATTTGACCGGACGCGGTTGTAGAAGGAATAGCGAGGGATTTTTTTATTGTTCAGAAGAAAGAAAAGGTAACAAAAATTACATACATGTCCTGTTTTGCTTTTTTAAAATATTTCTTTGTTCTAAGTTACTAGATGATTTTCATACATTTGTATGAGCTGCATTTAGTTTAATAACAAAATTGCCAAACAATAACTTTTCTGTAGCTTTTTACTAGGATTAGTCTAATGGATTTTGACCGATTCCTTACCCGGGTTGAGAGAAAGCAGTTTAGTAAGTCGCAGCATGATCTATCCTCTATATGAGTCTCAGATTGGCAATTCTGACAGTCCTATGCTCAATCTTGTCTGGAATTCGGATCATACAAATATGGTCACAAATATTTTTCATAATTTCTGCCTCAACTCCAGTCCCTCCCACGCTGATCTAATCTTTTTCCATAAGTGCAATGATCTGTTTCCTGTCAATGACACAAAATCTGTGGTTACTTGTGATTCCATTTGAAGCATGCAACCCACATACTTCTGTTGCATTATTCCCTAGGGATGAGGATTTGAAATTGGAGTAAAATTTCCCGCTAATACTTAGTTTCTGTGCTGCACCTATTTAATTAGAGGAAAGGGATGAAAAAATAACTAGTTTTGACTATGCGAAGTTGAAGATGGATTTAAACTGAAATGAACTGGATTGCCGAAAAATTGGTGGTCGATGATTCTTTGTCTGGGTGAAATCTTTGCATTTCAGATAGGTAGAGCTAAATTGCATTGGATGATAACAAAGTAGTCCTTATGAATTTCTAAGGTGTGTAGAATTACCATATTGATAGAATTTAAGGTGGGTCTGACTCCTCACCTAATGAAACTTTGTTGAATGGGATGATTACCCCCTCTTATATCTAACACTTCTCCTCATGGTCAAGCCCATATGTTAGGTCGTGCCTATTAATGGAGGTAGCCCTCACAGTAAAGCCCATATGTTGTTGAATGAGAGCATTACCCCCATGTTGTTGAATGAGAGCATTACACCATCTTATAAACCAGTAGGCTTTAGCGTGTCTAGTCAATGTGAAACTCCAACACTACTCCAACACTCCCCCTCACGGTCAAGCCCATATGTTGGGTCATGTCTGTTGATGGAGGTAGTGGCTAGCTCTAACTTCTCACCCACTGGTTAAACACTTAATTCAACCGAGTCTAGCTCTAATACAATGATAGAATTTGAGGTGGGCCTAACTCCTCACCCAATAAGACCTTGTTGAATGAGAGGCTTATCTCCTCTTATAAACTAGTAGGCTTAAGCGTGTTTAATCGGTATGGAACTCCAACACATATACAGTAAAGATTAGTATGACAATTGTGAGTGGATGCTTTCCACTTGTTTATAGAACTCTAAAGTGGCCACTCATAAAAGCAGAACACTAAGAACTTCTAGGTTATTTGAACATTTGACATTGAATCTTACTAGTTGCTATATTGTTGATGGGTAAAATCGTTGTGTTCGATAAGATTCTATGGTGTGATTGTATTGCTTGCTATTAAAGAAGCCTTTTTGTCTGTTTTGTATGAATTGTGTGCTCATCCTTGAAGTTCAATAATTGTGAGATACTTATCTGCTGCTTCATACATTCATAGGAGGTGGATTAGTTTAATAACATGACAAAACATTAGAGCCGTCACTAGGTCGAAGAGCTCAGATTGTCACAAGAATTATTATGACTTTTGTTACATTCAAAATCTTGACAAGAATTTGGATAATCTAATGCCATCTTATTTGTAATTTGCTGCAGGAGATGAGAAATTGGGATTGAAGCTAGGCATCGGACTTGGTAATATACCTCTTTAACCAAATATTCTATTGAATTTACTTTCTGTTTATTCTTTGCTTCTATCACTAGATTTCCAGGAAGCTTGAATTCATCTCGAGAATTAATTTTCGGGGAACACGAGTATATGAATCAGATATTAAAACTGTACAAAAGCTTGAATTATCGTCTCTCAATTGTCTAAACTATGAAGCAAAGTTTCTATCAATCATTTGCATGTCCATTGACACAGAGAACCCATTAACATGTTATAATTGTTCTTGTCCTCTAAGAAAATTTCTTTGGTATTATGGTCTCTATTCGTGTTAAAGACATATCAAAAGTTGCAGCTAAAAATATAGCCATCATGTCCCTTTTCCTAGAACTTCAACTATTTCAGGTAGTCTTGCAAGTGATTCTTTATGTATATATACAAATATTTGTGGCATTGACGCCCTTCATATTGACCATTCAAAATTGTCTTAACAATTTGCCATCATTGTGTTCGCTAATTCCCTGTCTTCAATTAATTGCGTGCATCTTAGTCACCGCAACTAGCATATTGGTAATTCGCCTTTTACTTCTGGAGAAAATTGTCACCAAATAATGTCATGGTCTTCTACAAGAAGAAAACTAGGAATTACCAAAACATTGAGGCATTTTTAAAGAATCATGGATCCATTGCTCCTAAAAGATATAGTTATTCAGATATTAAGAAAATGACCAATTCGTTCAGACACAAACTTGGCCAAGGAGGATATGGAGGTGTTTACAAAGGTAGGCTACCTGATGGTCGCTATGTAGCGGTGAAGAATTTAATTGATTCCAAAGGTAATGGTGAAGAATTTATCAACGAGGTTGCTAGCATTAGTAGGACTTCCCATGTCAATATTGTCACTCTTTTAGGTTTGTTTTGAGGGTCGTAGAGCTCTCATCTACGAGTTTATGTCAAATGGATCTCTTGATAAATTCATAGATGAGAAGAATCCATTGAAGGTTGATCATCAATTGAAGTGGAGAACATTGTACCAAATTGTGGTAGGCGTAGCCCGAGGGTTAGAGTATTTACACCGCGGTTGTAACATACGAATTTTGCACTTTGACATAAAACCTCATAACATTCTCCTCAATGAAAATTTTTGTCCGAAAATCTTTGATTTTGGTCTTGCTAAAATTTGCCCCCAGAAAGAGAGTATTATATCAATGACAGGTGCACGTGGGACAATTGGTTATATTGCTCCAGAAGTATTTTCTAGAAACTTTGGAGCAGTCTCTTACAAATCAGATGTTTATAGCTATGGAATGATGGTTATAGAAATGACAGGAGGAAGACAAAATAACAATGTGGGAGTTGATAATAGCAGTGAATTATGTTTTCCGCAATGGATTTATCAGCGTCTTGAAGTAGGTGAAGAACTTGGACTGCTAGGCATTTCAAATGAAGAAGATAAAGAATGTGTAAGGAAGATGATTATAGTGAGCTTGTGGTGCATACAGACTAATCCTTCGGACCGGCCAACAATGAGTAGAGTAGTGGAGATGTTGGAAGGGAGCATCAATTCCTTGCAAATTCCACCCAAGCCTTTCCTATCTTCACCGGGATCAGCCCCAAGAGATTCTTCAATTAACCTACTAAGTTAAGTAGTTCCTGAAATGATGTATTAATCAACATGCATATCTTCATACTAAGAACCGTGACTTCAGATGTATTAGTAAATTTTCAAATTTTTTCTGTTGATTAAAACCTCTGCTTTTTAACTCTGTCCTGGTCATAGGCACTAAATGATCACTGGCTTGCTTTGCTCCTCCACCTTCACCTCAACCCAAAGCGCTAAATAATCATTATTACTATGTATTTCTCTTGGACTCTTCAATGCAATTTTTGTTTGTTTAATGAGAATTAAGTGTCAGTTAAATGTACAGTTTTCTATTACAAGTCTTCTTTCCAAGTCAATTGCTCAATTATCTAACCAAAGGACCAGGATCATCTCTGTTGTCTTTTTAGCTAAGGGTGTAAAGGGAAGAAGAAAGAGTCGAATGCAATGAAGTTGGCTTAAGAGTTCATCGGATTGTCATTAACTTGAACTGAAATATATACAAAGGTTTCACATCAACTATTACACCTAAACTTGTAGTGATTTTTCTAAAACATTACACCAGCACCGCACAAATCTAACTAAACAAAAAATATGAATTTTAAACTTTAATGCAGCTACATTACTTGCTGTAGTTAACACAAAAACAGATGACTTAAACCACATTATTTTCAGCTCCAATCACCTACTTCTTTCAGCTTCATCAGCTTCAGCTGCATTAAGTACTATTCCAGCAAAATATCAGTTGGCTCAACAATTTCCATCTGAGCTTTTAAAGTCTTCTTGGTAATTGTGTAATAGTTATATAGAAAACAATATACAATAGATATGTATTACAAGAGTTGAAATATAAATCAACAAGATACATAGATATATGATATATAATTCAGAAGACCCCAAGTCAACTGCTATTTTGGAGGATAAACAACTGAGAAGAAACAATAACAGAAATGACAAATCAAAAGAAGTAATTCAAAGATTTCTTGATAGTAATAGTTGATGTTTGGTGGAGCTGTTGTCATATCTGTTGCCAATTAGGGAATTTTTGAATGTCTCGTGGGACTAACCTTCTGTTCTTTATTATCTCTTGCCTTGGCTCAAGAAGAAGATGGAGTCAGCCCCAGATGTCTACCTTTTGAATGTGGAAACCTGGGAAGCATAGGCTTTCCCTTCTTCAGTGGAACGAATTCTGATTACGGATTATGGAAGATAGATAAGTGCGATGAACAAGTTCAAAGGTTTCAGCTGAATAAAGATTGGCCATGGTTCTATATTACAGAATCTCTCAGACTAACATGGTCTCGCTTCAAGAATACGAAACAATACCACCAAAACCTTTGGGCACTTGTGCCTTCAAAAATTTGAGCGTTCCTTTTATATCTTTGAACAATTCGATCAAACCTTTTTCAGATGTCCCGGTAATAGAACTATTGCAAATTTCGTTCCGGACTGCAAACAGTTAATTGGCTACCAAAACGGCTCAATTGATGATGAATTCCAAAGACTTAATTCCCATTGTTCTGTGATTCAGCTCCTAGTGAACAAGAATCAAAACGGTGTCGACTTCCTTAATTTATATATTGGTTGATTCTGCCTTCAACTGAATGTAAACAGAGCATGTCAAAAGACAGGTGGCTGATGTCAAATTAACAGCAAAGGGCCAATAACCAATTTGAAAGAACAGGTATAAAAAATAATCTGTCTAATTTATTTTGTATTTATTGCAACAAACATGGTTGTGCGTTGGAATGTGAACACTTTTGGTAATTGATGAAGATATTGCTAAAGAAGAAAAAGGAATTTATGTTTTAGCCAAATTTTTATTTTAGGAGTTTGTATTTGAGAATGTTTGTTTTCCTTTTACTTTGAGTTGTATTAGGAAAGAAAAATTGATTTAGGATTTTATTTTGAGTTAAAATATGAGAATGAATTAAATTAGAGGAATCTTATCTGAAATATAAATCCTAGTAGAAAAAGAATGTCTTATTCTACTTATAAATAGAGGGGTTAGGACCAATTCAAGGTTATGAGAGGGGGAATAAGAGAAAGAGAGAATGTGATGACACAAGGGTTTTGATGTGAGGGTACCATAGGGTAAATGACTTTAGGTATCGGGTAAATACTAAGGGGTATTAAACACCATAGGAACAAGATGTCTGCCTATATAAGGGGTTGATGGTGTTGTACTGATAAAACACCATAGGAACAAGATGTCTGCCTATATAAAGGGTTGATGGTGTTGTACTGATAAAACACCATAGGGTGGAATTCCCGCCTAAGTACTAGGTTAATGGTGTGATGCATTCATGTATTGCGTTATGAAAATCACTGAAAATCTCTCTCATACGTGAATGTATACAAGTTATGTCAAACCACGTAAATATTGTGTCTTTGTGTGGTTGATATTCTTCCCATATTATGTTGTTCTTTATTTTATTTTTCACTCCTTTGTTTTTTAACATTATGGGAGGAAATTCACACATTATGCTTGTGAAAATTCATAGAAAATTTGGTTTAATCTCCGGTAAAATTCAGAATAAGAAACAGAACATATTTGCAATTTCATATCTCATCTAGCCAAGAAAAATAACAGCTCTATAGGGCACATCTATAAGTTTTAATAGTAACGTATACATCTTTCTTTATATCTTCTGTTGCAGGTCGAGATGGACAACATGGAAAATTAGGACTGAATCTGGTCCTATGACTCGGTAGTGTATCTCCTTAATCAAATTCTTATTGATATTTTCTGCTTATCGCTACGAAATTATAATCTTCTTCTTCTCCATTCTATCCCTCTCTATCTCGTTTTATAATATAATCTCATAGTTCATATATCGTGTATATATTGATAGTGAGATGACGTATAAAAGCTACTCAATAACCTTATTAAAGTTGAACCCTTGGTGTTAATTAATCTTTAGCTAAGAAACTACAAAGGCTTTACTGTGTTTGGTTCTCTGTTTCGGTCCTCTATTTTTCTACAGTTTCAGATTATAAATTGCACTTTCATTCCTGTGTGCTTTGTTAACTTAACTAGAAGCTTTGCACCAGTCTCTCACAAGTTAGATATTTATAGCTATGGATAACGGTTTCGGAAATGGTTGGGGGGAGAAAAAATATCAATGTTGAAGTTGATTATACCAATGAAATATATTTACCACATTAGATTTATCTGACCGTAGACTTATCCAATTTTTTTAACCTCTGTCTACAGATACAGACGACACAAATTTTTCCGTATTTGTGGAAGCATATCTGAGGGTAACATGTTCCAGCTTCAAGAAAACAATACCTTTCTGCCGAAACCTTGGAACAATTGTGCCTTCAGTAATTTGCTCTTCCAAGTTCTTCTTTTATCTCTGTTTGGCTTCTCCTCCTAGAACTCTAAGAATAATGGAATCATCTGAATTAGAACGTTAGTTAATTGTTCAATAATAGCCTTACATATAATTATTCTAAAATATTTTATCAAATAAACCTAGAAACTTTCACAATTATAAGCCTCCCCGCTTTCTGTCTTCCATTTTGTGTTGATATCAATGCTGACACAATTTTTTTACTGCTACTTAGTACCCACTATAAGTCCAATTTAATCTTAATGTTCATTTAATTGTTTAAATTTTGGTTTTGAACAGAAGAATAAAAGCTAGTCTATGAGACTATAACCTTGTTTGATGATGCATGGAGAATCAAATCTTTAGCTAAGAAATTACGTTGCTCTATTTTGTTCCTCTGTTTTTTCTGCTAATTTTCAGATTATCTGTTAAACAAAAGCTGAATTTTCAGCCAACATATAATCTTTATCTTGGATACATGTTGGCCGTAATTTCAGCCAAGGATTGTACACAAAATTCGCAAAGTAAAGAGAGTGAATGTGCTGTGCTAAACTGTATTGCTACAATATGTTGATGCTCACGGGAGGAGTCAGAAATTTTTTTGGTCGGCCCAATTAATTTTCAACAAGCGAAGGGATTAGAGTATAAAAATAAATTGAGAAAGTTATATTAAAGGGAGTTAAAATCAACTTCAACAAATAAGGGGGCCCAAAGGTAAGATGAATATTTAGATGTGAAAAAGTATATCTTAATACAAAATTTAAATATTTTTCTTGTGGAACCTGGGCCTCGCCAGGCCTTGTTAATGGTCATTCTTTCAGAAAACATAACACTAAATCAGAATGTACTAAAAATTGCGATAAATGTTAATTTTGTTGCGGGGAAATGAAGTGAGGATGGGAAGGCTTCCATGCCTTGACCCCGCCTCGTTGCCATCCCTAAAAGTAAAGAAAGAAAATACAGAACACATCATTTTTATTGAGTAACAAGAAGAAAGGCAAGAAACATAAGTATGTGAAAAACATCCCGTTGACACTTGGGACCAAAGTTCTAAATAAGTCCCACACTTATCATACATACAAGACATTCTATTAAATAACATTCGGATCCCATGTTTCATGTTTAGGTTGATATTAAGTTTATCTACTACATTGTACTCTAGCTTTTTGAGCTAGAACAAACAACACGCAGCAATCCATAGTTTGCCGTAAAACTAATTTGGTACTAAAAAAGTTTGGAAATGACAACACCAATTTTCTTCTGGTTCAGTTAATGAATTCCGTCTGCTGAAGGATAGTCTGGTAATTTCTTAATCAGCTGAAAAAAAACTTATCCCTAACCTGATCCTTCTACCATTTTCTCCTTTTTCAACTACAATCCCCATTCCCCAAAAGTTAAAAAAGTTTTCAAATTTTAGGCAAATTCATATCTATTTAAATTTTAAACAAAAGATAAACACAATCTAAGTTTTCCTCGTAACCTTATGACAATCACAAAATGCAAAGAAACACATAGAATAAAAATTAAAAGGAAGGCAGATAGCAATAGTGCATTAACACAATAAATGAAGAGCGCTAAGGCAAAGCTTGTAAAATCATATGAAGTGCTCACTCTTCACTCTATATTTACTAAATGAAATTCCCATTTTAACAGACTCCAACAGTTGGTTGCTAGGCAGACTGGGAGCTAGATGCAGCAAAAGGTTGAACAGGTGGTGGGCGACGATGAAGCAGCAAGGTCGGAGTGATAGGGAAGCTGCCGGCGACTAGAAAAAAACACCACAACAGCAACACAAACACTTCTAAACAGCAACCCACTGATCAAACACCAAAAAACCAACAAAACGCGAAAGAAAAGGCTGCAAAATGCGACTATCTCGCGGCGGCAGATGCAGGTCACGGGCGGCAAACGGGGAGTTGGGAGGGCTAGTGGAGGGATGGGTTTTGAAGAGGAGGGATGGGGATTCAGATGGGAGTGAGGGCGGCATCCATCGGCGTCCGAATCCGGCTGGTTCTGGCTTGATCCGGAGGCCGCTAGGGTGAAGCCAGGTCAAGGGAAAAAGGAAATTCCAGCCAAAAATGGGTCAAATCCGGCTGAGGATGGATGAGGATGGTGATGCGAGGTGAAGGAAAAGGAAAAGAAAGCCGGCGGCGGCGACTTTGAAGAAGAAATAAACATCAAAGAAAAGTAGGTAAGTGGGTGTTTGTCATTTCCAAACTTTTTGGACTTGACGACAAACTATGAGTGTGTGCTTGTCGTTCGGCCGCTAACAATACAAAAAGGGATTCCTTTGCTAGTTACTTTTTATGAAATGTGGGTTTGATTATTAGTGGATGAATAACCGAAGTAAAAAGAGTTTTTTAAGTCTTCCCCCTGCAATTTCTAAGTCAACTGGCATGTTTTACTTTTGAAAGAGAAGTAACTCTGCTTCTATATTGAGACGAATTACGAAGAAACGTTAGGAGATAAAGAAGTTTGGTAGAATGGCTCGTTTGTGTTGTGTTGTGTTGTTTGTTGTCTTTCGTCTTTTACTTCTTGGCTTGGCTCAAGAAGAAAAGAGCATCAATCCAAAATGTCTGCCTTTCACTTGTGGTTTACTTGGCTAGATCTGCTTCCCCTTCTCCAATCGAACGCATCCAGAGTGTGGCTTATGCATAGTGGATGACTGTGACAAAATGTTTCAGAAGATTCAAGTGGGGAGTCATGGGCCACAGTTTATGTTTCAAGCATCTCGTCACGCTTCGTGAGCAAGAATATCCAAATCACTTGGACAGTTATAAGTGCGGATCCTTAACAAAGTTGAGTCTTCCCATCACTCCTTTTCTCTCTTTTGAAAATCCCTACAACCAAACCTTATTCAGATGCCCACAGAGTCCGATTCGGTCTGCAATGACTCCAAATACTTGTTTTTATACTTTTTCGCAACTGATGAATTGTCAAGTTCTATATTTCAATCATGTTCACTTATTCCCTTCCATATGAATAAGACACAATAGAGTGTTGAATTTTTCAATTTGTCAGCTTATGATTTCACCCTGGAAGTAAATGTGACAAAACAATGTCGTGATTGTTATAAGGCGGGAGGGCAATGCCAAACTGATAGCGAACGAAAGTTAATTGTTTAGTGACAGGTATTATAGTGAAGCACTGGGACTCGTTCTTGGGTACTACTTGTCTTACTTTCCATGTTTTACTTATTGGTTTCTTGTTCTAAGTTTACTAGCATTTTTCATGGATTAATGTGAACTGTGTTTAGTTTAGTTTAAGTCTAGTGAATTTTGACTGATTCCTTTCTGGGTTTCGAGAAAATAGCTTAGTTTGCCCCACTTCGATCTATCATCTATATCAAACAAGAAACAAGATTGTGATTGACGGTTAATAGAAAGGATAAAAACAGAAAACAAATGTTAATCACACATATTTCATATTTCATATTTCTTATTCTGCATGTGTCATTAGACTTATAAGAGTTCAAGAGAGTTCAGATGAAGGAAGGAAACCATCATGCTGATATCATCTTCTTTCTTAAATTTAATGACTCGTTTTCAGTCACTGACACAAAATCTAAGGATGAGGATGTGAATTGGAGTAAAATTGCCTGTAAATATTTAGTTGCTGCACCTGTTGAATTGGAGGATGTGAATTTGTTGAAGCATGAATTTATACTGAAATGGACTAGACATAGTTGGATACTGTCAATCGAATAGAGTCCTATGATCTGAGTCCAGCTAACTCACAATTCTTTGAAAACTAATTCTAGGTCTAGGTGCAAAGTAATCCTTTTGAATTTGTAAGTTACTTGATAGAATATGAAGGATACATAAAAGATTAGCATGGTCGTGCAAAGTAATCCTTTTGAATTTCTAAGGTACTTGATAGAATTAGAAGGATATATAAAAGATTAGCATGGTCCTGCACAAGCTTAGTATGGCATGCATGTTTCCACCTGTTTATAGAACTCCTGTAGAGCAAGTAGCTACTCATAAAAGCAGAACAATAAGCGATTCTAAGTTAATAGATAATTTGAGATTGAACCTTACCAGTTTCTGTATTGTTGATCGGTAAAACCACCGTGTTCAACGAGTTACGTGGTGTGATTGTATTGCTTGCTGTTGCAGAAACATGTTTGTCTGTTCTGTATGAATTATTTTTTAAGCCTTGAAGTTCAACTCTGAGGTACTAAATCCTGTGTCTCTCATCAGATTTCCTTGTGCATACATTTTTTCTCTGCCGCGCTACCTACTTTAACTGCAAAGCCTTTTCAAAGAAACAAGTTTGTCCTCAATTAATAGTCTTGTCACAATGATAACTTGAATTTAAATCCTCTGCTTTATGAGACTGATACAACACGTGAAATGAAGGTTTATAATAAGAAGCGTGGGAAGAAGCACTAGGGAATCAATTGTGACAAAGGGAGCAGCTAAAGTGTGAAGAAAAAGGAAAAAAGTAGAATAAACAGGTGGCGACAGATAAGTGGCTGAGAATAGAATTCTGTTAGGGAAGGAAGTGAATAAAAGGGAGCGGCAGACGTTAAAAAGGCATCAAGAGAGAATTGAGTAAAAGGGGAGGTAGCTGGCCCTCGAAGTCCAACGTGGCAGTTCCATTTATTTTCTTGTTGTTTTGTTAATTGTATTCTGGTGTTGGGAAGTGTCCATACATGAATGTAGATCTGACTCTACCAGGAAATACATACTTGAAGTTCTGAATGTTTAGATTGTTCATACTTAATGGTGGAATATGTTGATGTTGTGAATTTGTGGATGATTGAATTAGTACAGTAGAGTAGGTTCGCAACAATTTGGTATCAGAGCACGCGTGTGGGTAATGGTAGCAACGAGAATGGAATCAAGACTAGAAAATGTGGAAAGAGAAGTGACGAAATTAGGGGTTGACATGGGAACGATTCGTGAATGTATGGTGGAAATACAAAGTTGGATGAGAAGAAAAGATGAAGAGGAAGCTGGGCGAGGTGAACCATCATCATCCAGGAACGTGAGAAAGCAGGGTGGGGAGAACCAAAATGGGATCAATGGATCTGGAAGTTTAGGACAAAATCAGAGTGAGGTAAGAGGACGTAAATTGGAGTTACCCATTTTTATGGGGGAAGATCCGTATGGGTTGATTTTTTGAATTGAGAGGTACTTCAGTCTAAATGGAATTTCAGATGAAGGGAAACTCACAGCTGCAGCAGTATGTATGGAAGGGGAAGCCGTTAACTGGTATCAGTGGATGGAGGTCAGAGCACCAGTTAACTCGTGGCCATCATTCAAACTGGCCTTAATTCAGAGATTCAGTGGATCCCAAGAAAGTAACCCTTACGAGACACTCATGGCCATGAAACAAACCAATACAGTTGCGGAATTTAGACGAAGGTTTGAGGCGGTAGCTGCTCTGTTGGTAGAAGAGAAGGAAGATATATGGAGTGCTGCGTTTTTTAATGGACTGAGGGCAGAGATTCGGGCCGAATTAAGGTTGATCCAGCCCAATACACTTCTTCAAATCATAGAGAGAGCCCATAGAGTGGAGGAACGCAACTGGGCTTTAGAAGAGGCAAAGAGTGGCCCAGTAAGAACCAACAGGTGGAATGGGCCTGGTATGCATGTTGGACTAAATAACTTTGGATCTAGAAATTTTAACCCAATTTTTAACCCATTTACAACCCGACCCGATTCACTCAAATACCCAAACGCAAATGAATCCCTAAAATCAAATGCATTTTCAAATTCAGTCTCCAACGTGGGACGACAAAACACAGAGAGTAACACAATGGGTTCATCGATTCATTCTTCTCCCCGCGAACACGCGTCTACAACTTTCAGACCCTTCGCCAGAGTTCATCCACAACGACGTGATTTCCCTTTTCGAAAGATGACAGAAGCAGAAATACAACGAAAAAGGGAAAAAGGCTTGTGCTTCAAGTGTGATGGGAAGTATTCCTTTGGTCATAAGTGTGGTGAGAAGCAATTTCAAGTAATTTTAGTTGACAAGGAAGAAGAAGATCCGGATCCAGGTGACGTGGAAATCAGTGAAGCAACGATGGAAGAGCAAGGCCAAGGTAATGTTGAACTTTCTTTGAGTTCGGTTGTTGGAATTAATGGACCAAAAACGATGAAGCTGAAGGGGAGTATAATGGGTCAGGAGGTGATTATCTTGATTGACAGTGGGGCTTCCCACAACTTCATTAGTAAGGAGATTGTAGAAAAGTTGGGCATTTTGGTGACACAAACACAGTCGTTTGGAGTGCGTGTTGGAGATGGATATAAGGTAAGGAGTGAGGGTGAATGTAAGGCAGTATGTTTAGAAGTTCAGGAGGTATGGATAATTCAAGATTTTTTTTCCTTTTGACATGAGTAGTGCAGATGTTGTCCTCGGTATGGCTTGGTTAGAGACGTTGGGTGAAACTACAATGGATTAGAGAAAGTAGGTAATGAAATTTTAGCTGGGTAACGAAATGGTTACTCTTTTAGGTGATCTGGCGTTGAGTAAAACTATGGTTTCCCTGAAAGCAATGATCCGAACATTGAAGAGTGAAGGAAATGGCTATCTGGTCGAATTCGGGCAACTACAAAAACAATTGGATGAAGAAGCTAGTGTCAGTAGTGACCTGTTGTCAATGTTAGCAAAATTTCAGTTTGTCTTTATGCCTTTGCCGAGATTACCACCGAGTAAACCTCAAGATCATGCCATTCGATTAAATCCTGATGCCCAAACCCCAAACCTTCGACCTTACAGATATCCCTATTGCCAAAAAAATGAGATTAAGAAAATCATTAGTGAGATGTTAGCTTCGGGGATTATTAAGCCGAGTATCAGTCCCTTCTCCAGTCCAGTCCTGCTGGTTAAGAAAAAAGATGGTGGGTGGCGGTTCTACGTTGATTACAGGCACTCAACAAAGTAACAATCCCAGACAGGTTTCCCATTCCTGCCATTGACGAGTTATTCGATGAACTTGGAGGGGCCAAGGTATTCTCCAAACTGGATTTGAAGTCCGGGTACCACCAAATTAGAGTGCGACCGGAGGATACACACAAGACAGCTTTTCGAACTCACGAAGGGCACTACGAATTCCTCGTTATGCCATTCGGGTTGACCAATGCACCATCCACATTCCAAGCCTTGATGAACGAGGTTTTTCGGCCATACCTTCGAAAGTTTATACTGGTATTCTTCGATGATATTCTAGTGTACAGCAAAACAATGGATGACCACATGCGGCATCTCAGTCTCACGTTTCAGACACTGCTAAAACATCAAATAGTGGCCAACCGAAAGAAGTGTTTCTTTGGACAACCTCAATTAGAATATTTGGGCCATTTCATTTCGGCACACGGGTTGGCTGTGGATCCCTCAAAGATTGAAAGTATTGTCAACTAGCCCCAACCGAAGGATGTGAAAACACTCAGGGGGTTCCTCGGCTTAACAGGGTATTACAGACGCTTTGTGAAAAGGTATTGTAAGATAGCTCTTCCCTTGACTAATTTATTGAGAAAGGATTCATTCATGTGGGGTGAGAAACCTCAGGAAGCTTTCGAGGCATTAAAATCTGCCCTGACTAGTGTACCGGTATTGGTAATGCCTGATTTCTCTAAACAAGTTCTCATTGAAACTGATGCGCCAGGTTGTGGTTTGGGAACTGTTTTAATGCAGGAAGGAAGGCTGCTTGCTTTTCTCAGTAAAGGGCTATCAGCAAATTCGAAACTCAAGTCGGTTTATGAAAGAGAAATGATGCTATCGTGATGGCGGTACAGAAATGGAGACATTATTTGCTTGGCCGACGTTTTGTCATTAGAACGGACCAGAAAAGCCTACATTTCCTGACTGAACAAAGGTTGCTGAATGAAGAGCAGCAGAAATGGGTTTCAAAATTACTGGGGTTGCAATTTGAAATACAATACCGTCCAGGGCCAGAGAACAAGGTTGCGGATGTATTGTCCCGGCGGCCCGAGAATGTGGAGAATAACGCCATTTCAATGGGCTGTTTCGGCGGATTCGAAGAACTGGAAGAGGCCATCCAATAAGATGATAAGTTGCGGCAGCTCACCCAACAACTCATGGTTAACCCTCACGGCCACCCTCATTTCAAACTTAGGGGCAGACAACTTATGTACCAAAACAGGTTGGTTGTTCCGAAACAAGGCCCTCATATTCAAAAACTTTTGCATGAATTTCACTCATCCCCGATCGGAGGCCACTTTGGATTCTACAGAACATACAAGCGCCTGATGAATGTGTTTTATTGGGATGGAATGAAGCGGGATATCCAAAATTATGTGAACTCTTGTAGTGTGTGTCAACAAAACAAATATGAAGCATTGCGGCCTGCTGGTCTTCTGCAGCCTCTTCCTATTCCAATCCAGGTTTGGGAAGATATCTCTATGGATTTTATAGTGGGGCTTCTGAAAGCACACAATGTAGATACTATCATGGTAGTCGTTGATAGACTCACTAAATATAGCCATTTCCTCACACTCAAACACCCTTATATAGCCAAAAAAGTAGCAACCGCATTCATCAAAGATGTGGTACGACTCCACGGCTTTCCAAGGACGATTGTTTCGGATTGCGATCGAGTGTTCATGAGCCATTTTTGGGGAGAACTATTTAAGCAGGCTGGAACTAAGCTTCATATGAGCTCAGCCTATCACCCGCAGACAGACGGGCAAACGGAGGTTGTTAACAGATGTT
Source organism: Pistacia atlantica (assembly GCA_026229545.1). Taxonomy (NCBI): domain Eukaryota; kingdom Viridiplantae; phylum Streptophyta; class Magnoliopsida; order Sapindales; family Anacardiaceae; genus Pistacia; species Pistacia atlantica. Next base: position 1,283,035 of record CM047902.1, on the reverse strand, counting down.
TGGAAACTTAACTTCGCTGTTTTGTAGGAAATCAACCTCGGCAGTGGCCTCACTAGATTCCGTGGGCTGAATTCTGGTTTAACACTACTTATAGCAGCTCCATGGGTATGAGTCCTTTCAAGGCCTTGTACGGACGCGACCCCCCAACATTGTTGAAATACACAGACCACTGCTCCCCGGTAGATGAAGTCAATCAGCAGATTCAGAATAGCAACAGTATTATCTTGGAGCTTAAGGAGAATTTGCATAAGGCTCAAAACTGCATGAAAAATTCGACCGATGCGAAGAGATGGGATGTTCAGTTTGAAGTGGACGAATCTGCATACCTTAAGCTGCAGCCCTATCGTCTGAAATCACTCGCTGCCCGCTGCAATGAAAAACTAAGTCCCCGATTTTATGGTCCATTCCGAATCCTTGAGAAAATTGGATCAGCCGCCTACAAGTTAGAACTTCTAGCTAGTGCTAGTATCCACAATGTATTTCATGTGTCCCAACTCAAGAAAGCCAATTTTCCTCCGCCAAACATTCAGCCTCTTCCCGATTCCTTAAATGAAGACCTGGTTTTAGTTGTCGAACAAGAAGACGTGTTGAAAATACGCAAGCTCATCAATGGACAAAGGGAAGTTTTAATTAAGTGGAAAGGGTTACCCCACCACGAGAATACTTGGGAAGAGTATGATGGCCTGAATTACCAATTTCCTTCCTTCCACCTTGAGGACAAGGTGGCTCTTCTTCAGGAAGGTATTGATACAACATGTGAAATGAAGGTTTATAATAAGAAGCGTGGGAAGAAGCACCAGGGAATCAATTGTGACAAAAGGAGCAGCTAAAGTGTGAAGAAAAAGGAAAAAAGTAGAATAAACAGGTGGCGACAGATAAGTGGCTGAGAATAGAATTCTGTTAGGGAAGGAAGTGAATAAAAGGGAGCAGCAGACGTTAAAAAGGCATCAAGAGAGAATTGAGTAAAAGGGGAGGTAGCTGGCCCTCGAAGTCCAGCATAGCAGTTCCATTTATTTTCTTGTTGTTTTATTAATTGTATTCTGGTGTTGGGAAGTGTCCATACATGAATGTAGATCTGACTCTACCAGGAAATACATACTTGAAGTTCTGAATGTTTAGATTGTTCATACTTAATGGTGGAATATGTTGATGTTGTGAATTTGTGGATGATTGAATTAGTACAATAGAGTAGGTTCACAACACATAGTTAGAGAAGACATCCTCTTCCAAATCAGATAAAGATTCTTGAAATGTCAATAGATTTCCTTGTGCTTACATTTGCTGCCCCATTGCCTACTTCACCTGGAGAGACTTTTCTTTATCACAATAAAAACCACCTCTTAAATCTAGAGATTACAATGGCCCAATTTGCACATCACTTTCTTTGTAGAATTTGCTCCTTTCTTGCCTCGATTATCAGGAAGTAATTAACCCAAAACGCTACCTTATCTGTTTATATTTTTCTCATAGATTTCAAACCTGTTTTCTCTTTTCCCGTTTTCCGAACTTTTGTCACAGGCCAGCCAAGAGCTTCGCTTCTCCAAAGTTTGTGGACCATTTAGCAAAGTTTCTCTTTTGTTCTGTAGTGAGCTTGTGGTGCATACAAACTAATCCTTCAGACCAGCCAACAATGACTAGAGTAGTGGAGATGTTGGAAGAGAGCATCAATTCCTTGCAAATTCCACCCATGCCTTACCTATCTTCACCGAGATCAGCCCCAAGAGATTCTTCAATTAACCTACTAAGTTAAGTAGTTCCTGAAATGATGTATTAATCAACATGCATATCTTCATACTAAGAACTGTGACCTCAGATATATTAATACATTTTCAAATTTCTCTGCTGATTAAAAACTCTGCTTTTTGACTCCTTTTGGTAACTACTTTATTCATATGCACTAAATGATCACCGGCTTGCTTTTCTCCTCAACTTACACCTCAGCCCAAATAAATCAGCTCTAGCTCAGCAGATCAATCTTGTTAACCAATTCCATAATGATTGAAATTATGTATTTCTCCAAAGAAGAAAACAACTTTTAGTCTTTTTCTTGCTTTAGTAACTTTGGCCTTAATTAAACCACACAAATTTTCTCCAAATTTGTTGACCATTTAATAGAAATCCTTGCAGTTATTAACAATCTGCACAACAATTTGGGTCCACTATGTTTCTCAGTAAAGAATTGTTTTTCCTAATCAGCGAAGACTTATCCTTTTTTTCAGGCTAGCCTTTGTCTAGACGTGTCAGATAAATTGAAGAAGACAACTGGATGAAGTTATCATCGTCAATCAGATGTCACAGTTTCTGATGGCAATGAGTCGTGTCTTCCCAGTACTATTCTCCGGGAGAGTAGTTGGAAGTATTGCATTAACTATTGCCGGAATAGTAAAAAGATTGCCCATTGGGCAGCTTTTAAGTCTGTTTCTGCAAGACTTTCCTACACAATGTTCAAGTCAACTGACGTGTTTCAAAGGATAAGGAATTGAATGATATGATTAAAATATTCACCCAAAAGACTACTTTATTAACAGTATTATTAGTTGAGAGTTGTATAGAATGTTATGTTCAGAGAAAGGAGGTGGAAATGACTAATTGCACAGCAGGACTCTTGTCATAGGTCCATCAAATACTTCATTCAGTAAAGTTCCTATTCTTTTTTGTAATGAAAAAGATGGACAATCATTTTATGGCCATTATTTTGTGAATTTTCTGATCTCACGAGAGTCATAGAGCCAAGATTTTTCCACTTCTCTGTCGTCTATCTGAACGCGTCAAGCAGCAGACCGCAGAGAAGGCCACTTTAAGCCATAAAATAAGTCAATTGGTCTAGTCTTCTTAGTCTTTGGCCGAAAAAATGAAAATGGATTTTTCTTGCGGGGTACGAGTGTGATTCAAGCGAATGCCCCAACTTGCACTTGTTTCCTTATGTTTTTTCGCAAGTTTTTCCTGTGCAATTTCCATGTCAACTGGCGTGTTTTGTTAGAAGCAAGAACAGAACTACAAATAGAAGCAATACAAGGATTTGTTAATAGTAACAGCTGATGGGTCGTGCAACTTATCATGTGTTCTTTCTTCTTTCTCATATTTTACTTCTTTGCTTGGCTCAATTGGAAAAGAGGTTGAATCCTAGATGTCCAAGTTTCCATTGTGGTTTCCTGGGTGATGTTGGATTCCCCTTCTCCAATCGAACGCATCCGGAGTGTGGGTTGCTGATTATAGATAACTGCACTGAAGATGTTCAGAAGATTCAGTTGGGGATGGGTGGGCCATGGTTTAATATCACTGCCATCTCTGCAGATTATGTGGTTAATCTTGAAGAAGGAGATGTAAAAGAACAATTGAAGAATTGTAGCCTCAAATCCTTAAAAACTTTAATTCTTCCCATCTCTCCTTTTCTCTCTTTTAATGTGCCCCGCAATCTATCAGCGTTCGATGCCCCCTCGGTTACAGGCTCCCCAAAAATTTCCGTTTTGGCTGCAATAATTCCCAACACTCTTATATCTTCTACGGTAAGCCAAGTGATCATTTTCCAAGCCCTCCTCATTGTTCACCTGTTAACTACCAAGTGAATAACACTCGGAAAAGTGTTGAATATTCTGATTTGTTCACGGGTTTCTTCTCTTTGAAAGTGAATGTAACGGATGAATGCTATGACTGTTTTTTAGCGGGAGGGCAATGTCAAACTGATAGCAAGGGAAACTTTAAATGTTCTGTGACAGGAAGAACAAACTCCACAATATCTTACACTCAAAAAACACACATCACAAATTACGGTGAAGTACTACGATTTTGTCTTGGTTAAATACGTCTTGCTTTTCCATGTTTTACCTATTGTTTTTTCTCTATATAACTTGCGTTAATTCTAATTCCATAACAAACAAATTTATCATGACTTTTGTTTCGTTCATAATCTTGAGAAGAACTTGGATAATGATAAGTTGATCAAATCACTCTAGTTTTTATTGTTTCAACTAAAACCATTTATTTGTAACTTCTTGCAGGGGATGGGAAAATGAAATCAGGAATGAAGCTAGGCATCGGACTTGGTAAGATACCCCTTTCACCAAATATCTTTGTGACTATCTTTTCTGCTTATTCTTTTCTTTTAGTTTTCCGGAAAGCCTGAAATCATCTAGACAATTGATTTTAAGAGGCATTCACTGTATTCAACTCAATAGTCTAGAATTTATCTGAAGCAGTTGTTAAAAACAAAACAGAGGATCCTTCTAATAACCATTCAAAATTGTCTAAACAATTTTCCATCTTTATCTTCTGATGTCTCCTTTCAAAATAGTATTATGGTCTCTGCTCATGTTAAAGACTTATCAAAAGTTGCAGCAAAAATATAGCCATCAAGTCCCTTTTCCTATAACTTGAACAATTTTAGTTAGTCTTGCATGAGATGTATATATTTGTGGCATTGATGCGCTTCAAATTAACCATTCAAAATTGTCTAAACAATTTGCCATCATTGTATCTTGTTGATTCCTTTCTTCAATTAATTGCAGCCGTATCAGCCACTGCAATTGGTATAATGATATTTCTGGCCTTTTGCTTCTGGAGAAAATCGTCACCATATAATGCCATGGTCTTCTGCATGAAGAAAACTAAGAATTACCAAAACATTGAGGCATTTTTAAGGAATCATGGATCCCTTTCTCCTAAAAGATATAGTTATTCAGATATTAAGAAAATGACCAATTCGTTCAGACACAAACTTGGCCGAGGAGGATATGGATGTGTTTACAAAGGTAGGCTACTTGACGGTCACTATGTAGCAGTGAAGAACTTAATTGATTCCAAGGGTAATGGTGAAGAATTTATCAATGAGGTTGCTTGCATTAGTAGGACTTCCCATGTCAATATTGTCACTCTTTTTGGTTTTTGTTTCGAGGGTCATGCAAGAGCTCTCATGTACGAGTATGTGTCTAATGGATCTCTTGAGAAGTTCATATACGAAAAAGATCAATCCCAAACAAATAATTCACTAAAATGGAAAATATTATAGCATATTGCAATAGGTGTAGCTCGAGGATTAGAGTACTTGCACCGTGGTTGTAGCACACGAATTTTACACTTTGACATAAAGCCTCATAATATTCTCTTAGATGAAGATTTTTGTCCGAAGATCTCTGATTTTGGTCTCGCTAAAATTTGCCCCAAGAAAGAGAGTATTGTGTCAGTGACAGGTGCACGAGGGACAATTGGTTATATTGCTTCAGAAGTATTTTCTAGAAACTTTGGAGTAGTCTCTCATAAGTCAGATGTTTATAGCTATGGAATGATGGTTATAGAAATGACAGGAGGAAGACAAAATAACAATGTTGAAGTTGATAATAGTAGTGAAATATATTTTCCACAATGGATTTACGAGCGTCTTGAAGTAGGTGAAGAACTTGGACTACAAGGCATTTCAAATGAAGTAGATAAAGAATGTGTAAGGAAGATGATTATAGTGAGCCTGTGGTGCATACAGACTCATCTTTCAAACCGGCCAACAATGAGTAGAGTACTGGAGATGTTGGAAGGGAGCATCAATTCTTGGCAAATTCCACCCAAGCCTTTCTTATCTTCACCGGGATAAGTTAAGTAGTTTCTAAAATGATGTATTAATCAACATGCATATCTTCATATTGAGAACCGTGATTTCAAATGTATTGGTACATTTTCAAATTTATATATTATTAATACCTCTGGTTTTTAACTCTGTTCTGGTAACTACTTTATTCATAAGCACTAAATGATCATTGGCTTGCTTTGCTTCTCCACCTACACCTCAACCCAAAATGCTAATTAAGAAAACTACATATTAGTTTAAATATAAGTCAGCTCTAGATCAACATATCAATCTTGTTAACAAATTTCTGATTCCATAATGATTGAAACTAGTAATGATTTTAGACTTGAGTGTCAATCAAATATTTACTATGAGCATGATGTAACTTACCGAAAGTTATCATCGTCAATTAGATGTCATAGTTTTTAAAGAGTCAATGAGTCGAGACTTCCCAGTGATAAAGTGGCTTGGGTAGAACTCAAGCTCAAAAGCTAGCTCAAGAGAGGAGATGGTCTAACCACTTATATACAACATAAGTGTCCATTATTAGGGCGATGTGGGACAAATTTAACCTCTAACCTCCATCACACTCGTATTGGGGTGATGTGAGATGAATTCAACTTCTAACACAAAGAGTGGGGTCCAAACCCATCATCGCATAAGGAGAAGAGAGAAACAAACGTGGTTCTAATTCATAAAGTGGTTTTGGATAGAACTCACTCCTAAAAACTAGCTCAAGGGAGGAGGGAACCCAACTACTTATATACACCATAACAGCCCACTATTGAAGCGATGCGGGACAAATTCAACTTCTAACATTCGTACTATCCATTGGGAGATAAGTTGGAAATATTGGCAGAATAGTCAAAAGATTGCCCATGGGGTTGCTTTTAAGTCTGTTTATGCAAGACTTTCCTACACAATTTCCAAGTCAACTGACGTGTTTCAAAGGATAAGGAATGCAATTTCCTTGCTTATTATAGTAAGAAATAATAGAGAATAATATGATAAAAAAGATTCACCCAAAAGACTACTTTATTAACAGTATTATTAGTTGAGAGTTGTATAGCATGTTATGTTTAAGCAGATAAAGCTAATAGAACTTAAAATAGAGCAAGGAAGAAAGAAGAAATAGACATCAAATTTACGTGTTTCGATCTTCACAGAGACAATCTACTCGACGAGGAGGCAAAAGAAAACAAAGTTTACTATGAATGAAAGAATTATTACAACCTCACTAGCTCTCAAGAGAAAGAAAAAAACCCTAGAAAAATTGATACAAGGCAAAACCCAATAAACCCAAATTTTCTTATATTTTTTTATGCTCTCTCCCTCTCATATTTATACACAAAATATGATAAGCTTAGGATCATCTCAACCTAGGATCAGATTTCTCTTTGATCTAATCAGCCTATGATACCAGCAAAGTCCAAAATTAAATCCCAAAGGAAATCAATCTGCTATCTGATATGTTATATCTTCAATTCTTCATTCATATCTCTAAAGTAATGCCACATGATAACATAGCAGTTGCAGCTTTTCTCGCCAAATGGATAACTTTGGATTGAAGAAGATAAAGAATTTTCAAGAAATATGATAATAGTGAGCTTGAGTAGAAGTATTTATGGAAATTCGAACTCAAAAATTCTTATATAATACACTCAAGAATTGTGAACCGCCAAACTAGCTAGAAGTAGTTATCATCGTTATTTTAAGAAGTTTATCAGAAAAAATTATATTTGACCAATAATTGGTGGAAAAGTAAATTACTTGCTGTCTGTTTCTGGAAGACTATATCTATCCAGTTTCCAAGACAAATAATATATTTTATATTGAGTGGAAAATTAATCATTTATAGGAGACATGACATATAAAACAAAAGGGGTCTCTTCTAACGTACAGAAAAATAAGTTAAGGAGAAAGATTCAAAATCTTTCGCTTTTACGTTTAATTAGTCATATCATGGGTCGAACAATCAACAAGATGAATTCCATGCACTACAGTACACAACACATTTGATTTTCAATACCACCCCAACTTTAACTTTACTATCGTCCAATTTCAACACGTCGGTCTTCCTATCCGTTTTCCAAACCGTGTGTTTTAGACGATAATTAAAAAATGATTAATTACGTGGTTAGAAATAATAAAGTAAATTAACAAGTAATTCACATATTTTTTTATAGTTGGTGGAGCTGTTGTTAAATCTGTTAGCAATTAGGGAACTTTTGAATGTCTCATCTCACTAACCTTCTGTTCCTTATTATCTGTCGTCTTTTCGTTCTGTCCTGGGCTCAAGAATATGGAATCAACCCCAGATGTCAACCTTTTGAATGTGGACTTGTGGGAAGCATAGGCTTTCCCTTCTTCAATGGAACGTATTCTGAGTGTGGATTCTGGAAGGTAGATAAGTTGGATAAACAAGTTCCGAGGATTAAGCTGGATAAAGATTGGTCATGGGTTTATGTTACAGCCATCTCTCAGACTAACACAGTCACGCTTCAAGAAAACAATACATTTGCATCAAATCTTTTGAAAAATTGTACCTTCAGAAATTTGAGCCTTCCAAGGTCCCCTTTTATCTCTGTCAAACCATACAATCAAACCCTTTTTAGATGTCCAAGTGATAGAATTCCTTCAAATTTCGGGCCGAACTGCAGAGAGTCTAAACACTTCAATGTTGGCTATCAAAACGGTTCAAGTCATAATGAATTCCAGAGGCTTAATCCTGATTGTTCTGTGATTCAGCTCCTAGTTAAGAAGACTCTTGGTAATTCTTCATCTCCTTAATTCTTATCAAATAATCTCTTTCAGCCTCATTGACTTGAGCGTCGGAGTGCCTACGGCAAACATCACCTCGGTGTTTTCCAGAAGCTTCACGCTTATCCTTTCATGTGTGCAGGTCTAGCAGATTATCAGTGGCCTCAACCTTATGAGATCAGACCCTATTTTCATGACGGTAGATTTTTTGCATCTACAGTTTCCTTAATTTATATACTGGTTGGTTCCGTCTTCAACTGAATGTAACCAAAGAATGTCTTGAGTGTTTTCAGAGCGGAGGCTAGTGTCAAATTGACCACCAGGGAAATTTTCGATGTTCAAAAGAAGGTATAATATAAAAAATTACATTATGCTTTTGAAAATGAGTAGATAATTTAGTTTCATTTCCAGTAAAATTCAGAATAAGAAAAGCATATTAATTGCAATAAAATATTTGCAATTTCATATCTCATCTAGCCAAGAAAAGTAGCAGCTCCAGATCTTCACGTCTGTTGATTTGTATCTTCTGTTGCAAGCCGAGATGGAGAAGATGGAAAATTCGGACTGAAGCTAGGCCTGGGACTCGGTAATGTATCTGTTTAATCAAGTTCTTATTTGTATTTTATGCTTATTAATTCAAAATTATAATCTTGTTCTTCTCTTCTCTCTCTGTCTCATTTTATAATATGATCTTATTGTTTATGTAATTGTGTAAATATTGATTAAGAGATGAAGAATAAAAGCTACTCAATGACCTTGTTAAAGTTGAACCCTTGTGGTGAATTAATCTTCAGCTAAGAACCTACAAAAAGCGTTTGGTACTCTGTTTCATTCCTCTGTTTTCTGAAGAGTTTCAGATAATATGTAACTTAAAAGTACACCACTTCTACGAATAGCTCGTAATGTTGTATCTCCTTTTATCATAACTTCTGCTCGTTGCATACCTTGTTCCGTAACTGCTCCAATAGCATTTCCTGTAGCAGCTTGAGCAACAAAGGGTGTCCCTCTTCTTGTACCCCTGAATCCACAAGTCTCAATGGTGGACCAAGAAATCTCCCGCCCCCAAATATCTATAATAGTCACGATGGTGTTGCTGAAACTTGCTTGAACATGATTATCACCTTTTGGTAGTTAACGTGCACTTTTACATGAACCAATCCGTCCAGTCCTACATGAAACACTTTTTGGTATAGAATTTGCATATTTTATCATTTCATAAATATAAGTCTGATATATGGATATATCAATTTCATGTCAAAACAAATCTTTTATTTTGATTTGTTCATCAGTTCCTTTAGAGCATCCTTTTTAGATTATCCTTGTCTTCAAATTACTATAATGTGTCTTTCATGCTTGTTTGCTTATGTATTATTTGTTTTTCTGCACAATTTCAGATAATATGATCTTCAAATTCTCGCCTTCACAAAATAAACATAAAAAATTTATATCAATTCCTTTCCCTTAGAAATTAATTTCATCATGTTTGAGAGTCTTTAAAAATCTCTCTCTTCATGAATGACCCCTCTAACCTTACAAATTTTTTTTCTACCATTTGCAATCCTCGTGTTCTAATGATTCATTTCTTCAATTAATTGCAATCGTATCGGCCACTGGAACTAGTACATTGATAATACTAGCCTTTTGCTTCTAGAGAAAATCATTCGCACGTAATTCCATGATCTTCTAGAAGAAGAAAACATAGGATTACCAAAACATTGCGGCCTTTTTAAGGAACCATGAATCCCTTGCCCCTAAAAGATATAGTTTCTTAGATATTAAGAAAATGACCAATTCATTCAAGCATAAACTAGACCAAGGAGGGTATAGAGGTGTTTTTAAAGGTAGGCTACTTGATGGCCGTTATGTGGCAGTGAAAGTACTTACTAAATCCAAAGGTAACGGTGAAGAATTTATAAATGAGGTTGCGAGCATCAATAGGACTTCCCATGTCAACATTGTCACTCTTTTAGGTTTTTGTTTTGAGGGTCATAGAAGAGCTCTCATCTATGAGTATATGTCCAATGGATCTCTCAAGAAGCTTATACATGAAAAAAATCAATCCCAGACATATCAATTAAAGTGGGAAACATTATACGAAATTGCAATAGGCATAGCTCGAGGGTTAGAGTACTTGCATCGTAGTTGTAGCACCCAAATTTTGTACTTTGACATAAAGCCACACAATATTCTATTGGATGAAGACTTTTGTCCAAAGATTTCTGATTTTGGTCTTGCAAAGATTTGACCCAAGAAAGATAGTGTTGTATCGATGACAAATGCACGAGAGACTATTTGTTATATTGCTCTAGAAATATTTTATAGAAGCTTTGGAGTAGTCTCTCACAAATCAGATGTTTATGGCTATGGAATGATGGTTTTAGAAATGGTTGGAGGGAGAAAGAATACTGATGTTGAAGTTGATCACACCAGTGAAATGTATTTACCACATTGGGTTTACCAACATCTTGAAGTAGATGAAGAATGTGAGCTACTAGGCATTTCAAATGAAGAGGATAAAAAATGTGCAAGGAAGATGATAATTGTTAGTTTGTGGTGCATACAGACTAACCCCTCTGATAGACCACCAATGAGTAAAGTGTTGGACATGTTGGAAGGAAGCCTCGGTGTAACGCCCACATCAAGGTACGTAGCTTTATTTATGCCCTAATACCCTTAGTTGAATCTTGTTAAAGTTATCTTGAACAAGTGTGAAGAAAATTTCATAAAATTTCATTAGGAGTAAAATGGTCTTTTCACTCATAATTAGTTGAAAAAATAGGAAGTGAAAAGTAGTAGAATTTCATGGAGAATGCAATAAAAATGAAGGCATTATGGTAATTGACTAAGGGACATAGATGAAATTTTTAGAAAGTGCAAGGGTAAAATGGGAATCTATATATATTATTTTATGATATTAAGAGTTGAAGAACAGAAACCCTAGCCACTCTACCCTCCATTCAAGCCATTCTCTACCCAAATTCTCTCAAATTTCTTTATTAAATTTCCAAGGAAATTCATAGGATTTTGGCTAACTTTTGATGGATTTTCAATCCTAAACATCCAAAGGTAAGATTCTTGCACCAAGAAGTGAGATTAAATTTTAAAGTTTTGAATTCTTATGGTTGTATATGCTTAGGGTTTGAGAAGGAGGGAATTCTACCAAAGAGAGAGAAAGAACAAAGAAGAATAGAGAGGTGTGATGTAAGGAAAGAAATTCAAAATTTAAGCAACAGAGAGAGAAGAGTAGCATAGCAGGTTTACTTACTGAGCAATTAGTATTCATCCCGTTGTTTTCAATGTTTTTGTAGGTAATAGATGAGATGCGGTCGCTTGAAATATCACGCAGCGGAAGGGTTGGGCAACACTGTAGAGTTGATTTTTTGTGACTTTTATATTTTATAAAGATTTTTATTTAAAGAAAAATTAGTTATGTGCTCATTATTTTATACTCATGTACATGTATATTTTATTATATATATTTTGTGAGTTTTACTATTATTTTTCGAGTATACTAGTTAGAGAGAGAGTATTACACTCGTTCCTTGCAAATCCCACCGAAGCCTCTTCTATCTTCTCCAGATCTCAGGTAGATTCTTCAGCACATTTGTGAGACTGATATTGTAACCCAATGGCATACCAAAATGCACATCTTCCAACAAGGAGAAATGATTCCGTATTTATACTTTTTAGGCTATTCAGTGATGATTTTTACACATATAAAAGAATATTAAAGTGTCAATTGAAGTTATTCTCCAAAAGATTTGTTGTTGATATTTGATGATTGCCTCAACTAGCAATTTCAACAATCTATCATAATTTAAGCTGCTGTTGAATTCATGCCAACTTTATCTTATTTCCTTTCTATTTACTACTTTTTTGCAACATATAGGGGCTATGGGGCAATGAAATATACAATAGATACTGTATTGAGATATATCTGATTACCTAAATGATTGTTAAGTGGCTGCAATTTTTTAATTGACATGGGAGTTTAAAAAGCATTGAATATAAACTTATCTTGCATGGTTTTATAAATTCTTGTATACGTACTTGCCCTAAACTCTTGATTAATGGCCAGAGAACTACTAGAATTGGAGTGATTCAAGCCTTGAGATTGACTAAAGCATATAATTTTTCAACCATGAATAGGTTGTAGCAGACCGAAAGTAGTTTTAAGATTTTCAAAAGAGGCCCCCAAAAATTAAAGATCCTGCTTCTTAATCGCTCCTCATTCCCCTAAGCAGATAAATCAGCTAAAGTTATTGCTCTGTTTGCCATGGGAATATTATTTGAATGTTGAAGTTTCAGCATACTTATCACTTGTCGGCCTGTCCACCCCGTGTGTGGGTTTGGACACAAAATAAGCCCAAAGTAAATGTGCAGCCTGTCTGTTTCAACCCAAAAAAAAAAAAAAAAAAAAGTGCAGCCTGTCACTTTTCATTTAGCGAGTGGGAAAAGTTATAGAGAGAGAGAGAGAGAGAGAGAGAGAGAGAAGGTGTCACTTTTTATTTTTAAATTTTCTTTTATATGTATCTTTTAAAATACTACCCTAACCCAGAACTTTCTCTTTTGGTTTCTCCAAGTCGTCCTTTCTCGTTTCTCCAAGTCAAGAGGCGTTTTAGAAATTAATTTAAAAACTAATTTCTAGGTAGCAATATTTGAAAGACATGTTTAGAAGAAACAATATAAATAAAAAGTAAAAAAAGAAAACTATTAAACAAGTAATTGAAAGATTTCTTAGTAGTAATATTTTATGCTTGGTGTAGCTGACGAGCTACTGCTATAATTACTTGCCAAATAGAGGATTGCCAATGTCTCTTGGCATTTACCTTCTTCTCATCATTATCTTTCGTCTTTTGGTTCTGTCCTTGTCCCAAGAAGAAAATAAATTCAACCCCAGATGTCGACCTTTTATTGTGGAGTTTTGGGACGTATAGGTTTTCCCTACTTCAATGGAACGCATTCTGAGTGCGGATGCTTGACAGTAGATCGCTGCAGTGAACCACTTCCGAGGATTAAGTTGGAGAAAGATTGGCCATGGTTTTATATTACAAGCATCTCTCAGGATAACACGGTCACGCTTCAAGCAAACGATACATTTGCATTCACACCAAGGAACAACTGTGCCTTCAGAAATTTGAGCCTTCCAAGCTCTCCTTTTATCTCTGTTGAACCAGTCAACCAAACCCAGTTCAGATGTCCCCTTGATACTGTCCCTGAAAACTTTACTTTCCAATGCAAGGAGCCCAAACACAACATTGCCTACCCAAACGTCTCAACTGATGATTTATTCCTAAGACTATCCAAATTGTTCGATTATAAGGCTCCAAGTTATCAAGACTCAAAATGGTGTCAACTTCCTTAATTTATATACAGGGTTGTTTCGCCTTCGAATTAAAGTAATAGGGGAATGTCTTGAGGGGCCGTTTGGTTCGGGGTTAAGTGGGATTACTAGGGTAATGTCATCTTATATTACTTAATTATCACGTTTGGTTGTCAAGTAATATAAGATACCAGTAATCTTCAAATACCAATAGTGGTTACTATTGGTAATATAAGAGGTAATCTGATTACCTCCATTTTCTTAGGTTTTCTGAGATTACCAAAGTTATCTTTTTTTGTTACAATTTTATTCCTTATTAATAAAATTTTGGACAATAATACCCCTACTTTAAAACAAATTTACATTAATATCCTATTTCGATTTTACCCTTGTTTAATTAAAATTTTGGACAATAATGCCCTTATATTTAAAAATAATTTCTGAGACCACCACGCCACCAAGCCACCACCACCACGACCACCCAGCCACCACCGCCGACAGTGAGTCAACCACCACGGACCACCGTCGGAAAATTGTCGGAGTCCCTAAAAACAGCTACTGAGGGAGGCAGCAGGGAGGCTCAGGAGGCGATATAGCCGTTTTTGGCCATCAATATGGCCAAAAACGGCCATAGCAGAGCCTCTTGGTCACGGTGACGTACTCAAGGGGACATCCGACGGTGGTTCGCGGTGGCGGCAGGAGGTGGGGGTGATTTCGTCATAAATTAAAGTTTTATATAACCGGGGGTGTTTTAGCTAAATCTGAAATATTGGGGGTTAAAAAATTATTCAAAAATTAATAATAAAAATAATTTTATATTAATATTTAAAAGGGGGACAATTTAGTAATTTAAATAGCATACCCACCAATTTATTCCCCATAACCAAACATATTAATATAACATACCCATCAACTAACCAAATATATTTTTCTAAAGATTCCCAGTAATCTTTCAAGGTAATCTATCTTTCCAGTAATTCAATATTCTCAGTAATCTAACATTCCTGAACCAAACGCCCCCTGAGTGTTTTCAGAAAGAGGATCAGTGTAAAATTGACTACTAGGGAAAGTTTCAGTGTGCAAACTTTAGGAAAGGTATGAAAAATAATTTCACCAATCTCTCATAAATTAGGTATGCCTACAATTAGATTAAACTTTGAGTAATGTTAGCCTTACTAACCTCCCATACTAATCTCTTATACTAATTGATATGGAACTAACGTGGCAAATATCATCTTATATGCCACATCAGTTAATTGTCACGTCAACCAGTTCTAAAATCTAAAAAAGAAAAAAAATTGATTCAAAATCCCCCCTTCCCTTAAATCTATTCCCCCAAAAACAAAATATATATATATAATTAAAATTAATTTAAAAGAACAATAATTCCCACTAATCAATTCCGTTAGTAAAAGCATATCTCATATTTATGTCATCTCTTTACTATTTAGTAAATATTATTAAATGTTTTGGTAAATATTTCAATAAATTATATTAATTAAAAATTACGTTAAAAATAAGTTTTTAATGAATAATGATTTATTGTAAAATTTAGTTAAACAATTAAATATGAGTTAATATAATGCAATAATGCACCATACATCATGTTTTATTTGCATAGTATTATATATAGTGTTATACAATTTTATACAATGCGATGTATCAAACATATGGTTATTGCAACAAAAATGGCTATAGTAGAACAATTTTTGTTGTTTGTTTTATTTACATTACCCTTCAAATAAGTATATGTAAACAGAAAAAATCAAATTTTATACATTTATCTAATCTAAAAGTTGTTGACAAACCCATAAAATAAATTACCTTTAATACTCTTATTACATAATAAATATATTTTCTAGACAAGAACTTGTACCATATTTATTTGTAGTTCATATTGCAGGTGATGGAAATCTGGGACTGAAGCTAGGACTTGGACTCGGTCATATATCTTTTTAACCAAATATCCAATTGATAATTTCTGTTTATTGTTTTTGTTTGGCTTCTACTCCTAGGATTCCAGGAACAACTGAATCATCTAGATTAGTTTGAGTTAATTATTCGGGAATTACCTTGAACTTGATTAGTCTAAATCATGAGATAGATACTAAAACAGAGATAAGGCTCAAATTATGAAATCAAAAATATCCTAGAAAATATCTTAAACGCATTCGTGTTCGCCTATGCGTTGTTTTTGTCATCAATATCTTAAGCAAAATCTATTAAGAAGTCTACAAAGAAATTAATTGAGAATAACCGGATGTTGATTAATCAAGGATATTATGACCTGAAATTGCGAAGACAATCCATTAAAAAGTTACAATATTATGATTGAATTGCAAGAAATGTTAAACACCTTAAGCAAAAGTTGCAGTAGTTAATATAGTCATCCAGTCCTTTCTCCTAGAACTTAACTTCATCTTGTTTGAGGATCTTTACATATTTACTTTTTAGTGGAATGGATGAACCTTCTAACCGCACAAAATTTTCCTAGACTGTTTGCTTTCTTTATGCTCTGATGATTCCGTCAATTAACTGCAGCCATATTGGCCACTGCAACTAGTATACTGATAGTTCTAGGTTTTAGCTACATGAGAAAATCATCACCGCATAATTCCATGGCCTACTGGAGGAAGAAAAAAAGGATTGCCAAAAGATTGAGGCATTCTTAAGGAACCATGGATCCCTTGCTCCTAAAAGATATAGGTATTCAGATATTAAGAAAATGACCAATTCATTCAAACATAAATTAGGACAAGGTGGGTATGGAGATGTTTTTAAAGGTCGGTTACCAAATGGTCATTATGTGGCGGTGAATGTCTTAACTGAATCCAAAGGTAACGGGGAAGAGTTCATTAATGAGGTTACTAGCATCAATAGAACTGCCCATGTCAACAGCTCTGGCTCTAGAACACCACGTCTTGTTGATTTTTTATAACTTTGAAACTTTAACCTTCAGGACCACCAAAAACTTACCGGAAGTTTGTAGCCCCTTAAAGTTTCTGTGTTACACAACAATTTATTTGATTCGATCTTCTTACCGTGCCATAATTTGATGAATTTTCTAGAAAATGAAAGATTTTCCAGAGAAACAAATAGAGAATTGAGAGAAAATGCAGAACTTGAAAAATAGAGAATTTTCTGCAAATTGGAAATTTTATTGATTTTGGATTAAAATTCTAAACCGATTACAATCCATTTTTATAAGTAAAGTACACGCTGGCAATCCGTGTCAATCTGCCAGGTAAACAAACACACTTCATCAGCAGCTATAAGCTGGTCAAACTTACTTATAAGCTCTAAAATTAAGCTGATTTGTTTGTTTATAACTTTTTTGAGCTTATAAGTTGAGCTTATAAGCAAAAAAAAATAAGTTGGGGGGGAGGTACTTTTTTTTTTTGGCTTATAAGCACTTTGCTTATAAGCTAGTTTGACCAAGTATATTACCACATTATCCTTGTTTAATTTTAAAATTCTATAGTATGTCCTTGTTTAATGTAGTACCTTTTTTAGTAATTTTACAATAAAATATACTTATAAGCCATATTTTACCAAACACGTCAATTACTTATCAGTCACTTATAAGTACTTTAACCAAATACGTAATTGCTTAAAATTTCAAATGCTTATAAGTTAATTTTTGCTTATAAGTAATTGTTGCTTATAAGCTAATTTTCATAAGCTCAGACAAACACCCCCAAAAATTGAACGGCTGGAGTTGCATTTCTTTTTACAAAACGCAGCACTTCATTAATTGGCTAATCATCAAAACGCAGCACTTCAATTAAACTCAAAACGCAGAGTGAAAAACCCAGCAACTTTTATCTGAAACGGCAGCGTTCAACTAAAAGAATTTAACGCCACTTAATAGAAGCTGTTAATCAAGCCGTTGAGCAGTAAACATTTTTGAAAAACAAACGAAAACTGTTACAGAGAACCGTTGAGCAGTGAACATTTTTGAAAACGGGAATCTATGTCATCAGGGAGCAATCAACATATATTAGACCAATGGACCTCTCACATGAAACTAAGATTTTTTTTTTCAATTTTTTTATCAAGTCATTCAAGTACTATTCACATGGAGAAAGATGGACATGTTTTATGAATTATTTGCCTAACAGTCAAAAGATGTTCTACAAATTATCTCCTACAAGCTTTTCCTTTTAATTTTCCGAGTCCATTATCGATTTTAAAATGATAAAATCATTGAACATATTGAGTAGAAGCAATAACAGAATTACACAATTAACAAAGAAAAATCCCATTACTCTGACAACAATAGATTATGTAGATATGTTTTCTGAACTCAGTCTGCATTTTGGTTAAGTTCGGAAGATTTGGGAGCCTTCAGGAGATGTGGCCGTGGGAGAACATCCTTTTTGTATGGAAACTTTGGCTACTGTATAGTTTGCTATTTGATTAGTTTTATGACCATTTAGAAAGTTTTGAGTGTTGCTACTCCAGGTTGTCCCAAGGTGTGTGCAGACTCTCTGGTTTTTTTGCCGCTGGGTGGCTTTTATGTTGTAGTCTGGAAATGTTGTCTCAATCTGGAGCTGCTGAGGAGATGTTGCCCCTGGAGATTTGGGCAGTATTCGTATGGTTTTAGAACTCTGCAGATAGAGGTATGTATGATGGCCTTCAAAGGGTATGGACTGTGGACTGCCTCTTTTGTAAGGAGCATTTTATTAAGAGGCCATGTAGTTTGAAAGTGTTAAAGTAAATAGTCTTATTATTCATTAAGGTTAATTAAACATGATTAGTGGTTAATTAGGATTAATGAAGTATTGTGTAATCTTTTAAAAATTACAATATGTCCTCAAAGAACTGAAATTCTTGCAAACAAACCCAAACACTTTCTTCTTCTTCCTCCCACCATTAACACATCCCTCCCCTAGTTGTGGTTTCTTCTAAGTTTCGTCTACATCTTCTTCTTTTTTGTTTACAACTTCTTCTTCCTCTTTCTGTACATGTTCTTCTTCTCGTCATTAACACTATCTTCTTCTTCCGCCATTAACATCTTCTCCACCACAAATTCTCCTCCTTCTGACATTTCATCCAGGTATATGTATCTCCCCTTTCCAATTTATATTTTGATTTACAAAGATTTAATGATGGATTGAGTTTGGGTTATGATTTTGATTTAATTGTTTAGGTTGTTGGGTTGTGTTTGATGTAATGCAAGTTGAAAGGATTAAAATACTTGCACCGTGGTTGCAGCACACGAATTTTGCACTTTGACATAAACTCTCATAACATTCTTTTAGATGAAGATTTTTGTCCAAAGATCTCTGATTTTGGTCTTGCCAAAATTTGCCCCAAGAAAGAGAGTATTGTATCGATGACAGGTGTACGGGGGACAATTGGTTATATTGCTCCAGAAGTATTTTCTAGACACTTTGGAGTAGTCTCTCATAAATCAGATGTTTATAGCTATGGAATGATGATTATAGAAATGACAGGAGGAAGACAAAATAACAATGTTGAGGTTGATAATAGCAATGAATTCTATTTTCCGCAATGGATTTACGAGCGTCTTGAAATAGGTGAAGAACTTGGCCTACAAGGCATTTCAAATGAAGAAGATAAAGAATGTGTGAGGAAGATGAATGTGTGAGGAAGATGATTATAGTGAGCTTGTGGTGCGTACAGACTAATCCTTCAGACCGGCCAACAATGAGTAGAGTAATGGAGATGTTGGAAGGGAGCATCAATTCCTTGCAAATTCCACCCAAGCCTTTCCTATCTTCACCGGGATCAGCCCTAAGAGATTCTTCAATTAGCCTACTAAGTTAAGTAATTCCTAAAATGATGTATTAATCAACATGCATATCCTTGTACTGAGAACTGTGATTTCATATGTATTAGTACATTTTCAAATTTATATATTATTAATACCTCTACCTTTTAACTCTGTTATGGTAACTACTTTATTCATAGGACTAAATGATCACTGGCTTGCTTTGCTCCTGCACCTATACCTCAACCAAAACGCTAAGAAAACTATATATTAGTTCAAATATAAATTAGCTCTAGATCAGTAGATCAATCTTGTTAACAAATTTCATAAAAATTGAAACTAGTAATGATTTTAGAATTAAGTGTCAATCAAATATGCACTATGAGCATGATGCAACTTATTGAAAGGTGTATATTAATTGCTTTTGGCAATTTAACAAACACTGTCAATTGATCTGTCATATTTTAAATTTGTTTTCTTTATATTTATGTAACACCTAGGAAAGCAGGGTAGCATATAAGAATTTAGCACATTTTCAGGGTAGCATAGAATGGTGTGAACAAAAAGACATTGATGGATAGAAGGAAAGTAGCATCTCCACACAAAAGCAAAGTAAAGAGTTGATGACTTTGCGAGATTGAAATACTTTATTGGGAAACGCGGAGAAATTGGTGGGTGTGTGCAAATGCATCACACACTGCCAAAATCCAAAGGTGGCACTAAATAAGAGGATAATAGAAAAGAACAATTATTCTTGTTAAGGTGACGTGGCAGCCCGCTTTGTGTGCTAGTTGGTGTGGTTCTGAAAGAATCATGTAGGCAGGGTCGGATCTAGAGTATTTTGATTTTGGCCCACCCTAACAAGGGTTTCTGGATCGGCTGCTACTTGTTCATGAACCCATATGTGAGAGAAACCTTTACATGCATGCACCAAGATACCTCTCAATTCAATTGTGAAATAATGAGATACGGAAACTACGCCGTTTTTGGTAAATCATGTAAAGTCACGTGTATTGTATTGCGGTTGTTTGGTTGACTGATTCTTTATTGCCATTTGTATTATTTTGGTTCATTAAGTCCATCTAAATAAGTTTATGAATGTGTTCTTTGAGTTAGTCCACAATGTGTTCGACAAAAATCCTGCTTGAGCACAAGTCCATTTAAATTGAGTACAAACAAAATTTACGTAAACAATTGACCCTATAATTCTCCATCCCAGATATCCTCGATGGGCTCTTAAAAGGACCGGTTTCTGAAACAAATAAATCAAGAAGATTCCCTCTTTGCTGAGGAATTTGCTCTATCTTATGAACTTCTTTGGGACTTAACTTCCAATCAAATATCTGAAGCTTCTTTCCTTGTTAAAGCTCTTCACAACTAAACAGACCTCTTGCTCATAAACCCATCTGAGAGAAACCTTCACATGCAACAAAATAAACCTCTGTCACTTGGCCTGAAAATAACGAAATAATTAATGTTAACAAGAAAAAAAAAATAAAAAAAAATTACCTGAGCAACTGTCTTCCCTTTGGTACTCGCAATCTCTTTCAACACTTCATACTCGACTCGGTGTCCTTGGCCTCCTAATGGGAGTAAGCTGCTATGTGGATGCCATTTTCGTTACAGAAGTCTCTCAGCTTCTTCTGCTGCCAAATTGGATGCATTTCCACCTTACCAAAACAAATTAGAGTGAGTATGTATATATATAATCTTAAAGTATATATTTTATTAAGGAGATGTGAAACTAACTTGATTGACAGCAGGAGGGATTTTATCGGTGGCCAGTAATTTCTCGAGCTTCTTGCATGAAAGGTTACTGACTCCTATGAATTTTGTAAGACCAAGCTTTTGACACGCCTCCATGGCCTCCCAAACAGACTCTAAGTCCATCGGCACAATATCTTCTTTTTTACATGGAAACCCTGTTCCTGGTTTCAAGCTTCCCGGAAAATGAATGAGATAGAGATCAAGATACTCCAACCCAAGATTCCTACATTGAAACAAAATATTAAAGATTTTCATATAAATCTCTTCACACTGATGTTTGGCCGCACTACGTTACTTGAGAGTGTTTTTAATTGGAGGGAGGACAAGTTCGTGGTATGCATCGCTGATCCAAAGTTTTGAAGTGATGAAAAGCTCATCGCGTGATTTGATGAGGCAAAGCTGTGAAGCTTCAGCTATGGCTTCGCCAAGAGATTTCTCGCTCTGGTAGATTGCAGCAGTATCAAAATGTGTGTAGCCGAGTTTAATTGCATGGAGAGCAGATTCTTTTTCTGAGTCAGTTGAGTTGAAAGGAAATTCAGCAGTGTCAAAGCCTGCAAGAGGAATAGTTTTGCCTATTGTGGGTAAGGGTGCCACTGGAATCGTCACCATTTTCACAAAACAACTCCGATGGATTAAGCAATTGCTTGGTTCTTAACTATTTAGGTCGTTGGTTTCTAGCTCCAGTAATTGAAGAGGAAAACAGTTTAAAAAGAGAATAAGTTGACAAGCCGGCGGATGAGTATTATCAATGAACAAAAGAAAAAACCGCCACCGCCCACCGGCTAAATTATGCAATATATAGAATTGAGTAACAGTTAAAATAAAATGCCATTACCAGTTTGTCGCTATTGTGTGGAAAAAGTCAAAATTGAAGAAAATACAACATTGCATTCATATAATATATGAAAAGAGGACAAAGTTTTTGCCTTTTTTTTTTCTTAATTAGATGAATTCTTGAGAGTTGAGAGTGCTTTTAAGTAAAAAATAGGGCGAACGACTTGTACATACCCAAAGTTTACTGTAATAATAAGTTGGTACCTAAAAAGTTTTGAAACGACAAATAGGTACCTTAGTCATATTACATTAGTGATTTTTGTTTATTAATAGTGAAAAGACTAAAATGCCCTTCAAAGTTTCAATTTTTGTTTTTTATAAATTTAAAAATTTCTAAAAAACCCCCTAGGTTTGCTAATTTAATTAAACACCCCCATATATAAAAAGTTTGTTAAATGACAAAAACACCCCCACCACCCCAATGCGATTAAGGCCACCATCGCAGGAATACGACTAGCACTACATTCGACAGTCCCCGGATCCCCGGAGTATCGTGTATGCATCTCTGCATGGCCTTTTCAGGCCGGAGGATCACCACGGATCGGCGTCGCCGCCGAGATGGAGTTTTCGGCGTCGGCAGATCAGCGTAGATCGCGGCCTTTCCGGCCTGATCGCCCACGGATCAGTAGGCAGGCGGTACGAATCGGCAGCGTTCTGACTCTGGTCAGTAGTGCAGTGCGTATGCACTTTCTTTCGGCAGGTTCCGGCGGTGGTGGCGGAATCGCACTTCTTAGGTGGGGGGTGTTTTTGTTATTTTATAAAACTTTTATATATTGGGGTATTTAGTGAAATTTGTAAACTTAGGGGGTTTTTGAAGATTTTTAAATTTTTAAAAAACTAAAATTCAAACTTTTAAGGATATTTTAGTCTTTTCACTATTAATAAACAAGATAATAAGAAATCACTAACGAACATGACGGAAAGTACTATTTATCATTTCAAAACCTTTTGGGTACCAACTAGTCGTTACGATAAATCTTGGGTATGTATAAGTCGTTCTCCCTAAAAAATATAACATATACAAAGTGAGAATTCCAATGTTATAAATATCTATTCTGACAATTTATTCCTGCGTCCTGACACTGTTTATTAGAATACTGAGAATTTATTGAGATAAACTAATAATAAACGTTATATCGGTTATATATTCAGGATTCAAAGTTATGATATGTAACTTTGTATATATTACTGTTTTTTTAATAATTGTGGACAGATATGATCGTATATCGAAACAAAAACATTGTAGCTATCCCTTTCAACTTTGTAATATTTTATATGAATAAGTTGAAGGTTTCAAAAGGAATTTGGTAAAGATCTTTTCTGAAAGCAATTTTAAATTAGACGTTAATTTAATAAATAAATTAATTATATATCAATATCACGTATGTGAATTCTAGCATATTTTTAATGTTCTTGATCCATAAATCCTTTTCTATATAATAGATTTATATATTCAACCATAAAATAAAGATAATAATGCTCAAGGCCCTATATGCCCTACATCTTTTAGAGGGCAATAAAGGAATTCATAACTTAGGGTTTAGGTTTTATTTTTTATTTTTTATCTTACATATATATTACATAGATAGTTAAGATAGAAGAGATGTCTCGGTATCTTACATAGATATTTAAACAAAACAAAATTTTCGTTAATAAGTTTTAAAACGACAATTAAAGGAATTTTTCGTTAATATATACATTTAAGTTTAACCGAAGGAGTATAAAATGGTAAATTGAAAAACAATGAAGGGTAATTATGTCACTTTATCCCTTATATATAAACAAAAACAATCCACCGGAATCTTCTTCTCATCTACCCCTCCTCATCTTCATCTTTTTCATCTCATCTTTTTTCCGCTGAATACCCATCTTTCAGGCTTGTTTCCGGTCGATTGGCACACTGGAAATTCACTCTTCCACCACCGCTGGAACCTCCTTCACCCCCTCTCCTAAACCCACCGTTCAATCGGCTTTCCTCACTCTCCGTTTGCAGTCCACCGGTCGTTTTTGGGCTGCCCACCACCTGTTCGTAACTTGCCCATCTCCGACCACTAAAATGCAACTTATCGATACCGAACGACTCAGCGGAGTCTCCTCTTCATAACCCCCATCAGTTTGGCCCGAGCTTGTCCACCGTTTTCGCCGGCGACTCCCTCTTGGGTTTGTGCGACTTTGAAGTTGGGGTTGTTTTGATTGGAGCTTTTGAGGAGTTAATTGGGGCTAATTGCTTGTTTGTTTGGAGTCGGGCTTGTTGGTAGTCTGTTGTGGTTTTGTACTTTGGTTTTCCGGCTGATTCCCGTCGCCGACGGTTGTTTTCCTCGGGGTTTTGCAAAACGCCCACCAAGTGTTCGTAAAAAGGGCTCAAAGAGCCTTCTGCGCGCGCTTAGCGGCGGAAATTTAAATTTTTTTCTTCTTTGATGATTGATTGATAATACGAATTTCGTGATGTGTGATTAAATTATTTAATAGATTATTGATTTGGGTGGAAAGTGTTTGAAATTTGTGGAGGTGGTGATGGCTGTATTGGTGATTCTGGTGGACCTGGGATTTGGATTCATTGACTATTAATCTCACCTAACAGATTTTAGATATTACCGGAAGGTGGGTAAATGTCGTTTTGGAACTTTTTGGGTAGTAAAATTTCGTTAGGCCAAACTTCGCGTGGGAACATGTCGTTCGCCCAACGAAGAATGATGAAAATGAATGATCTGACCGTGAAAGTAACATTAATTTATTAAACTCCATAAATGGTTATCTTAACATTGGTTACTATGATGGTGGCACAACCAACTTTGGCGGCACAATTAATTTTTATTATTAATTCTACTAATTTTGGTAGTGATACCACATTATTAACGTTACCTGACAAGAGCGGTCTGATCCTCTCCTCGAGATCCAAGACTTCTTCATCTTGTGCACTATAAAAGAGGGTAATCTCTCTAACCATTTTGTACAGACAAAAATTTCAGTAATAATAGTTGTCCTCTACACTATTCTCCTCAGTTAATTTAGCTAGTCTCGTGCTAAAAACTCCTCTTCCAATAATCCTATAGTAATATAAAATAAATTGTTTAATGATTGTAGATAATCAAAGTGTACAACTGAACAAATTAAAATCTTCCCTTTTCAGGTTTCTCACAGGAAAATTGCTGTATCCAACAAGGCTTCTTTTGTCGCCGCTAAACACGGTATCATAATACAATGCCTCTTCCGACGCAATTCATAGTCGTTTATCTTTTGATCGTTTTCGAGATGAAGATCTCACTGGGAAACATGCCTATAATTCTCCATCCCATATATCATCAATTGACTTTAGAAGGACCGCTTTCTGAAACAAATGATTCAACAACATTCACCATTTGCTGAGGAATTTGCTCAATCTTGTGAAGTTCTTCTGGACTTAACTTCCAGTCAAATATCTCAAGGTTTTGTTTCATTCTTTCTTTGTTAAAGCTCTTCACAACTAAACTGACCCCTTGCTCGTAAACCCATTTGAGACAAATTTGAGCAACTGACTTCTCCTTGGCTCTTGCAGTCTCTTGGAGCACTTCAGAATCCATGACTTGGTTAGTTCCCCAGACTGTTCCTTGGCCTCTTAATGGCGAGTAAGCTGTGATGTGGATGCCCTTTTCGTTACAGTAATCTCTCAGCTTCTTCGGCTGCGAAATTGGGTGCATTTCCACCTTACTACAAAAACAAATTAGTAAACTCGAAATATAACTTAATCAGTAGTTATTAGGTCAAAAAGTCTTAATATGACAAATTTATATCATGACATCTTTATTAGAGAATTACTGATATATTTAAGTATATACTTTTTTAGGTAGAGGTGAAACTAACTTGATTGACTGCAGGAGGGATTTTTGATGTGGCGAGTAATTTCTCAAGCTTCTTAGATGAAAAGTTACTGACTCCTATGGACTTTGTAAGACCATACCAGAATACATACCATTAGGAGTTTGAGGAGAAGACAAAGTAGTAGTATTAGGTGTCATATGGTGTGTGGCCCCAAAATTAAGAACCTAGCTGAAGTTAGAGTTATCACACACAAACATAACAACAAAGGGCGTGGCAACAGCATCCATAGAGTAGGCAAAGTTTCCGCATTAGGGACAAACGCGAGCAGAGTGCCCATATTTGTTATAGATCTAACATGTACCCTAAGGAAGACCATCTACTGGAGTAGGCTACAAGGGAGGCTAAAATGAGGGAGGGGGTGGTTGTAGAGTGGAGGATTGAGTACCCTAAGGAGATAATTGAGTACCATAACCACATCCGCGATTACCACGATTGCG
Source organism: Pistacia atlantica (assembly GCA_026229545.1). NCBI lineage: Eukaryota > Viridiplantae > Streptophyta > Magnoliopsida > Sapindales > Anacardiaceae > Pistacia > Pistacia atlantica. The sequence goes on along the minus strand of CM047902.1, from coordinate 1,256,765 downwards.
AGATCATGAGTTGTGTTTATTAGAAGAAAAGCCAAAGGACCCTGGAGGATTATGATGAGTTGTGAGTAGTAGCCATAACCACAACTTGAGTGGATAAACCTGAGTGCTTTTGTTGAAGTTGTTCTTCCTGAACCAGGAGATCATGCAAGTAATTAAAAGTGGTAGAAGGTCGAAGATGCATAGAGGTGATGAATCCCTGATACTTAGGACCTAAGCCATCCATAACATACTCAACCAAGTCAGAATTTGAGACTAGAAAGTCAACTACAACAAGGGAATCAGATAAGGACTTGGCTTCAATTAGTAATTAACCATTGTTTGATCAGTAGTCTTGCAAAAAGTGTGCAACTTGTCATGAATGGATTGAAGATGAACATTGGAGAAAAGATTTTGTCATCGATCTAGGAGAGACCATGCTTCGATAGCAACGGTGCATGGTAGTAACAAGGACTGGACAATGGAAGATGAAACAATTGACTTGATCTAAGTCAAGACCAAGTGATCAACCCTCAACTAATGAGAGTAAGTGGAGTTGGTAGTGCCATGCAAAAGAAAGGCTGCCAAAGGATGCACATCACTTGCGATTGAGAAGTGGTGACTAGCGGCGAAAAAGAGAGCTAGCGGAAGCTGGACTGGTATTGTGGGTGAGGAGAAGCTCGATGGTGGGAAAATGAATCCACCTGTAGATGAGGAGAACGATGAGATCGTCGACTGAAGGATGGACGATGCGGACTAGGCAGGGAGAATAGCGCCGAAGTCAGTGATTGGAATTATCACAACACTAGTAGGTAAAGATGAAGAAGCCATGGGAGATCACAGGGGTGCAGGTGTCACTTTTCAAAGTTTGAGGGTGGTAGATGTTATTTCTCAAAATTTAGAGGTGGCAGATGTTACTTCTCAAAGTTTTTTTTTTTTGGTTGGGGAGGGGGGTGCAAATCACTTCTCAAAAGACTGGAGGGTTAAGAGAAAATGCCATCAGAAAAGACAATGGATGGTCGACAATAAGGCAAATAGGCGCTCAGCTAGGAGAAAGGGATGTGACTAGATGGTGGGAAAAAAAAGGCTGTTCGACGACGAAGCGATGGGGTGGCTCGCGATTTTTGATGACAAGAGATTAGCTCGTGATCTTTGGCAACAAGAGATCAAAAGGAAGGAAAACGACAGCTCAGGCCAAGATCGGCCAAAGGTGCAGTGACTATTGAGAACAAAGGCTTGGCTTAGGCTAAAGGAGGCGGCGATGCGAGTGGCTGTGACCGCTATAGAAATAGGAGGCTGACAGGGGTTAATTTGGAAGAAAGAAAACTTGAGAAGGTGGCGGTTGCTAGGAGGAAAAGAAAAAAACCCTAGAAGCAAGGGGGGAAACTATTGGTTTCCAAAGATTAGGGGCACAGAAGGAACTTGCCGCTTTGATACTGTGTGAGAAAATTAGTGAAGAAGTTTTATGTTGAATTAATGAAATGTTACAATTAGAGGTGGGAATTAGGCCCGGGCTCAAAGGATCCCGCCCAAAACCCTGATCTTAGGACCGAACCAGGCCCAAGGGAGGAGAGATCGGGCCCAGGCAGGTCCCTTCTCCAAGGCCTGGGCTTGGGATCAGACCTAGGTCCAGGTTCAAACCGCCTCCCCAATTACGTTTAACCCCCTGTAAAATATCTAAATCCCATATTTAATATGAAATTAACAATAAATGTAAGGGTTAAAAAAATTTTACAAAAAATTAAAAAAAAAAAAATAGGATCCATCCAGGCCCTAAGAAATCTGATGGGGCCAAGACCAGTCCTTAAAAAATTGGACCCGGTCCCAATTTGGGCCCAGGCCTTGCACACCTCTAGTTACAAAACAAAGTCTCGATATATAGAAAACCTAAACACATAATTTAGGAAAATAAATCTTAAATATATACATAATAATGAAATATATATTATACTATCATAGTATCATATAATAATAAAATATGTATTATATAATCATATAAGATATTATATGATCATATAATATATGTCATAATATATTCTAGGATTTATATAATAAATTTAGAATATAATATTCCTTAAATAGTCATCAGTGTGACGTCATTTTGATAACAGTATAAGATCTTTCCTTTCTTTTTTGTTTCCATTTCACGTCCACAGTCGCCATAACCGCTTCAGAAAATTACATTGATTTGCTTTAGAAGAAAATAGTTAGGGTAGTAGTTCTTAATCAGTCACGGATCAATGGAGGAGGAGAGGAGGAGGCTAGCCGCCGTGAGGTTTCCAGGAAATGTTTTCTTTTGTTCAGAAAGTGGAGAGGAAGTTGCATCCTCCAGTACCATTTTCTACAACATTTACATGATTTTGGCATCGGAAAGATTGACAGAACTGAAATGGAGGAAAAGGTTTTTCACACGATTAGTCAATATCCTGATCTTTTGAAAATATTTGGGGACATCTTGAAGAGTGCAGACGAAATTCAGGCCCGGCTTAACCCCTAGGCAGGTAAGGGCCCCCGGTGTTAAAAAGGGGTCCCAAAATTATATTTTAAAATACTTTTTAATATATTTATAATTTAATTTTTTTTCATCAATCCCACCGTTTAGCATTTACTCGCCTATGCCTGCCTCTACCTCTACCCAAAATGAGTTTTTTAATATAATTATAATTTCTCAATTCCCATCACTTTCCCCATCCGATCAACCATGCCTATATCTTAAACTTAAAACATAAATGACAGCTCACTTTTACGTTGCAAATTGAAACAGCAACTCTCCAACTCTCAAATGTCAAATCACATCTCTTTTCCCCTCCAAATCACCATCTCTTATATAAACCTCATTTTAGTTTCCTAATCTTTTACTCTTATTATTCTACCTCAGTTTACTCTCGTCTCTCCATTCTCAGCTATTGTTTCTCTTTTCTCATTTTTATTACATGAATTTATGAAGTGAATATGATTTATATTATTATTTTTATGCAAGGTAATATGAAGAGTTTTAAATCATTTGACTTTTAGCATTGTTAACTGATTTTATTTTATATTTGATCAAGTGATTTACATTATTATTTTTATGCAGGGTAATAATATAAGATTTTTGAGTATTAGCACAGCAAAAAACAAAACCAGGAGCATAAATTAGGTGCTAAAATTCCTTCTTAATTTTTATAATTATTTTTATTTTAGCAAAATAATATTAAGAGCTCTAAATTATTTATTCTTTGAATATAGCTGTCTACTAGGAAGTGTGAATCTGGATTTGAAAAACGTAAGAAAAAAAAAGAATAGAAAAACTAATTCAATCCCAAAAAGGTGCACTTGATAAATTTGTTATTAATACAAAACACCAAATGCTAGAAAAACCAAATGAAGATTTAAATAAAAAATCAATTGAAAATTGTGAAGAAATTCTTAAAGATAACAATTCAAATTCATCAAATACTAGTGAAGAGTCTCATGAAAATTTAGAAGAAGAAATTTCATTCGTCAAAAATGAAAATATTAATGATGAAGATGAAACAACTATTAAAAATATTTATGACCCGGTACACTGGAATAATTTAGACACAAATTTATGTGATTTATTAGTTGAAAAAGGTCCAATTAGGCAAGTTTTAGATTTTCCAAGAGATGAAAATTCTAGAAGCTTTTCTACAATTCATTACATTCGAAAATTACCAAATGGAGAAAAACATGATATATAATGGCTAGTATATTCAAAAGAATTAAATAAAGTATTTTGTTTTTGTTGTAAATTATTTAGTTTAAAAGCAAATACGATTCAATTAGCAAATGAAGGGTGTGGAGATTGGAAAAATCTTAGTACCAAGCTTAAAACTCACGAAATAAATAATGAACATGCTATAAATATGAACATTTGGGTTGATGTTGAGATGAGATTGCTTAAAAACAAAACAATTGATAAATATTTACAAGAGAAAATAAATAAAGAAAAAGAGCATTGGAAGAATGTACTATTAAGAATTATAGCGGTTGTAAAAAATCTTTCAAAAAATAATTTGGCATTTCGTGGTACAAATGAGAAGATTTACCAAGAAAATAATAAATTTTTTTTGAGTTTAATTGAAATGATTGCTGAGTTTGATCCAATAATGCAAGAACACCTTAGACGTATTCAAAATGGAGAAATTTATACTCATTATCTTGGTCATAATATACAAAATGAGTTGATAAATATTTTAGTATTAGAAATAAGAAATACCATTATTAAAAAAAAATCAAAGAATCAAAATATTTTTCAGTTATACTTGATTGTACCCCAGATACAAGTTATCAAGAACAAATGTCACTTATATTAAGATGTGTAGATATTTCAATAAGTCCAATAAAAATAGAAGAGTACTTTATAGATTTTATAAAAGTGGATGATACTTCTGGTCAAGGCATTTTTAATGTTCTCACAAGTATATTAAAAAATCTTGAACTTGATGTAAATAATGTGAGAGGACAAGGATATAATAATGGGTCTAATATGAAAGGTAAACATCAAAATGTGCAAAAAAGATTATTAGATATAAATTCTAGAGTATTTTATACACCATGTGTTTGTCATAGTCTTAATTTAGTTCTTTGTGATATGGCTAATTCATGTGCTAATGTTATTACATTTTTTAGAGTGACACAATGTATATACTCATTATTCTCTTCTTCTACAAGACGATAGAAAATTTTGCAAGATCATGTTTCTAATTTGACACTTAAGCCATTATCACAAACATGTTGGGAAAGTCGTGTTGAAAGTGTTAAAGCAATAAAATTTCAAGCTCCACAGACCACAAATAAGAGATGCTTTATATCAATTAGCAGAAACTAGTGAAGATCCTAAAACAAAAAGTAAAGCTATTTCTTTAGTAACGTATGAGATTGAAAATTTTGAATTTCTATTAGGCATGAATATTTGGTATGAAATGTTATTTGCTGTTAATGTGGTTAGTAAATATTTACAATCTAAAAATATGCGTTTAACTATGTCACAAGAAAGATTAGGTAATTTAGCTATATTATCAATTGAAAAAGATTTTAGTTCTAAACTTGAATATAAAAATTTAATTAGTGATTTTGCATCTCAAAATGTAAGAAAAATAAATTTGAAATAATTTTTTAATATATACTTATATTATTAAAAGGCCTCTAAAGCAACTTTTGCCTAGGGTCACAAATGTTCTTGAGACGGCCCTGAGACGAATAGACAAAGATCTCGGACGAATTTGTACACGAAAAAACTAAAAAAACATCTCAGGAAGAAGAAATATAAGTGTTTGTGCGTGAATGGGAGCTTCTTGAGGTACTGTTTTTCTTCAGAGTTCTTTCCTTCTTGGCCGATTGATGGATGATATTGGCTTGTGCAATTTATAGACTTTAAAGCCTGAATTACGTTAAATCTCGATTTGCATTTCTTTTATTCGATGTTTATTGAATTCTGCAGAATTTCTGAAATCCACTTGCATAAAGAATCTCTACAAAAGCAAGCATCATGTTTTGCCAATAATCTAATGACTGTTTTCTCATTATCTTCTATTTTCAAACTTTCCTCCAAGATTCCCTGCCAATGTTATTGGAACAGAGATTTCTGTAATTGTGGATCAAGAATTTTCAGCGGCAGTTTCTAGCCAATCCAAAACTGACAAATTGTCAGAATTTTGAGGGAGTCATGCGACTGCAAAGTCAAATAAATTTAAGTTCAACAAGGCCAATCTGAATCTTGTTTTTTGGATTGTTTTCTTACATCCTATATACATTACTTTTTTCACTCGACTTTCTCATTCCCACAAGCCAAACTGAAACTTCTACATTAATGTGGCCTTGCTGAGACTATCCAGGAGTTGACATTCCTAACCATGATAAAACTCATCAGGATCTCTATACTTAGCAGAAGATAGTTTCAATCAGTCTGTCAATCTCTTTATCACCAAGCAGAGGATAGTTTCTTAAACCTGCAGGAGAACGTTGAACTGAAACAACAATTAGCATATGCAGTGCTCATACTGATAGATTGTCTACAGTAAAATTTATTTAGTACTGACATAATTAACAGTAGAGTAAACTACATGTTCCCACCCAAGGTTTAGCGCAATGGCGAGTTCCCACCCCTGATTTCATTTATTCCAGATTCCGTCCTTAAATTAACACCGTTTCCTTAATTTTAACTTTTCACTGTATTGCGTCCTTTGGCTGAAAGTGGTTCATGTTAGTAAGAAGTGGCTCACGTTAGTATCGCCCCAGACGCTGGATTTTGGCCTTTTTCGACCAATTCCGAACTTCAAATAACTTTGAGATCACCGTTAGACTTCCCACAACCTTTTCTATAAAATTCATACCTCCAATTGCCGTCATAACTCACTTTTCCGACCACTCCCACACTTGCCACCTTGCGATTTTAGGTATATTTTTGGTCGTTTTCTAGTCAATCGAGAGCAACCAGTGTCATCGGAAAACACCAACAAACTCTGCTTGTGTTTTAGTTTGTGTGGATATCTTTTTTGGCCGTTTCTGACTTTCCGTTTGCCAGAAATCAAAGCCCGAAGTTGCGTCCGCCACCCAAGCCAGTTTTCCAGATTCCTTGGGTGGGAACTTGTCGTTTCGCTAAATCTTGGGTGGCAACATGTCGTTTACTCTTAACAGTAAAATAATCAAACAACAGATTCTACAACAAAGATTTTCTTAGCAAGGGTTTTCATATCAGAGAAAGTTGAATAAATTGGGTTCAGATTAGACAGCTGCCACTTCGTTTTCCATACAAGTGTAAATCCTCATATGATCCACGTCATCAAGATGACGCCGGCTTGATGAGAATTTAAGAATCTTCTCTATCTTTCCTTCCATTTCACGTCCATAGTCGCCACAACCGTCCCAGAAAATTACATTGATTCTCATTTGAAGAAACTATCAGGTTTTTTTTTTTTGTAATCAACGACCACCGATCCATGGAAGAGGAGAGGCAGAGGCTTCACCGGGAAATGTTAAGTTTTGTTGAGAAAGTGAGGAGTAAGTTGGACCCTTCAGATTTCAGGTACAATTTTCTGGAACAGTGGCGTTATTATTTTATCGGAAAGATTGACAGAACAGAAATGGAGGAGAGGGTTATTCGTACGATCGGTCAATTTTCTGATCTTGTGAAAATGCTTGGTGACCTCTTGAAGGAAATAGAAGAATCTGCAGTAATTTCTAAGAATGAAAAGAAATAAGTGTTTGTGTTTAAATTGAAACTTGTTTTGCTGCATGTGATGGAGGATATTGGCTTGTTCTTGTAGACTTCAAAGACGAATTATGTTAAATCTTTATTTGCATTTGGTGAAGAAAAGAAAAAGAGAGTGAAGGTTTTTTTTCATCTCTACACAGTTTTCATCAAATCTGTGATCTCACTTCATTTGTGGTTGGATCGAGCTCAAATTTGAAAAAGAGACTCACGACATAAGGAGCTACAATCTGAACGATGAAGATCAGAATTTGAGTTCTAGAACAGGTGTTTTGTATCCGTGAACAGTAGCTTCGGGTTTTGGTGAGATCTTTCCCACGTTCATTTTTTGTTGGTCATGTATCCACTATGATGATGATGATCTTATTGTGATTGTATTTCAAGATTTGGTTATTTTTTATGTTTGTGTTTACGGGATACATCTAGTAAGCTAAGAAGAATCATTGTAAGACATTATTTGATTGATAATGAAGGTTTTTTTAGTGGATTTCAATCATGTGGTTTTTCGCTTTGTATTGAAGGGTTTTTCACGTAAATTCGGGTGTTCTTTGTGTGATTGTTTGATGCTGAATTTTTTTACTATATTAGTATAATTATTCTCAAGTTAATATTTCACAAGAACTAGATCCTTAGTTTCGCACAAAGAGTTGGAATCTAGGACGGCCGCTAGAGGGTTCTTGTTGGCCTTGGATATAAAATGGGTAGCTTATGTTTAGGCCATCACCACAGGATTTGGGTACACAAGCTTGGTAATTGTGAGTCTGTACAGTACCTAAGGCTGTTCTTGCTGAAAGAAAGAGAGTAGTGAAGATACTAAGGCTTGTTATTAATGAAGAAATTAATTTTTGATCCATTTGGGAAGGTTAGAGAGGACGAGTGAATTGGTAATTGTGGAGTCTTTTTATGGTAGAGTGTTGCCCGAAACTAAGGATCTAGTTTTTGTGAAATATTAACTAGAGAATAATCACACTAATATAGTAAAAACAAAAATTCAGCATCAAACAATCACACAAAGAACACTAGAATTTACGTGAAAAACCTTTCAATACAAAGGGAAAAACCACAATATCGAAATCCACTCAAAAACACAGACATAAAAAACAATCGAATCTTGAAATACAATCACAATAAGAACATCATCATCATAGTGGAAACATGACCAACAAAAAAAGGATGTTGGAAAGATCTCACCAAAACCCGAAGCTACTGTTTATGGATACAAACCACCAGTTCCAGAACTCAAAATCTGATCTTCACCGTTTAAGTTGTAGTTCTTTGTGTCGTGAGTCTCTCTTCCAAATTTGAGCTCGACCCAATCACAGGCAAAGCGGGATCATAGCTTTGATGAAAACTGTGCAGAGATGAAAAAAAACGTCCACTCTCTTTTTCTTATCTCTACCTCGTCTACTGCAACAACTTTTAAATTTCACCCTAACCCTTTTTTGTTATTTTGTTAACTACAAGCCCTATTGGGCTTTGAAAAAAGCCGCCTCACATAGGAGGAACCTGACCCAACACAGAAGGGAAGACTGTTTGTGAGAAAGACTCCAAACTGGGTCCTGGAATTCTGTCATAAAGTTACTGAATTTGATCAACGTGTTGAAAGTCCTTTTGTTTTGATCTTAAACGCATTTTTTCAGGCGGATTAGCATGTGAAGTTTCTGTGTTAATTTTTACTAATTTTTCACCCGAGGAATTAATCACCCTCAAACTTTTTTTACTAAACCTTTTTTTTTTTAATCACCGAGGTATCTACGTCAATTTGTAAGTATTATATTTAATTTTTAGGAGTCTTGAAATATAAGAACTTTAATAACAACCTTTATTAGTATGAGAAACTTAAACTCAAGTCAACATTGCAGCTTTTTTTTCAACTAAAGTTCCCTTCTTCAGAATTTCACTTTTCAAGTCAACAGCTCCCATTCCTTTAAGATATGCAAGTTTGTTACAACTTCACCCTAGTCACCCGCCCTACCTTTGGCCTCCTATTCCTTACAATTCAGGTCTTGCATAACCAGCTCCCATGGCGTCACTGGCGTGTGTACGAGGAAATGAATTCATCACTGTATGATTGTGCGGCGAGTACTAGTGATTCTGGTTTCATGCAGGCGAGTTGTAGAATCTAAAACTCTTCTAATTACGTATTACTTGATATGATTGAGCTTTCCAAAAATCTTCAATCATGATGTAGAATCCAAAATATGAAGTTCTGCAGATGGCAATGCAATGTACACAATTTGTTAAATGTATTAACTATAAATCATAATTTGTTATATACTGAAGAAAAAATTATAAAAAATTAAAAATTAAAATTAAAAGATTTCAATATAAATTGGATTTAGATAACACAGCTGCTACTTCGCTTTCTGTACAAGTGAAAATGTAAATACTGATCATGACGCCCTTTTGATAATAGTATAAGCATCTTCTTGATCTTTTGTTTCTTTTTAGTCTCGCCTTCACGCCCGTACTCGCCATAACCGCACCAGAAAATTACATTGATTTCCTTTCGAAAATAACAGTTGGGGTATTAGTTCTTAATCAGACACCAATCAATGGCAGAAGACTTGAGGAGGCTAGTCGCCAACTTGAGGTTATTCCTTGAGGAAGTGGAGAGTAAGTTGGATCCTTCAGATTTTAAGTACAATTTTCTGCTACCTTTGCTTGATTTTTGCAAGGGAAAGAATATTGACAGAACTGAAATGGAGGAAAAGACTTTTAACACGATTGGCCAATATCCTGATCTTTTGAAAATGTATGGGGACATCTTGAAGAGTCTAGTCGAGTAGAGGATGGTCTTGAGGAATCTTGGTCATGGAGAAATTGAAAATACATCTTAGGAAGAAGAAATATTAAGTGTTTGTGTGTGAATGGGTGCTCCTTGAGGTACTGTTTTCTTGGAGTTATTTCTTTCTTGTGATGGGCTTGTGCAATTTGCAAACTTTAAAAGCTTGAATTACGTTAAATCTTGATTTGCATTTCTTTGGTTTGATTTTTTGTGTTTTCGTTATTGTTTTCTTGGTGTGATTAATGATGCAGAAGACATTAAATTCTTCAGAAATTTCCAAACTTAACTGGGTTCATAATATATTAGACAGCTGCTACTTCGCTTTCTTTACAAGTGTAAATCCCAATACTGGTCCACGTCATAGACGCCATTTTTAATAACAATTAGAGAATCTTCTCGATCATTCCTTTCATTTTAGTCTCCATTTCATGACCATAGTCACCACAACCGCACCTGAAAAATTACATTGATTCTCATTTCAAGAAAAGGGTTAGGGTTTTTCTTAATCGACGAGAACCGATCGATGGAGGAGGAGAGGCAGAGTCTTCACCGGGAAACGTTAAGTTTTGCTGAGAAAGTGAGGAGCAAGTTGGATCCTTAAGATTTTAAGTACAATTTTCTAGAACAGTGGCGTTATTTTTTCATCGGGAAGATCGACAGAACTGAAATGGAGGAGAGGGTTATTCGTACGATTGGCCAGTTTCCTGATCTTGTGAAAATGTTTGGTGATCTCTTGAAGGAAATAGAAGAATCTGTAATGATTTCTAAGAAAGAAAAGAAGTAAGTGTTTGTGTCAGAATTGAAACCTCTTGAGGTACTGTTTTCTGCGACTTATTTCGTCTTGGTGGATGTGATGGATGATATTGGTTTGTGTTTGTAGACTTCAAAGAAGGAAATATGTTAAATCTTGATTATTACTGACGTAGAAGAAAATGCTGCAGAATGGTTTGCTTGGAATTTTCTTTTCAAAAGATCATAAATCCACTGCATACAAAAATGAGAATCATGTTGTGTCAATAAACTGCTGACTGATTTATTATGATTTCTAAACTTTTCCCAAACATTTCCATACATTTTTTTGGTAACTGCAATAGGCACTACAAGCATCTTTCAGTAGGCAATTCAATCATTGGACTTAAAGTGATAGAGGTGAATGAGTTGGGAAACAGAATACTACGTTTAAAACATTTTCTACAAATTTTCTTTCACAATTCGATAAAAATATTTATCACAAATTTTCTTTCATAATTCGATGTGGCAACTCGCAATTGATCAATTCACAAATAAGCATGTGAAACTTATAATGAGCAAATAGAACTTATTTATAAATTAATCAATCACGAGTTATCATGTTGAAATTGTGAGAGAAAGTTTTTGAGAAGAGATTATAAGTGTAACATTAATCGGAAAATCAAGAGTACTGTATATGTAGGTAGAGAAAGTAGTTCTTATATATGGGTCGAGAAAGTAGTTCTTATGTGCAACAGAGAAAGTCTTATGTACAAAGAAGTAGTCAATGAAGGTGAGTTACATCAGGTCAATGTGTATGACATCATATTTACTCTTCATTGGCGGGTTGCATGTTTATCAGTTACACAAAGCTTTTGTCTCTATCTAAGAAAGTGAAGCAGAGGAATCTGGTTATTGAGATTTGGGTTTTGAGGGTTAGTTCCAAAATATGTATACTCCAAATCACTGTCAATAGTTTTGTCTATTAACTGAACCCTTTTTATTTGGCCCATAGAATTGAACCTACGATTAGTTAGTAACTTATATTTTCCCTCGGACATGCAGTTAAAACTGGGTAAATTTTCTCACTGACCACCTTATTAATAATCTAAGTGGATCTAATTCAAAACTAAAAATCTTAATTGATGTTGAATTACCCAATAGTGTTATATTTTGAAATAGTATTATGGCTGATTTTCTTGGGAAATCTAATGACTATTTACTCATTATTTCAAAGAATTTATGAGTACTGTTGAAACATATATCATCATTCTCGCTGTTCCAACCTTGGAAGAAAATTAGTTTAATTCTGAGTTTATTATGGGAGTGCATAGAAAATATAAATATAATTAACTAGAAATACATAGTTTGCATTGAAGTCACAACAACAGTAAATTGACCTTAAATTTCTCCATCCCAGATCTCTTCAATGGACTTGTAAGGACCCTTCTCTGACACAAATGGCTGAATGATGTTCCCTCTCATCTGTGGAATTTGTTCTATTTTCTGACGTTCTTCAGCACTTAACTGCCACTCAAATATCTCAAGGTTTTCTTTCATTCTTTCTCTGTCAAAGCTCTTCACAACTAAACTTACTCCTTGCTCGTAAACCCACCTGAGAGAAACCTTCACGTATACGAAATAAAGCAGAGAAGAAGTCAAGCATTAAATCTCGTCCTTTCACTCGAAAATATTACTAAAATAAGTTCAGATAACTTGAAAAAAATTGGAATGAACTGACTCAGAAATCTAATTACCTGAGCAACTGTCTTTCCTTCAGCTATTGCAATCTCTTTCAGCACTTGAGAATCCATGACTCTGTTATTTCCCCAAACTACTCCTTTGGCTCCCAACGGTGAGTAAGCTGTTATATGGATGCCCTTTTCCTCACAGAACTCTCTCAGCTTCTTCTGTTGCCAAACTGGGTTCATCTCCACCTAACCAAAATATCAAACACGCGTGTTTATTCAGCTATATCAACACTAGAAACATAAAAATTTTGTTAAAGAATTGACTTCTAACTTGATTGACAGCCGGAGGGATTTTTGCAGAGGCAAGTAATTTCTCAAGCTTCTTGCAGGAAAAGTTGCTGACTCCTATGGATTTCGTAAGTCCAAGCTTTTGACACTCCTCCATGGCCTCCCACACAGACTCTATATCCATATCCACAATATCTTCTGTTTTAAATGGAAACCCTGTGCCCGGTTTCACGCTTCCCGGAAAATGAATGAGATATAGATCGAGATACTCCAACCCAAGATTCCTACAATGAAACAAAAAATTAAAAATTTCCACATAAAAATAGTCTCTTAATTAATGTTTGGCCTAATTACATTACTCGAGACTGTTTTTTATTGCAGGGACGACAAGGTCAAGGTGTGCATCGCCGCTCCAAAGCTTTGAAGTGATGAAAAGCTCATCGCGTGATGTGATGAGGCCAAGATGTAAAGCTTCGGCTATGGCTTCGCCAAGAGATTGCTCTGTCTGGTAGAGTGCAGCAGTATCAAAATGTCTGTAGCCGAGTTGAATTGCATGGAGAACATATTTTTTTACAGATTCAGTTGAGTTGAAAGGAAATTCAGCGGTGCCAAAGCCTACAAGAGGAATGGTTCTACCATTTGAGGTTAAGGTAGCTACTGGAACAGTCACCATTTTTTCTAAAGATTTGAGGCTAAGGTTGCTACTAGAGGAAGTTCTGTGGCTTGAATTTCTCTAATACGATCGATGGCTTTATATGAGAACCACAAGTAGAGAAAAGATGAGTACAATAGGTGACTTGTGGATTTATTGCCACGATGATAGTGACTTTTGGTACCCATCTAGGCTTGTAGCTATTTAACATATAAGGTCAATATCAGTAATATGTAATTTTCGTTTTACTTTATTTTCTAATCATGTGCATTATTGAGAATTTAAAAGGGAAACGTAATACTGGCTTCATTAACACGTCTTTCTTCTTATTTCTGATGAATTTATGGTACATATATGAACAAAATTTATGGTATCAATAATATGTATTTTATAGAATTTTATTAAATTTGATTTAATGATTTTTGGCGGGTTAAAGTGTTAGATTTTGAAAGTTTTTGGAATAAAGAATGTCTGAAACAAGTGAGGACTAAAGGGAAATTTATTAGATATGCTGATGAACAGTAATCGCTTGAAAGAGAGAAAAGAAGAAGAAAGAGAAATAAAACCGAGAAGAGAGAGAGGAAAGGGCCAAGAGAATGTGATGGTGGTGGCTGGAAAGAGAGATTGTCGACGAAAAAATTCCGGCGATCGGAGAGAGTGAAGGAAGATTTAGCAAAATGGTGATGGGGAGAATTTGCATGGAGAGTCCATTGGATTTCGAATCAAAAGGACAAGCAGGGGGTGCCATGAGAGGATTCTAATCTTTCTTCGGATCACAGTTTTTTAGCTTCAAAAGGTGAGTGGATTAGTAATTGCATTAACAAATCCATGCATCATCATCAAGTTATACTTAATTGGGTTAATGTTCATTTTATAATATATTTGAGTCATGGGAATATCATGTCTAGTTTGGAATAAATTGCTAATATGCATTTTGTATACTTGTGGAGTATGAGCTTCGGCAAAGTGATGATCTATGGGAGGTTTGTATGTGTAGACTTTGAATGTTTAATTGTCTATGACCCGACCCTTCTGCTGGAAATTGGATATTAATTTGGAATCTGCAGGTCTGATTATTTTGGGTTGTGTAATCAACTTGGTCGTTGCGTTGGAAAGAGATCCAGTAAATGGGTGGGCTGGTTGGTTAAATTAGATAATGAGGCCCAATTATTTTGATTTGGGTTATTAGACTTAAATTATAATTAGTGGGCTTGATAGTGTTGATGGGTTTTTGGGTATTATTGCTTAAGTGGGCCGGCCTATAAATGTTGAGCCCAAATTACATTGGTTGGGTTTTGAGTTCAATTAATTGGTGGGCTGGCGTATTAAGAATGATGAGGTCCAGTTGCTTTGTTTTGAAATGGATTGTAAATAGTGGCATGGGTTTTCAGTAGACCCGACAAAACGGGTGGGTGAGTCGGGTCCAAAAAGGTGTGGGTCTTATTAGTACGTGTTCAAAAAGGGTCGATTTAAATGGACCCAAAATATTAGACCTGCATTCTACTCTATGCGAGTACGAGTGGACCTGCAGGTACCCGCATAAGTTATTCTAGTTTTCAATTCTTGCAATTACACCCCCAAAATTTCTGTAGTTTTAATATTTTACAGTTACACCCCCACAATCAACTAAATTCAAATTCAATTACTCCAAATATACTCCAACGTCAGTCCAACGATCTCATTCTTGGAGTTTAGTTTTTTTAAAAACTTAAAAGTTTCATTAGGTGAAGCCAGAAACCTCTGATTAATAATACTTCCACTAAAAAAAAAAAAAAAAGTTCTGATTTTTGCAGCTTCAACTTTTATAAGTTACTTTCTTTCTCTAATCCCTATTAGCAAATCATGAACAAAATCTTATACATTTGTTACAATATGATGACTTCTATGATAATCATGAATCAATAACACATCTTGTATACAATACGAAATTGCAAACAACAAAGTAGTTTAGAGCTAAAAGATAAAAGAAGAAATTGGAAATAGTCCAGGCTACCTATGCACCTCTCATTACGTGGAGAATTCAAAGACAGTAATATTATGGAATCAAATCAAATTATTCAAATTATATTATGAAAAAAAAATACGGGTGTTTCATTACAAGTCAAATTATTCAATTTTGAATTTGAAACCATTAATCATATTAATTATGTAATTAAATGATGATAAGATTGACATGATATAGTGCAATACTCTAGATTTCTCCATCCCAAAACTCCTCAATGGACTTGTAAGGACCTTCGTCTGATACCGCAAAATCAGCAGGATTTCCTCTTACTTGTGGAATATGCGCTATCTTGTGTAGCTCTTCTTCACTTAACTTCCAGTCAAAGATATCCAGGTTCTCTTTCATTCTTCCTTCATCAAAGCTCTTCACAACTAAACTTACTCCTTGCTCGTGAACCCACCTTAGAGAAACCTTCACATGCACCAAAATACCCCTCAAAACTCCAAAAAAAGAAAAAAAAAAAAAAAAAAAAAAAAACATATAATTGATTTTTATAATCCAAAATTATTAGTTAATTACCAATTAACTATTGTATTCTTCCATTAAATCATTGATGCTATTTGAAGATCAATCTTTTCCACTATTCTACTATAAATCGGAACAATTACCTGAGCAGCTGACTTCCTTCTACTGCTAGCAATCTCTTTGAGCACTTCAGAGTCCAAGACACGGTCAGTTCCCCATGGAGTTCCCTTTGCTCCCAATGGCGAGTAAGCTGTTACATGAATATCCTTTTTCTTACAGAACTCTCTCAGCTTCTTTTGCTGCCAAACCGGATTCATCTCCACCTTTAAAGAAAATATATTAATTGACTAACTGATGAAACAAAGTTAATTTGGTGAAAGAATTAATTGACTAACTTGATCAACAGCAGGAGGGATTTTAGCGGTGGCTAGTAATTTCTCAAGCTTCTTGACCGAAAAGTTTCCGACCCCTATTGATTTGGTAAGACCAAGCTTTTGACACTCCTCCATGGCCTCCCAAACAGATTTCAAATCTATTGGAAGAATCTCCTTTTTTTCAAATGGAAACCCCGTGTTCGGTGTCAATCTGAACGGAAAATGAACGAGATAAAGATCAAGGTAATCCAACCCCAGATTCCTGCATTCAACAAAATATTAGACTAAGAGATAAAAAAGTTAGGAAAATTTTTAAATATCATTAATTGCTTGGCTACATTACTTGAGAGTGTTCTTAATTGCCGGGAGGACAAGATCACGGTGAGCATTGCTGGCCCAAAGCTTTGAAGTGATAAAAAGCTCATCGCGCGATTTGATGAGGCCAAGACGTAAAGCTTCAGCTATGGCTTCGCCAAGAGCTTGCTCGGTGCCGTAGAGTGCGGCTGTATCAAAATGTCTGTAGCCGAGTTGAATTGCATGGAGAGCAGCTTGTTTTGCGGTGTCACGAGTTGAGTTGAAAGGAAATTCAGCTGTTCCCAACCCAACAAGGGGAATTGTTTCACCATTTGAGGCTAACGACGCCAATGGAGCTGTCACCATTTTTCACAAGAACCTTCACAAATGTGTGATGGGGTTGAAGAAGCCCTTATAATAGAGAGAGATTTATCAATGCATAAATCGATATCCAATAAAATATTCATATAATAGTTAGAGAGTAACATGGGTACGTGTGATTTCTTGTGTGAACAGATCGTAAGTTCTGATTTAAAGAATGATAAAGAATTGTTGACATCATTAAGGAAATCAAAACTGAAATCATACAGGCCATTGAAAAATAATGTAAAACAACCAACCCAGCAATCTTGAAGAATCAGATTTCTACCTAGATGTTTGAGAGTGAGCTGGGTTGTATCCAATGCATTAATGTGAGTCATGAAAATTAATTTAATGCTAACAATGAGCTAATAAATTAAAGAGTAAACCAGTGTTTTAAAACCCAAAGTTCTTGACCTGGTCAAGGCCCTAGGTCTCGGTTGATCGGTCCCATCGGTTTAACTGACGGGTTGGATTAGTGACATCATTATGATATAATAAAAAGAATTTAAGTTCTAAAAATTAAAAGGGCTTAAATATAATTTTAGAAAAATAAAAAATTAACTTAAAACTTTGAAATAAATTGTTAATAAACAAGGCAATAGATAGATTAAAGACAGCTAAATAAATTAAATTGTAAAAAAAAAAAGAATTAGAGGGAGAGGTCAAACTTTGGAACTTGAATGAAAAAAAAAATATTAAAGTAATTTTGATAAATTGACTAAAATAGAATTTTAATTAAAATAAATAGAAATAAAATAAAATAATGTAATCTTCACATTATCTAATAAATAATATTAATATATTAATATAAATATAGAAAAACGTGAAGAAGAGAATCTCTAAATCTTATCCCTATACCTTATCCTTATCCCATCCCGTTTTGTCCCAAAAAAATCACAACCATCCATTTCTTCGTTGCAAACACATCTTTTATGGGAGTGTTTATATGAGCTTATAAAAATTAACTTATAAGCAACAATTGTTTATAAACTAAAATTAAATTATCAGTATTTGAAATTTTAAGCAATTACGATATTTGGTTAAAATACTTATAAGTGATTAATAAGTAATTGACGTGTTTAGTAAAATATAGCTTATAAGTACATTTTATTATAAAATTAATAAAAAAGATACTACATTAAATAATGGTATATTATGAAATTTTAAAATTAAACAAAGATAATGTGGTAATATATTTGGTTAAACTAACTTATAAGCAAAGTGCTTATAAGCTAAAAAAAATGTACCTTCTTTCCAATATATATTTTTTTTTAGCTTATAAACTTAACAAAATTATAAACAAAGCAAGTAGCCTTAATTTTGAGCTTTATAAGAGCCCTTTCACCCGCTTTATAAGCTTAGACAAACACCTCATAGTCTCACATCGGATCACAAACTCTACTCTCCTCTATCCCCATTTCAATTATCACACAAACATCACCAATCCACAATTCTAATTCATCATCATCATCATCGAAAATCTCAATCATAATCATAATCAAAATCCAATGGAGAACCTCATCAATCCCCCTCATACACACAACAGCTATATTCAAGTCTTCAGAATATGGTGTATTCAAGTTCTCACTTCTCATAATCAACACAGCTTCAACAGCAATAAAATACAAGTTTTCGAAATTGACAACACAATGAACACATGGTGAGAACCGAGATAAAGTGAATCAAGATAAAATTAACCACAAACCTCGACGAACGACGATTGTAGTGCGGCCGGCAGTGGACAATTTTGGCACACAAGGTGGCCGAAGTTTTGATTGTAGATGTTGACTGCAAAATTGAAAAAATGGAAAGGGTTTTACAATTTATCAGGTAGGAGTGCATTAACCTGGTTTTGACACAAAACCAATTGGACTGGTGGGTTGCAGTAACCTCGGTCCAACATGGGTTATTCCGGGCAAATACATATCCCCAATTTTTATGGTGACTCAACCCGGTTGGGCCGAGCCGGGTTGTAAAAAATTGGAGTAAACGACATGTTCCCTATCCAGGTTTAATGAAATCTCAGGTTGGTATCGATTTTGTAAATTCTGGATTTCCACCCTTAAATAGACGACCTTAGTGAAGAATGGGTTGTGATAGGGACAAAGGGTTCTTTTACCAAATTACCCTTGGACCTTCTTCTTCTTCATCTCCCCTCCTCTTCTTCACAACCCATTCCAAACCACTCCATCGCAAACCACCACCACAGTCGGCCTTTCCTCTTTCCCAACACTAGCCAACCAAATCATCACCACAGTTGGCCCTTTTTCTTTCCTAACACAACAATCAAAATAAAAAATCAAACAAAAAACAAAAAGTAAACTGAAAAAGAATTAATAATTTAATGATCTTTTAACCAAGTCATATATAGACGTTTAAATTTGATAAATTAATTCACTTAGTTATATTAAATCAAATTTTAATTTTTATAATAATTTGATCCATTAATCATATGCCATATATATGATTGTTCTCTAGTGCAGGGAGGACAAAGTCTTCTTGTGCATTGATGAGTGATGATTGAGCTTAATTTGAAGTGATCAAAAGCTAACTCATCTGGTGCTTTGATGAGCCCAAGAAAAAAGATTTGACTCTTTATATATAATGATAAAATTTTGTATTAATTACATAGTTTTGTGAATAAACATGCAGACCACCCTATAATTCTTAATATATATATATATATTATTTGGTGGATCAGGATTTTTGTCTTGAGGGCTCCGATTGTTTGTCAAATAATTAGTAAAAATTAAAAAAAAATTGCTAAGCAAATAAAATAATATAATATTAAAAACCTAAAGATATGATGTGAGTTTGGTATATATATATTAATAGCAAATTTTTTGTGAGCCTAAATATATGTATAAAAGTTCTCATTTCTTTTTTTAAAATCTAAAGATAGACTTGGGTATATATATTAATAGCAATTTTTTATGGGCATATATATTAGTAATTTTTTTTTTTTTTTAAATTTGAGTCCTACCCTCAAAGAGGTTGGATCCCCATATATATGCGATATTGTTGATTTTATTATTATGGCATCATAATAACTAAGAGTAATGCTACAGTTACCGATAGGGGTGGGATAAACCGGTTAACCGAACCGGTTTATCCAAACCGAAAACCGAACAGGTTTTCCAGTTTGGAGAAAAGCCAAACCGAAAACCGAACCGGTTTCGATTAAAACCGAATGTGAACCGAACCGAATTTTCGGTTCGGTTATCTTAACCGGTTTTCAAATTACCCTTTAATCCTTAAAATTCTTCAATGTTTCATTTAAGTCCCTAAATTCAAATATTTATTATTTTATATATAATTTTATACTATGTTTCTCTTTTATTTTGTATTATTGTTGTATTCTTTGTATGAAAAATACATTAAATTACTTATTTGCAGATACTGAATCCAGAATATGAAATAAAAACATAAAGAATTCAATTACACATTACTAAATAGTCAATATCCATAAATAAACTCAAATACATAACATAAAATTACAAAGTAAAAAAAATTAATATGACATAAATCATCTTCATCCCACAATGTTGGTGTTAGTGGAGTTTCTTGATTCCGCACTCCCCGGATTTGTTAATGGCAGTACTGTATGGCACACGAAGAAGATCATCATCTGCAATTGACAACTATAAATATTAATAAATGAAAATAATAAAACATATGAAATATTATTTTCTCTATCTAATTTCTCTCCTTTCAACTTGGCAAAACCTTCTTCCCACTAATATTCTTTTCAAATATATATTCTTTCTCCAATCTAACAAATCATTTTCAAATATATATTCTTTCTCCGATCTAACAAATCCACACAAATAAACAATTAAAACATAGTTCAGAACCAATTAAAAATAAATTTCTAAAGTTCATTTTAATAACATGATAAAGATGCCATGTCAATATAAACAAACAGTCATAACCAGTAATTATTACTTGGTGTAGATACTTGGGAATTTCATTTCATCTGTTTGTAAATCAAATACTGTTAAGCATTTCAACTTTACTTTTCTGGATGCCATGTCAATACTTTCAATTTATTCTCACAGGGTTTTTCACTTTTCACACTAATGCGTGTCCTACAGATCATTTCTTCAAACTAATTAATATTCTGAATTTATTCTCTCTTGCTTTTTCTTCAAGTTTTCCTAAGATTCACTTACTATATTCACAATTCTTCTCCTGGAGCTCTTTTGAACTTCTGTTCTTAATTTCTTCCATTGTTTTATGTTCCTCCGTTACACAAAGATTTTGACTTTTTTTTCTCTAGGAATCATATAAAGAGGCTCATGATCATAATTTTGTTAAAGTACTTCTTGCAATGACTTTATGCATTGTTCAATCATTTTAAAGATGGTTATTTTCTAACTGTCTCGAATTTTGGTCTCTATAGTTTCTCTCCACCCAAGCGAAAAACTGTTGATATTAATTCCTCTAGAATCCCAGTTATAACAAAACAAACAAAAACTTTAGCCAACATGTAATGTAAATGCTTGCAAAAGGCATGTTACGTAGCCAACATGTAATGTAAGAGTACAAGGATATTTTTAGCCATTGCAAATGGACCATCGCTTGACACAGTTCAAATCAAGATTCAAGAGTATCCACAGTTCAAATAGCATGGCATATAACTAATAACTTGTTCAAATCAAGATTCAAGAGTATGCTCACGGTGGGTCTGCTTAGTGGCTCAGTGCTCACGGTGGAGTCTCTTCAGGGTGGGTCTGCTCAAGCCTCACGGTGGAGTCTGCTCACGCCTCATGGTGGCTTGACTGGAGAGTGATCTGTTGCCTGTGAACGTGAAGCTCGGCAGATCGAAGCTTGGAGAGAAGACTCTGTTCACGGTGGGACAATGGCGTGACTCTGTTGGAGTGCTGGGTGTTGGCGAACGACGATTGACGAAGATGAAGTATAGAGATTTGAATTTTGAAATTTTCAGATTTGGTGACTGGAGGCGGAGAGAGTGAAAGACGAATGTGGATGGCGTTGCTGTAGCGTGACTGCATGAGGAGTAAAAAATTTTTTTTTGCTTTTATATGTAGGGTAAAACCGGTTTAAAAACCGGTTTTCGGTTTGCAATTTTTTTCAAACCGAAAACCGAATCGATTTTCCGGTTTTTTGAATTTCACTAACCGAAAACCGAACCGGTTTGTAAAAAAACCTAATTTTCGGTTCGGTTTTCGGATTTTTTACCCCAACCCTAGTTATCGAATATATGCACCGAATGACGTGACAAAATCATGACCGTTGATTAATATTAAGTTATAATTAATCGACAGTTAGGATTACGTCACGTCATTCGTTGCACTACTTTTGGTGTCTCTATTATTTTCCAATAACTAATAATAATACATGATTCTATAACCCTCGATAGTTGCTGACTCCAATGGATTTGGTGAGACGAAGCTTTTGACATTCCTCCATGGCTCCCCAAACAGACTCAAAATCCATTGTTATAATATCCTCTTTCTTGACTGGAAACCCTGACGACCCTCTTCTCAAGCTTAATGGATAATGAATGAGATAAAGATCAAGATACTCCAGTCCAAGATTCCTGTATCGAACAAAATGTTTAAATTATTTTCATAGAAGTAAATCTGAAGATATTCATTGATATTAAGAATCACATTACTTGAGAGTGTTCTGTAATGCCGGGAGGACATGCAAGGTCGCCGTGAGTGTTGTCGACCCAAAGCTTGGAAGTGATGAAAAGTTCATCGCGAGATTTGATGAGGCCAAGGCGCAAAGCTTCCGCTATTGCTTCGCCAAGAGGCTGCTCGCAGTGGTAAATTGCAGCGGTATCAAAATGTCTGTAGCCAAGTTCAATTGCCTACAAGAGGGATGGTTTTGCCATTTGAGGGCAAGGCTGCCACTGGAACATTCGCCATTTTCTCAGTATATTTCCTTTAAGGATAACCAATGCAATTCTGTGGCTTTTAATTGTTTCTGTAAGATGTGATGTCTTTATAAGAAAAATCAAGAGTAGGGAGAAGGAAATGTCTAATGGTATAATCAGACCACTTAATTAATTTTTTCATATGTTATTTTGTATTAATGATCATAATTTTTAATTGATTTTACATGCAATTGGGAGAATCACCGCAATTCCAAGTCATTCCTTTATGTCTATTAAATATTTATTGAGTTGACTTCATACATACATTCGTTAATTCAATTTATAACACATCAATTTGTATGGAAACATTTGTATAGATAATTTTTACATGTAGTATTGGTTCATTAAGATAGATAAGTGTAGAAGCTAAGTTTTATTTTAGTTTGATTTATCAAATTATTTTGTCTTTATTGGCATAATTTTCAGTTTTTCACTCGTGGAATAAAAGTTTTTATTAAACTATGCATGTAGATAATCGTTTTATGGAAACAGTTTTACATGGTTAATGACACAATAACACAAACGAAATGGTTTTGAACCGTTTGATCTTATTATTCTAGTACAATCACAAACATTAATTAATGACACAATAACACAAACCAAATGGTTATGAACCCGTTTGATCTTATTATTCTAGTACAATCACAAACATTAATACTGCAATGAACTTTATATTTCTCCATCCCAAAACTTCTTACTGGATTTGTAAAGACCTTGCTCCGTTACTGTAAACTCAGCAGTATTTCCTCGGCTTTGCGGGATTTGTTCAATCTTGTCCAGTTCTTCCTGACTTAACTTCCAATCAAATAAATCTAGATTCTCTTTCATTCTTTCTTGGTTGAAGCTCTTAACAAGTACACTTACTCTTTGCTCGTAAACCCATCGGAGACATATCTTCACATGCACCAAAATAACCCCCTCACCCCCACCCACTCACCAGTTAACGGGACCCCAGGTGTGTCAGTGTCCACCGATAATCCATTAACCCTGTGTAAAGTATTAACAACATCCAACAATAGACTCCGCATGATTTATTTTACAGCTTAGTGGACTGCTCTTTCTATAATGCTTTCATGTGTATGCATGGAGTCTTTTATATATGTGTGTGTACGTATGTACGTATATAAAAGATCGATAAGGTTTGACATACAACGAGATCATCACAATCATCCATACATTTACCTAAAAAATCCAAGCTATAGATCCGAAAAACTATTTATGTCCCTGAGCGACTGACTTCCCCTTGGCTCTTGCAATCTCTTGGAGCACTTCAGAATCCATGACTCGATTAGTTCTCCTCCGTTGGCTTCTAATGGCGATCGAGTGAGCTGTTATGTGGATACCCTTTTCCTCACAGAACTTCCTCAGCTTCTTCTGTTGCCAAACTGGGTTCAGCTCCACCTAACAAGGACATGAAACATATGATATACTCAATACTTATCGATATAAAAAACATACAAATATTAAATTTTGTTAAAGAATTGACAAACTTGATTGACAGCAGGAGGGATCTTCGCAATGGCAAGTAATTCCTCAAGCTTCTTGCATGAAAAGTTACTGACTCCTATGGATTTGGTAAGACCAAGCTTTTGACATTCCTCCATGGCCCCCCAAACAGACTCAAAGTCCATTTTTCATAATATCCTCTTTCTTCAATAAAAGGCTTGAATCTGACTCCGGTCTCAAGCTTAACGGATAACGAATGAGCTGGAGATCAAGGTACTCCAAGCCAAGATTCTTGTATTCAACAAAATATTTGTTAGATATCTTTACATAAAGGGCAAAATTTTTAACATCGATCGTTTGGTTACATTACTTAAGTTTCGTTTGTAGCATGGGGACGACAAGGTGACCATGAGCATTGTTGAGCCAAAGTTTGGAAGTTATGAAAAGCTCATCACGGGATTTGATGAGGCCAAGGCGTAAAGCTTCGGCCATTGCTTCGCCAAGAGGTTGCTCGCAGAGGTAAAGTGCAGCAGTATCAAAATGTCTGTAGCCGAGTTTAATTGCATGGAGAGTCGATTCTTTCACGGAGCCGGTTGAGTTGAATGGATATTCGGCTGTGCTGAAGCCTACAATAGGAATGGTTTTGCCATTGGAGGGCAAGGTTGCCACTGGAACGTTCACCATTTTCTCAATATATTTCCCTCTATAATTATTAGAATTATCACTTAGTGTGAAGCTCTTATAAGATTAGGGGTGAGCGGTTCCGGGTACCCTGCATTTTTCGGGGAAACCGAAATCGGAACCGCACAGTGCAGGTTCCCAAAAAAAGGAACCAGAACCGGAACCCCACAGTGTAGGTTCTTCAATTCAAGGAACCGGAACCTAAAATGCAGGTTCCGGTTCCTTTCCAGGTGCCCTATAAAAAATCAATTACCCCCCTATTAGTTTAAAAAATAACAAAAACACCTTATAAGTTTACAAATACACCCCTAACAAATTTTCATTATTCATTCATTTGTGTCCAATGTAAATCATAACCTATAATCTCTAAGCAACACTTGAATTCAATCAATTTATCACAATTCACATAAAATTCGTCAATCAAAACCAAAACACAAACAATTATTCATCACAATTCACATAAAATAAATTATTAATATTTATTAATTATTAATTTATTAATTTAATGTTATAATTGATCAATTGGGTATTTATAATATACCAAATATAATTTAGTAAATTTAATATTAGAAACTAGTAATGTTATAATTAAATAAGTGATCATTCTACAATGTAAATTGTAATGTTATAATTAATTAAGTGATCATACTACAATGTGAATTGTAATGTTATAATTAATTAAGTAATATACTATTTAATTATAATGTAATATTATAATTAATTAAATTGTTAATAATTTAATTAAGTATTGTAATATTGTTTATAATAGAATGTTATAATTAATTAAATAATCATACCATAAATTTATAATATAATGTTATAATTAATAAAATTATAATAATTTGATTAAGTATTGTGTAAATTAGTAAATTACTAATGTTTATAATATAATGTCATAATCAATTAAGTAATCATTTAATTATGTAATGTTATATTAATTATATGATCATACTATAATAGTATAATGTAATGTTATAATGAATTAAGTAATCATATTACAAATCTATAATTTAATATTATAATTAATTAAATTTTAAATCATTTAATTAATATACTGATGTTTATAATGGAATGTTATAATTGATTAAGTAATCATATTATAAAATATATAAAGTAATATTATAATTAATTAATTTTTTAATCGTTTAATTAAGTAAAGTAATAGTATAGTAAATTACTAATGTTTATAATGTAATATTATAAATTCATAACTAATTAAGTAATTATGTGATCATTTAACTATATAATGCTATAATTAAGTAAGTGGTCATAATATAATGTAATATAATAATATTATAATTTAATTGAGTAATTATTTAACTATAATGTAATGCTTAATTAATATTTATAATGAAATGTTTATAAGGTAATGTTATAATTAATTAAATTTCTTATCATTTAATTAAGTATTATGCTAATGTTTATGTAGTAAATTAGTAATTACTAATATTTATAATATAATGACATAATCAATTAAGTAATTATTTAATTATATAATATTATAATTAATTATATAATCATACTATAATGTATTTTCTAGTGAATTAACTATTAAGTAATCATACTATAAATTTTTAATGTAATATTATAATTAATTAAATTTTTAATCATTTAATTAAGTTTGTACTAATGTTTATAATAAAATGTTATAATTGATTAAGTAATTATACTATAAATCTATAACGTAATGCTATAATTAATTAAATTTCTAATTATAATTCAATTAATTAACTATTTAATTATGTTATAACTTATAAGCCAATTAATTAAGTAGTAATCAATTAATGTAATGCTATAATTAATTATACTATAAATCAATTAAGTAATGTTATAAAATTATAATTAATTAAGTAATCATTTAACTATAATGTAATGTTATAATTGATTAAGTATGATATTTAACTAGTAATTAAATTTATTAATGTTTATCAATTTATCATATATAATTAATTAATTACTAATTTATTATAGGTATACTTAGAACTTGATAATTGAAGTAAATAACTAAATATATTATTACTCAATCAAATATACTATTTTATTCAAAAATAATTCTTTTAATAACATTAAAAATGTAAAACACTTTTAATTGGATCATAATTCCAACTATTCACTTAATTGATCAAAACTTTAATATTAATGTATTATAATATATTAAAGCTTTTAATATGGTGTAATTTATATGTAATAAGTATAATTGTATTCGTATATTTATTTAATTAGGTTATTCTAAAAATTTAACTTTTTCTATTTTAAATTTTTTTATATGTAAAATAATAGAAACTCCCCCATTATTTACATTTCACAAATATTTCATTATATTCTAGGTTCCAAAATAGGTTCTAAACAGGTTCCAAAAACAGGTTCAAAACAGTGGGTTCCTTAAACAGGTTCTGGGGCAAATTCAATGTTCCAAACAGGTTCCAAATAGGTTCCAAAACTAGGTTCCAAACAGGGTTCCAAACAGGTTCCAACAGGGTTCACAGGTTCCAAAGCAGGTGGCACCCTTTTTATAGGTTCCTGGCCTTCCTCCACATGCAAGAACGGGAACCGAACCGCACAGAGCGGTTCCAAAAAAGTTGGGAACCGGAACCTACCCGCACAGTGCATGTTCTGGGTAGGTTCTGGTTCCGGTTCCGGCTCTACCCGCTACCCGTGCTCACCCCTAATAAGATAAGGGAAGGGTAGGCTAAAGGACAATTCTACCCTTTACTTTTCTACTAATTAATTTTCAACGAATAATATGTATGTAAAACAGGAGATTCCATCTTTTAATTCTGATTGTTTATAAGGCAGTATTATATTAATTATAAATTAATAAAAATGATGAATCTTTTTCATGTTTATTGTTTTTAATATGGTGCAAGCACATAAGCATTAAATATTCAATAGAATTATTAATCACAATCAAAAGATACATGTAAAACCAGTGTTTTGATACCCGACCCTAGGTGTCACCCGGCCAAGGGGCCAAGTCTCGGGTTTAACGGTCCCATCAGCCTGACTGGTGATCTAGTAAGTCTAAAATGTAGTAAACACACCCCTGATAAATATGCATCCATCCTTGAAGGTTTGAAAGCCAGCAAACACACCCCTATGATTTGGCCAAATGCAAATCGGTGGTTGACTAGTTGGGTAGCGGCGGCACACCAGGGGTGTTGGGTTGTTGGGCTTGAGAGGGGAGGTTGTGGACAGTAGTCACACGCAGTTGGTGCCGCATGACTATGATCGCGAGATGGGGGTATAGCAAGGCGACCCCTAATGGCTTTAGGCGCGTGGTGTCATGTTGTCAATGGCCACCGTCGCGTGTTGAGTGCTTGGAAATGGGGCTTGTTGTGGTTGGAGCGAGGGTGCGACGCATCAAAGGGTGGGCGAGGGTTAGGTGAGGGTGGAGGGTGAGTGGGAGGGGGTAGGGGGTGCCAGAAAGTGGCTAAAAGTGGCCAACGATTAGATTATAGATTTTTAAACGGTGGACATGGTAACCCGACTCGGATAGGTTTTTTGTTAGATTAAAATATGAATTTAGTAGTGTTAGTCTTTAACTTTTATCAAACTAAAACTTGCATGATGAAGAAATTCTTGTCGGTGAAGACTTAGAAAGAGTGCCTTCTAGATTATTATTGTATAAACTTAATTATTTATAATCTAATCTAAATATCTAATCCTTTGTACTAAGTATTGATTCGATAGAGATAAGCCCTCATTTGTTTAACTTTTCAAACCCTATTATATCCTACTATCATATCCAATCCAGTGAAATATATATTTGTTTTCATATTGACTATTTAATTCAAAATCTAATCATGTTCTATTCAACTCAAAACATTTAACAATTACTTTTCTCAATAAAAGTTTATAAATTAACAAAAACACCCTCACCCACCCGACTGTCGGCAACCGATCACTACAGTTGGACAATGGCCGGAAGTCGTCAGAATGACGCATGACTAGTTGGATTCCGCCGTTTTTAGCTAGATTCACCATGGATCTAGTGGAAAGGGCTAGATCTACAACCATATCTTGGCTGTTGTTTGGCTGTCGACGACTATCAAGATATGGTCGTCATCAATGGTCAAGATATGACCATCGTCAACGACCAAATCTGACCGTTTTAAGCTAGATCCAGTCGGTTGTGTGCCATTCTGGGGACTTTCGGCCACTGTCCGATGGTGGTGATTGGCTACCAACGATAGTTGGGTGAGTGAGGTGTTTTTGTTAATTTATAAACTTTTATTATAGAGGTCTTTAGTAAAATTAAGAAATGTTAGGGATTAAATAATTTAAATATTTTCAAAAAATATTTTCTAAAAACGTACCAAGCACATATTAAAATCTTATTCTATTTGATTAAATCCTATCTAGAATAGAATACTATTCTAAAAACTTATACAAAGAGAGCCTTGGATTTTCTTCATTCTTAAAAAGGTTAAAAATAAAAATTGTGAAAGGGATTGGCAAAGCTAGCTCCTCTCTTTGTGTTTTGTTTGTACTTTTCCTCTTATTGGACATGCTTACATTAATGCGAGCAATTAGTTGACTTGAGTCAAATTCGGGTTGCCTTTATCAAGTATTCTCCTCTTTTATCAAATTTCCAATATAAATTAACCAATTAATGTTTAAAAATTGAAATAAGTAATAATCGATAGGAAAAAGCAAAAGGATATCGCTGATTTTTTTCTGTCTTTTTCCAAATATATCATCCATATATTAAAAACAAATAATAAAGTAAGTAACAATTTAATTATTGATGATACTTATCTGAGATATTGATATTTTGAAATGTGGTAACATTAATCCATGTGTAAAGTATATCATATCATGCATAAACATGAAGTGGGTGACTCCATATAAGTTACAACACATTTATCCAAAAAAAGGGGTTACTTATAGGTTTTCATATTTCATCATCTATTTAAAACTTTGACCTATTTTGACCTGATCCATACCCACCAAGCCACCCGTTTGCTAGGTCTAATCTATGATACCACAAGGGTACCACGTTACTAGTACCATCAACCAATATACTGTTGCAACATATAATTTTAAATTAATAACTACTAATCACTTTAACAATAAAAATTTAAGACAAAAAATATTCATAGGCGGTGTAAATGCATTAGTATGTTATATGGTTGATGCGGTATCCAGTAGTATTCTATATTTTTTTCATAAAAGATATATTGATTCCGAATTTTATGGGAAGGAGAGTTTTTGTTTATTTTTTATTATAAACAACTCTAAATTATAGTGACAAATATTAGTAGCTATGCCACGTAATTCATGAAATTAAGCAGGTTTAAAATTATTAAAGGGAAGGTAGTGTTGGATTTAAACAGAATGTACTTACTAATCGGTGGTGAGATATTTTACGGGAAGATCCATCTATTCTTGAATGA
Organism: Pistacia atlantica; assembly: GCA_026229545.1. Classification (NCBI taxonomy): domain Eukaryota; kingdom Viridiplantae; phylum Streptophyta; class Magnoliopsida; order Sapindales; family Anacardiaceae; genus Pistacia; species Pistacia atlantica. Next base: position 1,226,499 of record CM047902.1, on the reverse strand, counting down.
GGCTTGGGCTTTAGAAAAGGAGCAAAGCTTTGGATCCATTCAATGGCCCAATCATCTTATCTAAGTACATTTTTTTTTTTCTAAATAAAAATTTCAGCCTTTGATCTCTAGATCCAACGGTTGTATCAGATCAATAACGTTACTGACTTGATAGTCTAAACCATTTTTTTTTATTTCAACTTTGATTGGCCTCAGGATAACCCAAATTGAAGTTTCTCAAGTTTGTAGAACATTTACAAGGTTTCTGTGCTGATATGAATAATATGCACATTATCTTATGGTTACGTTTATGATGTTTTCATACTTTAAGAAGATCATAGAGCCAAGAATTTTCATTTCTTTTGTCCTTTGCATTATCGATTGAATGCTAACTTTGCTGATTGTTGAAGAACTTAGACTGAAAAGCATTAAAAGTGAAGAGTGAAACAATTCTTATAATACCTAATTCTCTCACAGTTTTTTTTTTTCCTCGGAAGAAAACAAAATATATTTATACATATAGGTTTTGATTTAATTTTGTTTATGTTGAAGTATAAGTTAATTAGTTATTGTTTTAAGTTGGGTTTAATAAATTTTGATTAGTTATTGAGTTAATTTTAAATGATTTAAAGAATTGGTGAAACCTTAAATTATAGAGGTTTAGAAATCACTTGTTTTTTTCTGGCTAACCTTTGTCTAGACGTGTCAATAAGTCGAAGAAGACAACTTGATGAAGTTATCATCGTCAATCAGAGATTCAGATGTCATAGTTTTTAACGAGTCAATGAGAAGTTGGAAATATTGCACAGCAGGACTAATTCACTGCTTTTAAGTCTGTCTCTGCGAGTCTTTCCTACTCAATTTCCAAGTCAACTGACGATTTTTAAAAGATAAAATTATTGAACATATTGAGTAGAAGCCATTACAGTGTTACAGAATACATCGATTGGTTCGAAGATTTCTTAATAGTAATATTTAGATGGCTTTTTCAGCTTATTATGTGTTTTTTCTTCTTTCTCATCTTTTGCTGTATTCCTTGGCTCAAGAAGAAAAGAGGTTTAATCCAAGGTGTCCTCCTTTTGATTGTGGTTATCTTGGCAATATTGGATTCCCCTTCTCCAATCGAACGCATCCGGAGTGTGGGTTGCTGGTTGTAGATAACTGCACTGAAAATGTTCAGAAGATTCGGTTGGGGAAGGATGGCCCGTGGTTCCGTATCAGAGGCATCTCTCAGGTTAATATGGTTAAGCTTTATGACCAACCTCGTGAAGTACACGCGAAGTATTGTAGCCGCAGCAGATCCTTAAAACATTTGAGTCTTCCCATCTCTCCTTTTCTATCTCTTAATGTGCCCTACAATCAATCCCTGTACGAATGCCCCCGCAATTACAAAGTCCCCAAAAACTTCAGTTTTGCCTGCAAAAATTCCCAACACTCCTATATCTACTATGGTAAGCCTACTAAAAATATGCCACCTTCTCCATCTCAATGCAAACCTCTTAACTTCCAAGTGAATAAGACTCAAACAAGTGTTGAATATTCTGATTTGTTTATGGGTGATTTCAGTCTGGAAGTGAATGTAACAAATGAATGTTTGGATTGTTTTTTGGCTGGAGGGCAATGTCAAACTGATAACAAGGGAAAGTTTAATTGTTCTGCAAAGGAAAGAACAGGCATCAGAAATGGCGGTTCGTTTCTTGTTGTAATAGTTTACTTGCCAACTTTCATAGATTTAAATACATGTCCTGCTTTTTGTGATTTAATAGTGACTTATATCACTTTATTTGAGCTTCTGTTGCAGGCCAAGAAGGAGAAGGTAAAAAATTGAGGCTGAAGCTAGGCTTAGGACTCGGTAATATATCTCTTTAATCTAATTCTCATGGATATTCTCTGCTTATCGTTTCAAAACTATGATCTTCTTCTTCTCTACTCTCTATCTCTGCCTCATTTTATAATATAATCTTAATGTTTATGTGATTGTCTAAATATTGATAGAGGTGAAGAATAAAAGCTTCTCATTAACCTCGTCAAAGTTGAATCATGGTGGTGAATTAATCTTTAGATAAGAAACTACAAATGCTTCAGTGTCTTTGATTCTCTGTTTCATTCCCCTGTTTTTCTGCAAAATTCAGATTACATGTTGCACTTCCACTCTTGTGTGCTTATGTATTATTTGTGTTAGACAACAGCTGAAAATTGAGCCAAAATGTGATCTTAATTTTCTCGCCTCAACAAAATCAACATCCTCAATAGTTGATATAGTTATTATATCAAGTCCTTTCTCCAAGAACTTAACTTCATCTTGTTTGAGAGTCTTTAAATTTATTTCTTAGGGTTATGGATGACCCATCTAACCATAAAATTTTTTTCCTACCCTTTGCTATGCCCTATGTTCTGATGATTGCTTTCTTCAATTAATTGCAGCCGTATCAGTCATCGCAACTGGTATATTGATAGTTCTAGCCTTTTGCACTTGGAGAAAATCGTCACCACATGATGCCATGGTCTTCTGGAAGAAGAAAACAAAGAATCACCTAAACATTGAGGCATTTCTAAGGAATCATGGATCCCATTTTCCTAAAAGATACAGCTATTCAGATATTATAAAAATGACCAATTCATTTAGACACAAACTTGGTCAAGGAGGATATGGAGGTGTTTATAAAGGTAGGCTACTTGATGGTCGTTATGTAGCGGTGAAGAATTTAATTGATTCCAAAGGTAATGGTGAAGAATTTATCAATGAGGTTGCTAGCATTAGTAGGACTTCCCATGTCAACATTGTCACTCTTTTAGGTTTCTGTTTTGAGGGTTGTACAAGAGCTCTCATTTATGAGTATATGTCCAATGGATCTCTTGAGAAGTATACATACCCAAAAGATCAATCCCAAACAAATCATTCACTAAAGTGGGAAACATTATACCATATTGCTATAGGCATAGCTCGAGGATTAGAATACTTGCACCGTGGTTGCAGCACACGAATTTTGCACTTTGACATAAAGCCTCATAACATTCTCTTAGATGAAGATTTTTGTCCAAAGATCTCTGATTTTGGTCTTGCCAAAATTTGCCCCAAGAAAGAGAGTATTATATCAATGACAAGTGTACGGGGGACAATTGGTTATATTGGCTCCAGAAGTATTTTCTAGACACTTTGGAATAGTCTCTCATAAATCAGATGTTTATAGCTATGGAATGATGGTTATGGAAATGACAGGAGGAAGACAAAATAACAATGTTGAGGTTGATAATAGCAATGAATTATATTTTCCGCAATGGATTTACGAGCGTCTTGAAATAGGTGAAGAACTTGGACTACAAGGCATTTCAAATGAAGAAGATGAAGAATGTGTGAGGAAGATGATTATAGTGAGCTTGTGGTGCATACAGACTAATCCTTCAGACCGGCCAACAATAAGTAGGGTAGTGGAGATGTTGGAAGGGAGCATCAGTTCCTTGCAAATTCCACCCAAGCCTTTCCTATCTTCTCCAATATCAACCCCAAAAGATTCTCCAACAATGATGTATTAATCAAAATGCATATCTTCCCAATAAGAAACATGACTTAAGATGTATTAATACATTTGTAGTTTCATATTTCATCTAGCAAAAATATCACTTGCACTGTATGATGAATATATATATATATTGATTTCCATTTTTTACTGCGTGTTTTAGTAACTGCTTTCTTCATAGGCACTGAATGGCTATTTTTCCTCCTCCACATGCAACTCTGTGTTATAACTTTGATATCTCATCTTGCCAACAAAAGTAACAGTTCTGGATCAAGATCACCACTTCTTGTTGATTTTTAATAACTTTGTAACTTTAACCTTCAGGAGCACCAAAAACCTACCGGAAGTTTGTAGACCCTTTACTTAAAGTTTCTGTGTTACACAACAATTTATTTGATTCGATCTTCTTACCATGCGAGAATATGATATATTTTCTAGAAAATGAAAGATTTTCCAGAGAAACAAACAGAGAATTGAGAGAAAATGCAGAACTTGAAAAACAGAGAATTTTCTGCAAATTGGAAATTTTATTGATTTTGGATTAAAATTCTAAACTGATTACAGTCTATTTTTATAAGTAAAGTACACGCTGGCAATCTGTCAATCTGCCAGGTAAACAAACACACTTCATCAGCATCTGAAAATTGAACGGCTCCAGTTGCGTTTCTGCACTTCTTCTTCTTCAGCTTTATATTTACAAAACGCAGCACTTCATTAATTAACTGATTGCCAAAACGCAGCACTTCAATTAAACTCAAAACGCAGAATGAAAAACCCAGCAACTTTGATCTGAAACGGCAGCGTTCAACTAAAAGAATTTAACGCCACTTAACAGAAGCTGTTAATCAAACCGTTGAGCAGTGAACATTTTTGAAAAACAAACGGAAAGTGTTACAGAGAACCGTTGAGCAGTGAACACTTTTTAAACTGGAATAATCTATGTCATCAGGCAGGAACATATATATATATATATATATATATATATATTAGACTAATCCCCTCACATGAAAACTAGGATTTTGTTTTCATTTTTTTTATCAAGTCATTCAAGTACTATTCACATAGAGAAAGATGGACATGTTTTATGAATTATTTGCCAAACAGTCAAAAGATGTTTTACAAATTATCTCCTACAAGCTTTTCCGATTCCATTATCGATTTTAAAATGATAAAATCATTGAACATATTGAGTAGAAGCAATAACAGAATTACACAATTAACAAAGAAAAATCCCATTACTCTGACAACAATAGATTATGTAGATGTTTTTCTGAACTCAGTCTGCATTTTGGTTAAGTTTGGAAGATTTGGGAGCCTTCACCAGGAGATGTGGCCGTGGGAGAACATCTTTTTTGTATGGAAACTTTGGCTACTGTATAGTTTGCTATTTGATTAGTTTTATGACCATTTAGAGAGTTTTGAGTGCTGCTGCTCCAGGTTGTCCCAGAGTGTGTGCAGACTCTCTGGTTTTTTTGCCGCTGGGTGGCTTTTATGTTGTAAGTCTGGAAATGTTGTCTCAATCTGGAGCTGCTGAGATGTTGCCTCTGGAGATTTGGGCAGTGTTAGTATGGGTTTTAGAACTCCGCAGATGGAGGTATGTATGGTGGGCTTCAAAGGGTGTGGACTGTGGACTGCCTCTTTTGCAATGGTGATTGTATTGGTCTTCTTCCAGGGCCTGATGACATTTATCTGGTGTAGCTGCTTCCGTCTTTAGTCTGGTTTTTTTGGTTTGGGCCTTGCTTGTAAAGGATTTCACATCCTTGTGAATTTTTTGGTTCCTTTTGTATAGTTCAACTCTTGGGCCTGTCCAAGGTTTTGGTGGAAGGGGATTTCCACCCCCTAGGCTGTCTGTTTTGATTCATTATACAATTACCACGTTCACCCAAAAAAAAAAAAAAAAAAAAAAAAGAAAGGAGGTAATACAAATAAACCAAAAGTATTAATTCATGGCTCGTGTAGCCTATCATGTGCTTTTTTTTTTTTTTTTTTTTTTTTGTTCTCATCTTTTACCTTTTTGCTTGGCTCAAGAGAAAAAGAGGTTGAATCCTAGATGTCCAAGTTTCCCTTGTGGTTTCTAGGGTGATATTGGCTTCCTCTTCTCCAATCAAACGCCTCCTGAGTGTGGGCTACTGGTTGTGGACAACTACTGACATGCCCTCTCGTGGCTATCCCCATCCCATAGGATCTGAGCGCTCCTAGGGACTCAAGATCTCAAGAGGAGGGTAAATATTTTGAAATCATTTCATTAAAAAAACAAAAAAAAACCTAAGGACTCAGGATCCCAAGAGGAGGGTGAATGGTTTTGAAAACAAAATGTTTCATAAAAGTTTCTTCATAAAAACAACTTTAAAAGTATCACAACATAAGTTCTGAAAACTAAAATTATAATTAATCCAAGTACAAAACCAAATGTATCAGAGTGCTCCAGATTTTTACAAATCATGCAGATGAACATGCATCAGTGGGCCACCTTAGAGCATAGAGTAAGCTTCGCACAAACCCTACAGGAGGAATTTAAAATAGTGAGCTAGAGAACCCAATGAACTGATAATACATTTTATATGAAAATAATATTTATTCTGAAACAGTATGCAAAAATCCTTTTGAATGCCATGGAATAACATACCACTCATGTAAATAATGCAACAATCACCATACTTGTACCCAGACCATACCAATCTATCATACCTCTCATAACCACCGAACCAATACCTAAGGAGTCATGCCATACCTCTCACATGTCAGTCCCTAAACCAGACAAACAACTAGAAAATCAACAAGGCCAATACTTGTCTGATAATCCCACCTAGGCCAATACTCGCTTGGTGTAATCCCACCCAAGCCTATACCCAGGGGCAGATGCTACTCTAGTTGAGGGTGGGCCAATTTTTCTAAAAAAATATTAATATATATAATTTTTGAATTTTGGCCCACCCTAATAGAAATTTCTAAATCCACCCCTGCCTATACTCATTGGGTGTACTCCTGCTTGGAGCTTCACAGGCATCCGTCGTGCCTAGGGGATATCATAAACCGTAAGGTATGACGGATCTTCCCATATACACGCGCATGGGGTAAAGTGTAAATACTAGCTGATTTTCGGAGGGGGACGAGTCTATAAAAGTGTGGTCTCGAACCGGAAACTCAAAGTCCATTTTCATAATATCCTCTTTCTTCAGTAAAAGGCTTGAATCTGACTCTAGTCTCAAGCTTAACGAATAATGAATGAGATAGAGATCAAGGTACTCCAAGCCAAGATTCCTGTATTCAACAAAATATTGGTTACATATCTTTAAAGAAAAGGCAAAAATTTTAACATGGATCGTTTGGCTACATTACTTGAGAGTGGTTTGTAGTGCAGGGACGATAAGGTGACCGTGAGCATTGTTGAGCCAAAGCTTGGAAGTGATAAAAAGCTCATCGCGGGATTTGATAAGGCCAAGGCGTAAAGCTTCGGCTATTGCTTCTCCAAGAGGTTGTTCGCAAAGGTAAAGTGCAGCGGTATCAAAATGTTTGTAGCCAAGTTTAATTACATGGAGAGTCGATTCTTTCACAAAGCCGGTTGAGTTGAATGGATATTCGGCTGTGCCGAAGCCTACAAGAGGAATGGTTTTGCCATTGGAGGGCAAGGTTGCAATTGGAATGTTCACCATTTTCTCAAGATATTTCCCTCTATAATTATTAGAATTATTACAATTGTGTGGTGTGGTTTCTCTCTGTAGTCTGAAGGTTTTATAAGATAAGGGAAGGGTAAGCCAAAGGACAATTCTACTCTTTACTTTTCAACTAATTAATTTTCAACAAATAATGTGTATGTAAAACTGTAGATTCCATCTTTTAATTCTGATTGTTTATAAATTATAAGGCAGTATTATATTAATTATAAATTAATAAATTGATGCCTCTTTTTCATGTTTATTATTTTTAATATGGTGCAACACATAAGCATTAATTCAATAGAATTATTAATCACAATCAAAAGATACATGTAATACCAGTGTTATTATACCCTACCGGTCTGTCACCTGGCCAAGGGGCAGGGTCTCGGGTTTACCGATCCGACCAATCCGATCGACTGTCTAACCAGTGATCTAGCAAGTTTGAAATCTAGGAAACACACTCTTGATAAATACAATTAGTCCCTACAGGTTTGAAATCTAGCAAACACACCCCTATGATCTGGCTAAATTCAAATCAACAATCGAGTAGTTGGGCGACAGCTACATACCAGGGAGAGCGGGGTTGGGACGTTGGGCTCAGAAGGGGAGGGCGTGTGACAACAATTGCGTGCAGTTGCCGTCGCGTGATGGGGCCATAGGAATGCACTTTGGTGGTTTTAAGTGCACGATGTTGTGCTATCAATGACCACTACCTCATGTTGAGCTCAAGTTCATGCAAAAGGCAAGCGCGACAACACCTAGAAATGGGGCTTGCTGCAATTGAAGCTAGGGTCGCAGCCAACCAAGGGGTGGGTGGTGGTAAGGTGAGAGGGGGGCAAGGGGCGCCGAAAAGTGGCCGGACGATCGAGTTAGGGATTTTGAAATAGTAGACAGGGGGTAAACTCCTCGTAAAAGGCCCCAAGTCCCAATCTAGTCAGGTTTCAGAACATTGTGTAAGACTAATCACTTGAACAAATTAAGTCAAATAGTTATCAACTTCACTAATAAAAGATGAGAACATCTATGGTAGACCCGACAAAATGGGTATTGTACCCCGGGTCCACCAGTACCCATATATTTTAAGTAATCACGAGTTAATATATTTAGGACCTGTGGGAACAAGACCCTTACCTGACCCACCTTTTTTTTTTTTTTTTTTTTGTAGGTGGACCAGGTATACCTACCATACCTGCAAAAAAAATTAAAAAACAAAACAAAAAGAGTATTACTTTTCATTAATTTTAATAATACGTCTAATATTCTTATAAGATTTATTTAAAAACAGAATTTTGTTAGATTAAAATATGAATGTAATAGTATCAGTCTTTAACTTTTATCAAAATAAATCTTACATGACGAAGAAATTCTCATCGGTGAAGATTTAGAAAGTGGCTTCTAGATGATTATTGTATAAACATATTATTTCATCTAAATATCAAATCCCTGGACTACGTGCTGACTCGATCCTAGTTAGTAAAAACATGTATTATACGCGAATTGTACGGACATCCGTATAATTCACGTATAAAACACACGTATACGTATTTTATAAAATCTGCCATATAATTTACGTATAATAAGGTTTCCAATATAATTCGCGTATAATTCGCGAATTTTTGAAAAAAAAAACAAAATCTCACACCCCCAAAAGGACGTCGTTTTGGTGGGTTTTTACAAAAAATTAAAACAAATCTCGTTCAGTCATTCTTCTTCAGTTGGCAGTCAACAATTCTTCTTCCTCAGCTCAAGCTCAGAGCTGGTGGGAGAATCCGATTGAAGAGCTTATTCAGATGAGGAAGGCTTCTCAGGCTCAGTGTTGGTGGGAGAATCTGATTGAAGACCTTAGTTTGCCACGGCTTGACGATTAAAAGCGGCAGAGGCTGAAGAAGAATGCGGCAAAGCAAGCGAGAAGATTATGATCCAGTCTGGTCCTCCACAGTTTCTTGGAGCGAGTTCATCAAGTGGTGGAGGGATTAATCTTCCATTTGATCTTCAGTCTGCTAGCTTCAATCCGAATATGATGCCTCTTCATGGATATAATCATCCTGGATTCAGACGTATTTTACTGAAATCCTTGATGGTTTAGAATGTTGAAAAGGGTGTCGGCCAGAACACAGTTTGTTTAGTTTATTCATGCCTCAGGGTGTTTGAGTCTTTAATTTTATTTATCATAATGTGTCTGTCATTTGGTTTGAAACATGTTTGGTTTCTTTTAATATTTTATTTATTTGCAGCATTGTATGCCATGAGGTTAGTATCATGGTTATCTTTAAGTATGGTATGAATAAAAGGCATCTTATCTATCTTATAGTTGCTTTATATATATATATAGGTAAAAAATTTAACAGCTCACTTACCAATTAAATCAGTAAAAAATGATGCTCTTTTTTTAGTTGTTATTGACTTATTGTTGTTTATGTACTTTATGAGTTTTTGTTACAAACTATAATTTGAATCTTTGCTGCATTATTTGTGTATTTTATTTGTTTGGAACTCTTATTCGATTTTGAATTTTGATTTTGTTATGACTTATGTGTTTAATTTGACACTATAGTTGAATCTTGGTTAAATATTGTGTTTGAGTCTATAGACTATAATTTGAATATCAGTTATATATTGTGTATTTGTGTTATTGATTAATTGAATATTTGCTTTTAACCAAGTAGTCCATAAAAGTGTTAAAACTAAGATTGATATTGCCGTATTTTTTAAAACATATTATTGACAATACACCGTATTAAACCCGTATATACCAGTACCGTATTTTTCCCGTATCTGAATTTTATGACCGAATTTTTATAAACGTATTTTTCACCATTTGTCGTATTATATCCATATAATTCCAGTACCCTTTTTTTGCCGTACCCGTTTACTAACTAGGGACTCGATAGAGATAAGGATTTTCTTCATTCTTAAAATGATTAAAAACAAAATTTTTGAAAGGAATTGGTAAAGCTAGCTCTTCTTTTTATGTTTTTAATTTTTTCTTTTATTGGACGGGCTCACATGGATTGCTGGGTAGATGTTTCTTCATTTGGGTTTAATAATCTTAAATGATGTAATAGGGCTAATTAATCAGAGTAATTAGTTGACTTGAGTCAAATTGGGTTTTCCTTATCAAGTCTTCCCCTTTTTATCAACATTCCAGTTCAAAGATATGAGACTTTGAATCAAGTGATAATTGATGGGCAAAAAGCAAAAGGAAATCACCGAATTTTTTTTTTTTTCTTTTTCCAAATATATTGTCCATATATTCAAATCAAACAATAAGCAAGAGTTCCATGGGAATTCGATGGGACTGCCTCAGAAAATGAAGGTTACATATAAAATGAAAATAGTAGTTATCCTCAATTATTAGGATTCATTCATAACAATTTAATTACGTATGATACTTATCCGATATATTAATATTTTGGAAATAGTTATGGAAATGTGGTGACATTAATCCATAAGTAAAGTTTATCATATCATGCATAAACATGAAGAATAATACTATCGGTACAAAAAAATTTTACAAAGATTTCTATACAAAATAATATGAATGAAAGAGTAAATACAAAAGTTCAAACTTATTATATTTACTCTTTCATTTATTTTATGTCATATCATTTTGTATATAAATCTTTGTAAATTTTTTTTGTTTGTGTAGTATTATTCAAACATGAAACGGGTGACTCCATATAAGTTACACACATCTTTAGATAAGAAACTACGTTGCTTCAGTATGTTTGATCTCTATTTTGTCCCTTTGTTTTTTCTGTTAATTTTCAGATTGGGTTAGACAAAAGTTGAAATTTTAGCCAACATATGATATCTTCGCTACATGTTGGACCAATAATTTTTAGTGAATTGTAGTGGAAAGACTTGAATCAAAGAAAAAAAAGAAAAAAAAAAAAACTACTATGACATCAAATTCATGAAGATAGCTTCAAGTTGTCTTCTTCTACTTATTTGACACATCTAGACAAAGGCAGGAAAAAGACAAGATCATATTGGCCGTAATTTCAGCCAAGGATTGTACACAAAATTCGCAAGTAAAGAGAGTCAATGTGTTGTGCTAAACTGTATTGCTACAATATGTTGATGGACACGGGCGGAGTCAGAAAAGTTTTTTGGGGGCCCAATAATTTTCAACAAATTAAGGGATTGGAGTGTAAAAAACAAATTTAGAAAGTTATATTAAATTAAAGGGAGTTAAAATTTACAAATAAGGGGGCCCAAAGGTAAAAGTGAATATTTAGATGTGAAAAAATATATTTTAATACAAAATTTAATTTTTTTTTTGTGGAACCTGGGCTTCACCAGGCTAGCATATAGCTGCCCTTGTTAATGGTCATTCTTGATTTCTTTCAGAAAACATTAACACTAAATTAGAATGTATTAGAAATTGCAATAAATGTTAATTTTGTTGCGGGGAAATGAAGTGAGGTGGGAAGGCTTCCATGCCTTGATCCCGGCTTGTTGCCATCCCTAAAAGTAAAGAAGGAAAATACACCACATCATTTTTATATTTATTGAGTAATAAGGAGAAAGGCAAGAAGTTGCACTTTTTTCCCTGCTCACCCACATGTCATACGTAGGTGAAAATGAGGGTGAACATGGGTAAATGGTAGAATTGAAACCAGAATTGACCCCATTAAGGTTTGGTTCCAGTTATGGAAAATTGGAACTGGGAATTTTCGGGTCTGGTTCCAGTTCCTATAGTGTTGGAACCGAGACCCGAGATTGGAATGAAGGTCCGGATACACAAGTAGGAACCGAACTGAATTATAATTTTTATAAGCTATTAGGGTGTATTTGTAATTTTTTTGGGGTATATTTGTCATTTTAAAAAAAATTGGTGGTAATTAAATTAACCTGGGTACTTGGAGCCAGAACCAGAGCCTTGTTTCAAGTTCTGGTTTAAGGTTTCTAGGAACTAGAACCATCCGGTTATGGTTCTGGTTCTAATCGATTCCTGTTTTGATTCCTTCAAAAAATGCAAGATATCTGGAACTGCTCACCCCTAGGTGAAAAGCTTCCCATTGAAGCTTGGGACCAAAGTTTTAAATAAGTCCCACATTTATTATACATATAACATTCTATTAAATAACATTCGGATCCCATGTTTCATTTTTAGATCGACATTAAGCTTATCTACTACATTGCACTTCAGCTTTTAATATTGAGCTAACAATACAAAAAGGGATTCCTTTGCTAGTTTTTATAAAATGCGGGTTTGCCTATTAGTGGATGAATAACAGAAGGAAAAAGAGATTTTAAGCCTATGATGATGGGGTTCTTCTATAATATTTTTAATCTAAGTGGATCCTTCTCCAATCAAAGAATGAGAATGAGAGGTTTCATATAAAAGAATTTTGGAATAATTAGGACTAACCTGTTAGAAGAGTATAATCTCTTAGAATGAGATAATTATTAAATTCTGTCTCGCACAACTAGCTATGTCCCCTATCTTTCTTACATCGAGAGATTTATTGAAGCTATCATCATGAATTGGCTGTCATACTTTCAATGAGTCAATGACTGGAGTGCTCACAGAGAAAGCAGGTAAAAATACAATCAAAACATTTCCTAGTGCACGTAGTAGGACTAATTCACTTCTTTTAAGTCCGTTTTTGCGAGTCTATACCACTCAATTTCCAAGTCATGACTCGTTTTAAAGGATAAAATTATTGAACGTATTAAGTAGAAGCAATTACAGTATTACAGAATACATGGGTTAGTTCTAGTGTTCTACGATTTCTTAATAGTAATATTTAGATGGCTTTTTCAACTTATCATGTGTTCTTTCTTCTTTCTCATCCTTCACTGTATTCCTTGGCTCAAGAAGAAAAGAGATTCAATCCAAGGTGTCCTCGTTTTGTTTGTGGTTATCTTGGCAATATTGGCTTCCCCTTCTCCAATAGAACGCATCCAGAGTGTGGGTTGCTGGTTGTAGATAACTGCACTGAAAATGTTCAGAAGATTCGGTGGGGGAAGGATGGCCCCTGGTTCAGTGTGACAGGCATCTCTCAGGATAATATGGTTAAGCTTTATGACCGTCCTCGTGAAGAACACTTGATGTATTGTAACCGCAACATATCCTTAAAACATTTGATTCTTCCCATCTCTCCTTTCCTATCTCCAACACTCCTATATCTACTACGATCACCCTGGTAAACATTTGCCATATTCTCCATCTCAATGCACACCTATTTATTTCCAAGTGAATAAGACCGGAAAAAGTGTTGAATATTCTGATTTGTTTACGGGTCAATTCCACCTGGAAGTGAATGTAACAAATGAGTGTTATGACTGTGTTTGGGCTGGAGGGCAATGTCAAACTGATAATAAGGGAAAGTTTATTTGTTCTGCAGCAAAAAGAACAGGTACAAAAATTACGTCCTGCTTTTTATGATTTACATGGGTTTTTGCGATATCTTATTGGAAATTTGGAATGGAATTAAGGATAAACCTAAGCTCTAGATCACCACGTTTGTTAATTTAATAGTGACTTATGTCACTTTATTTGTAGCTTCTGTTGCAGGCCAAGAAGGAGAATATAAAAAATTGGGGCTGAGGCTAGGCTTAGGACTGGGTAATATATCCCCTTTAATCTAATTCTTATGGGTATTCTCTTCTTATTGTTTCAAAATTATGATATTCTCTGCTCTCTTCTTTAGACAAGAAACTACAAATGCTTCAGTGTCTTTGATTCTCTGTTTCGTTCCTCTGTTTTTTCTGCTAAATTCAGATTACTTGTTGCACTTCCACTCTTGTGTGCTTATGTATTATTTGTGTTAGACAAAAACTGAAAATTGAGCCAAAATGTGATCTTCATTTTCTTGCCTCAACAAAATCAACATCCTCAGTAGTTGATATAGTTATTATATCAAGTCCTTTCACCAAGAACATAACTTCATCTTGTTTGAGAGTCTTTAAAATAATAATAATAATAATAAAAATAAAAATCTTAGTGGCATGGATGACCCATCTAACCATAAAAAAAAAATTTCTACCTTTTGCTATCCTTATGTTCTGATCATTCCTTCCTTCAATTAATTGCAGCTGTATTAGCCACTGCAACTGGTATAGTTATAATTCTGGTCTTTTGCTCTTGGAGCAAATCGTCACCACATAATGTCATGGTCTTCTGCAAGAAGAAAACTGAGAATTACGAAAACATTGAGGCATTTTTAAGGAATCATGGATCCCTTTCTCCTAAAAGATATAGTTATTAAGATATTAAGAAAATGACCAATTCCTTCAGACACAAAAATGGCCAAGGAGGATATAGAGGTGTTCACAAAGGTAGGTTACTTGATGGTCGCTATGTAGCGGTGAAGAATTTAATTGATTCCAAAGGTAATGGTGAAGAATTTATCAATGAGGTTGCCATCATTAGTAAGACTTCCCATGTCGACATTGTCACTCTTTTAGGCTTCTGTTTTGAGGGTCGTACAAGAGCTCTTATCTACGAGTATATGTCCAATGGATTTCTTGAGAGGTTCATATAAGAAAAAAATCAATCCCAAACAAATCATTCACTAAAGTGGGAAACATTATACCAAACTGCAATAGGCATAGCTCAAGGATTAGAATACTTGCATCGTGGTTGTAGCACACGAATTTTACACTTTGACATAAAGCCTCATAACATTCTCTTAGATGAAGATTTTTGTCTGGAGATCTCTGATTTTGGTCTTGCTAAAATTTCCCCCCAGAAAGAGTGTTATATTGATAAAAAATGCATGAGGGACTATTGGTTATATTGCTCCAGAAGTATTTTTTAGACACTTTGGAGTACTTTCTGACAAGTTAGATTTTTATAGCTATGGAATGATGGTGTTAGAAATGACTAGAGGAAGACAAAATAACAATGTTGGAGTTGATAATAGCAGTGAAATATATTTTTCACAATGGATTTATGGGCGTCCTGAAGTAATGAAGAGCTTGGACTACAAGGCATTTCAAATGAAGAAGATAAAGAAAGTGTAAGGAAGATGATCATAGTGAGCTTGTGGTGCATACAGACTAATCCCTCAGATCGGCCCACAATGAGTAGAGTAGTGGAGATGTTGGAAGGGAGCATCAGTTCCTTGCAAATTCCACCCAAGCCTTACCTATCTTCACCGGCATCAGCCCCAAGAGATTCTTCAATTAACCTACTACGTTAAGTAGTTCCTAAAATGATGTATTAATCAACATGCACATCTTCATACTAAGAACCATGACTTTAGATGTATTGCTACATTTTCAAATTTATCTGTTGATTAAAACCTCTGCTTTTTAACTCTGTTATGGTAACGACTTTATTCATAAGCACTAAATGATCACTGGCTTGCTTTGCTCCTCCCTCTACACCTCAACCCAAAACGCTAAGAAAACTACATATTAGTTCAAATATAAATCTGTTCTAGATCAGTAGATCTATCTTGTTAACAAATTCCATAATGATTGAAATTAGTAATGATTTTAGATATAAGTGTCAATCAAATATTTGCTATGAGCATGATGTAACGTAATGAAAGGTGTATATTAATTGTGTCTAGCAATTTAACAAATACTGTCAACAATCTATCATAATCTAAGGGAGTCATTACATTTCAAAATTTTATTTTTTCCTTTATATTTATTGAAACATCTAGGAAAGCAGGATAGCATATAAGAATCTAGCACATGTTCAGTATTATGCGATATCTGATTATGTATTTCTCCAAAGAAGAAAAAAACTATTAAGACTTTTTCATGCTTTAGTAGCTTTTGCCTTACTTAAACCACACAAAATTTCTGCAGATTTGTGGACCATTTAATAAAAATCTTTGTCGTTATTAACAATGTGCACAACAACTTGGGTCCACTATGTTTCTTAGTAAAGAACGTTTTTTCTAATCAGCGAAACCTTTTTTTTTTTCTTGCTAGCCTTTGTCTAGACGTGTCAAATAAGTCAAAGAAGACAACTAGATGAAGTTATCATCGTCAATCAGATGTCATAGTTTTTAAAGAGTAAATGAGTCGTGTCTTCCCAGTACTATTCACTGGGAGAGAAGTTGGAAATATTGCATCAATTATTGGCAGAATAGTCGAAAGATTGCCTATTGGGCTGCTTTTAAGTCCGTTTCTGCAAGACTTTCCTACACAATTTCCAAGTCAACTGACGTGTTTCAAAGGTTAAGGAATTGAACTTCTTTGCTTATTATAGTAAGAAATAACAGAGAATGACAGAAATAACAGGTATAACAAATTACAATGAGCTACAAGGACTGGTTCCAGGTTGAATCCATGTCCTGCTCCCCAGGTTTTACACATTGGTTTTCTTCTGTATGTTACTAGTAGCTTTTTACAGATTTATATAAGCTGCATTAATTTAAATTTTACACCAAGCAAATTCAAGCCTTCGCTAGGTTGATTAATAAGATTTTTGGATTGGTAGTAACTTTTGTTGCATAAAAAATTTGATCAAATTACCATTTTAATTGTAACTTGATGCAGGGAATGGAAAATCGGGATTGAAGCAAGGCATAGGAGTAGGTAAAATTCCTCTTTAACCAAATATGTTACTGAACGTGGATATTTTCTGCTCATTAGTTTGCTTCTAGTCATAGTTTTCCAGGAATCTTTAAATAATCTTGATGAGAGAATGAATTGTCTGCAACTGTTTTGTCCGTCTTTGAAGGTTTCTTTTAGTCATTAATGACTAAACTGTTCTGTCTCACCTTAAAGGGTTTTTTTTTTTTTTTTTAACTTATTTTCCCTCGAGTTTCAGAGTTTGTTTCTGAGCTACTCTGTTTTTTTCCTCTGTATCTGTCGACAAACCCATCCTTGTACTCTCTCTCTGCCTCTCTCTCCTTTTTTTTCAGCAACAAACCGCTGAGCAGAGCTTCCCTTCCTTTTGACCGAAAGCTAGCTCAAGAGAAGAGGGAGTCCAACCACACAAATATACACCATAACAATCTACTAACTTGGCGTTGTGGGACAAATACAACTTCTAACAAATAAGACTCAGACTAGTGTTGAATATTCTGGTTTGTTTATTGGTTTTTTTCAATCTGGAAGTAAATGTAACAAATGAATGTTATAAATTTTTTTTCTGTCGGAGGAACTGATAGCATGGGAAAGTTTATTTGTTCTGTGACCGAAAGAACAGGCTTCACATCTTACAGTAAAAGAACACACACAAAAAATTACGGTGAAGTACTAGGGCTGTTTCCTGGTTAAATACATGTCCGTCTTTCCATGTTTTAAATGTCACTTTTTCATCTACCTCATTAGTAGCTTTTTACAGATCTATATAAGCTGCCTTAATTTTAATTTCATTACAAACAAATTCTAGCCAACACTAGGTTGAAGAGCTTTGATTCTTATAGGAAGATTAAAGTGACATGTGTTGTATTCAAAATCTTAGCAAGAATTTGGAAATCGACGATTTGATCAAATCACTCTACTTTTATATTGTTTAGACTAATACCGTTTCATTTGTAACTTGCTGCAGGGGATGGGCAGTCAGAATTGAATAAGCTTGTCATAGGGGTTGGTAATATACCTCTTCAACCAAATATCTTATTAAATATATTTTCGGCTTATTATTCTTTTCTTCTACTCCTGGTTTACCGGGAAGCTTGAAATCATATAGAGAATCAATTTTGAGAGGCAATCACTGTATATAACTAAAATAGTGTAGAATTTATACGAGGCAGATAACAAAATTGTGCAAAAGCTTCAATTAACATATTTGAACATATTTATGAGGTTCTTGAACTTAGTCTTGTATGAGGTTCTTTATGCATACATTAATATATTGGTGTCACTGATGACCCTTCTAATAACATTCAAAATTGTCTTAAAAATTTGCCATATATATGTTCTGATGACTCCTTTCTCGATTAATTGCAGCCATATCAGCCACTGGAATTGGCATATTGATGGTGCTAGCCTTTTTCTTTTATAGAAAGTCATCAGTGCATAATTCCATGCTCTTCTGGAACAAGAAAACTAAGGGTTACCAAAACATTGAGGCCTTTTTGAGGAATTGTGGATACTTGGCTCCTCAAAGATATGGTTATTCAGATATCAAGAAAATGACTAATTCATTTAGAGAAAGACTAGGCGAAGGAGGGTATGCAAGTGTTTACAAAGGTAAGCTACTCGATGGGCGTAATGTGGCTGTGAAGGTCTTAAAAGAAGCCAAGGGTAATGGTGAAGAATTTATCAATGAGGTGGCTAGTATTATTAGGACTTCTCATGTAAACATAGTTGCACTTTTAGGATTCTGCTTTGAGGGCCATAAAAGAGCTCTAGTCTATGAGTTTATGCCTAATGGTTCTCTTGAAAAGTTCATTTATGAAAAAAATGTGGAGACGAATCAAAAGTTGGAGTGGGAAACTTTGTATAGAATTGCAATAGGCATAGCTCGAGGATTAGAGTACTTACATCGTCGCTGGAGCACAAGAATTTTGCACTTTGACATAAAGCCCCATAATATTCTTTTGGATAAAAACTTCTGTCCAAAGATCTCTGATTTTGGTCTTGCTAAAATTTGCTTGAAGAAAGAGAGTATCATTTCAATGACGGGTGCACGAGGAACTATTGGTTACATTGCTCCACAAGTAGTTAGTAGAAACTTTGGAGAAGTTTCTCACAAGTAAGATGTTTATAGCTATGGAATGATGGTTTTAGAAATGGTTGGAGGAAGAAAGAATATTGATGTTGCAGTTAATCGTACCAGTGAAATATATTTTCCACTCTGGATTTACAACTGTCTTGAAGTAGATGATGAACTTGGACTAAAAGGTATTGAAGGTGAAGAGGATGAAGAATCTGCTAGGAAGATGATAATAGTGAGCTTGTGGTGTATACAGACTAATCCTTCAGACAGGCCCACAATCAGCAGAGTAGTAGATATGTTGGAAGGGAGCATCAATTCCTTGCGGATTCCGCCAAAGCCTTTCCTATCTCCTACAAGATCACCGCCAAGAGATTCTTCAACTACACTACTAAGCTAATTAGGTCCTATAATGATGTATTAATTGTTAAGAAATCCCATAATGATATGTACTCTTCAAAGAAATTTTACAGAGACATATATGATATATATTTGGATTTAAATTAGATTTTTAGCTTGAGCAAGGTCTAAGCTATTCCAAGCTGAAGAATAATTGCTTCTATCAATTTAACAAATACTTTTAACAATCTGTCAAATTTTAAGTATTGTTTTTATTGCAGCCCATGGGAACTGCAGAGTAAAATAAGCACATATTCAGTAATAAGAGTTATCTGATTTTTTACTTTTCAAAAAATAAAGTATTTTTAAGATTTTTTCAAACATTTATGACTTTGGCCTTCAGGACCACCCAACAATCTTAGCGGAAGTTTGTGGACCCTTTACTTAATTAGCTTGAGGGAATCGCATGGCCATGTTTTTAGTTTCTTTCTAGGCTTTATGTAGATGTGTCAAGTGAGTCAGAACAAGACAATTGTGGTCATCATCATAGTTTTTAAAGAGTCAATGAATCAAATCTTCCTAGTATTATTCACAGAGAAAGAAGGTGTGCAAATGTTTTGTGATTATTGGCCGAACAATCAAAAGATTACCCTTTCCATTTCTTTTAAGTCTTGTTTCTGCAAGTCTTTGAAATGACTGAACATATTGAGTAGAAGCAAGAACAGAACCACAAATAGAAGTAATACAAGGACTTGTTAACAGTAGTAATTGATGGGTCGTGTAACTTATCATGTGTTCTTTCTTCTTTCTCATATTTTACTTCTTTGCTTGGCTCAATTGGAAAAGAGGTTGAATCCTAGATGTCCAAGTTTCCATTGAGGTTTCTTGGGTGATGTCGGATTCCCCTTCTCCAATCGAACTCATCCGGAGTGTGGGTTGCTGATTGTTGATAACTGCACTGAAGGCGTTCAGAAGATTCAGTTGGGGAAGAGTGGGCCGTGGTTTAATATCAGTGCCATCTCTTAGGATAATGTGGTTAATCTCGAAGAAGGAGATGTAACAGAACAATTGAAGAATTGTAGCCCCAAATACTCTAAAACTTTAATTCTTCCCATCTCTTCTTTAATGTGTTCTACAACCTATTAGCGTTCCAATGCCCCATCGGTTACAGGCTCCCCCAAAAATTTCACTTTTGGCTGCAGTAATTCCCAGCACTCCTATATCTTCTGTAGTAACCCAACAGATCATTTTCCAATCCCTCCTCCTCATTGTTCACCTGTTAACTACCGAGTGAATAAGACTCGGAAAAGTGTTGAATATTCTGATTTGTTTACGGGTTTGCTCTCTCTGAAAGTGAATGTTACGGATGACTGTTATGACTGTTTTTTTGCGGGAGGGCAATGTCAAACTGATAGCAAGGGAAACTTTAAATGTTCTGTGATAGGAAGAACAAACTCTGCAATATCTCACACTAAAAGAACACACATCGCAAATTACGGTAAAGTACTACGATTTTTGATTGTTTGAAAAATTAGGTTTTCAGTTCATTTATTTATCATTAAAGAGTTACACCCTTTATATAGGGAGTAGATGATCTTTTAAATCCCCTAATTATGTCAATTGCGATTACACAAAATTATGTCTGACATAACTAGGAGATTACATAATCTCTAGAATATTCTGAGATCGTATACCTGATATAACTAAAGGATTACATAATATTTACATGATTATAAAAGATTTACACAATATTATGGATATCTTAACACTCCCCCTCAAGTTGGTGCGTAGATGTCACACATGCCCAACTCGTCTAACACTCATGAGAAAATAAGTTTGGAGACAGCCTTGGTAAGAATATCGGCCAATTGATCTTCTGATCGAATCTTGGGCAATTCAATAATCTTTTCATCTAGTTTTTCTTTGATGAAAAATCTATCTACTTCAACGTGCTTCATACGATCATGTTTAACTGGATTGTGAGCAATGTCACATGTTGCTTTATTGTCACAATATAACTGGAGTGGTTGATTAGGTTGATAACCCAAATCTTGTAGTAAAAATCTTAGCCACAAAGCTTCACAAATCCCAAGTGTCATTCCCCTAAATTCTGCTTCAGCGCTTGAGCGTGCCACAACATTCTGTTTCTTGCTTCTCCATGTGACTAGATTACCTCTTACAAAAGTGAAATAACCAAAAGTAGATTGTTCGTCATCCACTGCTCCAGCCCAATCAGCATCAGTATATGCATGCATATTTTGGTAGTCCTTATTTTTAGAAAATAAGATTCCCTTTCCAAGAGCATGTTTTAAATATCTTAGGATACGCATAACTGCATTCATATGCTACTCCCATGATTATGCATGAACTGACTGACTATACTCAATGCATAAGCAAAATATGGCCCAGTGTGAGACAAGCACATCAATCTTCCCACAAGTCTCTGATATCTCCCTTTGTCAACTGGTACTTGAGTAGTCTTGATACATAATTTCAAACCTTCTTCAATTGGTGCATCTGTTGTTGACATGCTGACATACCAGTTTCCTGCAAAACATCTAAGGCATACTTTCTTTGTGATAGAAAGATACCTTTGTTAGATTGAAACACTTCGATTCCAAGAAAATATTTCAAAGAACCTAGGTCTTTCATTTCAAATTCTTCTGACAAGTACTTTTGCAAAGCCTTTCTTTCTTCTGGATCATTTCCAGTGACCACCATATCATCCACATATACAATAAGTGCAGTGATCTTCCTTTGCTGTTTCTTTAGGAACAATGTGTGATCTGAATTACTCTGATGGTAGCCAAAAAACTTCATAGCTTTTGTAAACCTCCCAAACCATGCCCTTGGAGATTGTTTCAAACCATATAGAGATTTTTTAAACTTACATACCTTTTGGCTGTGCTTTTTTGGTGGAATACACCCTGGTGGAGGATCCATATATCTCTCTTCTGACAATTCTCCATGTAGGAAAGCATTCTTCACATCGAATTGTTGTAATGGCCAATCAAGGTTTGCAGTTAAAGATAATAAAACACGTACTGTGTTGATTTTAGCTACAGAGGTAAATGTCTCTGTATAGTCTATCCCATGAGTTTGAGTGCACCCTTTTGCTACTAGTCTAGCTTTGATCTCTCAATTGTACCATCAGCTTTGTACTTCACAGTGTAAACCCATCGACATCTAATAGTCTTCTTTCTTGGTGGACGATCAACAAGTTCCCAAGTCTCATTCTTCTATAACGATTTCATTTCCTCATTCATAGCAGCTTTCCTTTTTGGATCAGATAAGGCTTCCTAAACACTGTTAAAAAGAGATATAGTAGATAATTGATTTACAAATGACATATTCGATTCTGATAGACGATGGTTAGACACATAATGACTCATGGGGTATTTGACTTTACTAGATAGCTCTGGTTCGTATGTTGGTTTGGGAATCCTCCTAGTACTACGTGGTGGTAACTGTTTCCTAATTGGTTCATACTCTAAATTAGGAACATTCTCAACAAATGATGGTTGTGACATACCAGGAATGAGAGACTCAGACTGAGAAGCTTTTACAGAGAGGTTTGATACCAACTCCACATTTTCATCATCCACTTCATTTTCTTGTCGAACAAATGGTTCAATTTGTGACTCATGATCTCCCACATCTTGAACACCATCTTCAACAGCATAGTCAAGAGTTGGAATTTCTTCTTGACAGTACTCCTCCTGAAGTTCAGACCCAGAAGCAAAATACCATGGTTGTTAGTATCCTACGATACCCGATACGTATCATACGATACGATTCGATACAGGTCGGCAACGATACGTATAAGAGAGTGTATCCTAAACCTTTCGATACGTTGATATGTATCCTACGATACGATACGTATCTGTTCGTATCCTTAAAAATATCGATATAAATTGATACGACTTTATTAATTTGGGCCAAAGGTCCAAAAAAAAATTAGGGTCAAAACCGGTTCACCCAACCTGATTCACTAAAATCTATCCAAATTTACCCATTTTGCATGGAGAAAGTGAAGAGGAATATGTATTGCCCATTTTACATGATAATAATAATATAAGTGGAGATATAGATATTAACATTGATCTTGGATTTTTGTGATTAATTTTGATTATGTAATACCGTAATTTAAAGCCAATAATACCACAAAATTCTTTAATTAATCCTGGGGATGATATTAATTTTTAGAAAATTTTGATTATTTTATTAATTTTTTTGAAAAAAGTGTATCTTACGATACAATACGATACGCTATACACGATTCAAAAAATTAGGTTTTTGATACATGATACGATACACGATTTGATAACCGTGGAAAATACATCAATTCTTCATGGAAAACAACATCCATCGTTACAAATGTTTGTTGAGTTGGAGGATGATAACATCAATACCCTTTTGATGAGCACTATACCCAATAAAAACACATTTCAATGCACGAGGGGACAACTTGTTGTGTTGATGTTTATAGAGATAAACAAAGGCGATATAGCCAAAAACATGAGACGATAAGTTCAGGAACGTTGGAGTATTCACTGCTTTACCAAGAGCCTAAAAAGGTGTCTTGAACCCAATAGAACTAGAGGGTACCTGATTGATTAGGTAGGCTGCAGAAGTAAGTGCTTCTCCCCAAAAGGACAATGACATGTGAGCTTCTATTAATGAGGCATGGACGACCTCCAATAAGTGTCGATTTTTTCGCTTAGTAACACCATTTTGTTGGGGTGTGTTGGGAGAAGTCATCTGATGAATGATACCGTGTGTTGCCAAGTACTGTTGAAGATCTGAACTTTGATATTCTCCTCCATTGTCACTTTGAAGGACCTGAACCTGTGCATTATACTACATACGAACCATTTTGTGAAATCTCTGAAAGAGCAAATTAACTTCCCCTCTAGATTTCATTAGACATACCCAAGTCATCCTTGTACAGTCATCAATAAAAGTAACAAACCAATGGGATCCACCTAAAGTAGTAACTTGTGATGGCCCCTAGACATCTGAATGTATAACCATAAAAGGACTTGGACTTTTGTTGAATGCTATTGGAAATGAGACTCGATGACTTTTTGATAGTTCACAAACAGCACAGCGGAAGTTATTGATATCATTTTTTTCAAACAAACTTGGAAAAAGATACTTTAAGTAACCAAACGAAGCATGTCTGAGGTGCCGATGCCATAACCAGATGTCAGATTTTCGTTTATCCCTTTTTGAGTACTTTGCTGCACAAGCCTGGTTTAACATGGTAGAATTTTATGACTCTAAATCCAAGTAATAAAATTGCCCCCTTTTAAAACCACAACAAATCCTCTGCTTTGTTTGAATGCTTTTAAACTCACAAAAGTTAGGCCAAAAAATACCACACAAGATAAAGCTTTGGTTATTTTGGAGATTGACAAGAAGTTATAATTTAAGGATGGAACAACTAACACAAAATCTAATTGTAAAATATTTTTTAAGGTTAATGATCCTTCCCCAATGACTCGGGTGGACTCACCATTGGTAGTAGAAAAATAAATAAATTTGGGGGGATGTTTTAAAGTCATAAACATGCCTAGAATCGAATGTCATATGATCGGTAGCACTAGAATCAATTATCCATGTACTATTAGAAATAGATGTACACATATGCAAAGACTTACCATCATTTCCAGCAGTGGGTACAAATGAAGAAGATTGTTTGACATCTTCTTTCTTTTTCACAATAGCAGCAATAGAACTTCTCTTCTTGTTGTTGTTGAGCTTGCCGGGCTTCACCTGTACATGCTGACTCTCATTCTGACCTACCATAGCTGAAGTTTCAACGAAATTTGGAACAAGGTTCTTGGGAAGAATTTCTCCACACATTTTTTTGACTTTTGACTTTGACTATTTTAAACCCTTTTTTTTACTATTTTTGACTCTTTTTTTTAATTTTTTTTTTCACTCTTTCTTTCTTGGATTAAAGAAGCAAAAACAAACAAAAAAGAAAAAAAATAAAATGAAACAAAAACAAACAAGGGAGTTTGAAACACAAACTCTTTCCTCTGAACTAAATCGGTTTCTGATGCAAAAAAAAAAAAAAAAGGGAGATGCCAGCAGGAAATCAGCGGTAGATCAGAGTCTTCAGTGGCAGATCAATCACGGTAGTAGTAGTTCAGCGGTAGATCAGAGTCGTCAATAACAGATCGGAGTTCATGACAGCAGATCAGCGACGTTAGTAGTAGGTAGAGATGGTGGCGATAGTCGATGATGAGAGTTGCTTGGTGGATAGCAAGTTTGTTGCATTGTTGTGGATGGATTTGGTGGCTAGTATTTTCTATCGGGATAAACTGGTGGTATTGAGAGGAAATAGCAGTAGTGGTGTGGTGGTGGTGTGGTTAAATGATGTTGTTTTCTCCTTCTTGGATTGACAACACGATGAATGGTTACTCGTCGGAAGTTTACCAGCGGTTGCTCTACAATGAGCAATTTTTTAGATTAGAGAGTGGTTCTGATACCATGATTGTTTGAAGAATTGGATTTTCAATTCATTTATTTATCACTAAGAAGTAGATGATCCCCTAAATCCCCTAATTATGTCAATTGCAATTACACAAATTATGTCTGACATAATTAGGAGATTACATAATCTCTAGAATATTCTAAGATCGTATACTTGACATAACTAAAGGATTACATAAAATTTACATGATTATAAAAGATTTACACAATATTATGGAAATCTTAACAATTTTGTCTTGGTTAAATACACGTCTCTCTTTCTATGTTTTACCTATTGTTTTTTCTTTATCTTGTTTGTAGCTTTACATAGATCTATATAACTCACGTTAATTCTAATTCCATAACAAACAAATTTATCATGACTTTTGTTACATTCATAATCGTGAGAAGAACTTGGATAACGATAAGTTGATTAAATCAGTCTAGTTTTTATTGTTTAAACTAAAAGCATTTATTTGTAACTTCGTGCAGGGGATGGGAAAATGAAATCAGGAATGGATCTGGGCACCGAACTTGGTAAGATACCTCTTTCACCAAATATCTTTGTGACTATCTTTTTTGCTTATTCTTTTCTTTTAGTTTTCCGGAAAGCTTGAAATCATCTAGACAATTGGTTTTACGAGGCATTCACTGTATTCAACTCAATAGTCTAGAATTTATATGAGCAGTTGTTGAAAACAAAACAGAGGATCCTTCTAATAACCATTCAAAATTGTCTTAACAATTTGCCACCTTTATCTTCTGATGTCTCCTTTCAAAATAGTATTATGGTCTCTATTCATGTTAAATAATTATCAAAAGTTGCAACAAAAATATAGCCATCAAGTCCCTTTTCCTAGAACTTGAACTATTTCAGTTAGTCTTGCAAGAGATTCTTTATGTATATATACAAATATTTGTGGCATTGATGCCCTTCAAATTAACCATTCAAAATTGTCTTAACAATTTGCCATCATTGTGTTCCGTTGATTCCTTTCTTCAATTAATTATAGCCGTATCAGCCACTGCAACTAGGATATTGATAGTTCTGGCCTTTTGCTCCAGGAGAAAATCATCACCACGTAATGCCATGGTCTTTTGCATGAAAAAAACTAAGAATTACCAAAACATTGAGGCATTTTTAAGGAATCATGGATCCCTTCCTCCTAAAAGATATAGTTATTCAATATTAAGAAAATGACCAATTCGTTCAGACACAAACTCGGCCAAGGAGGATATGGATGCGTTTCCAAAGGTAGGCTACTTGATGGTTGCTAAGTAGCAGCGAAGAACTTAATTGATTCCAAAGGTAATGGTGAAGAATTTATCAATGAGGTTGCCAACATTTGTAGGACTTCCCATGTCAATATTGTCACTCTTTTAAGTTCTTGTTTTGAGGGTCGTACAAGAGCTCTCATCTACTAGTATGTGTCTAATGGATCTCTTGAGAAGTTCATATACGAAAAAGATCGATCCCAAACAAATAATTCATTGAAGTGGGAAACATTATACCATATTGCAATAGGCATAGCTCGAGGATTAGAATGCTTGCACTATGGTTGTAGCACACAAATTTTACACTTTGGCATAAAGCCTGAAGATTTTTGTCTGAAGATCTCAAATTTTGGTCTTGCTAAAATCTGCCCCAAGAAAGAGAGTATTGTATCAGTGACAGGTGCACGAGAGACAATTGGTTATATTGCTCCAGAAGTATTTTCTAGAAACTTTGGAGTAGTCTCCATAAGTCAGATGTTTATAGCTATGGAATGATGGTTATAGAAATAACAAGAGGAAGACAAAATAACAATGTTGAAGTTGATAATAGTAGTGAAATATATTTTCCGCAATGGATTTCCGAGCGTCTTGAAGTAGGTGAAGAACTTGGACTGCAAGGCATTTTAAATGAAGAAGATAAAGAATGTGTAAGGAAGATGATTATAGTGAGCTTTTGTGCATACAAACTAATCCTTTAAACCGGCTAACAATGAATAGAGTAGTGGAGATGTTGGAAGGGAGCATCAATTTCTTGCAAATTCCACCCAAGCCTTTCTTATCTTCACCGGGATCAGCCCCAAGAGATTCTTCAATTAGCCTACTAAGTTAACGAGTTCCTCAAATGATGTATTAACCAACATGCATATCTTCATACTGAGAACTGTGATTTCAGATGTATTGGTACATTTTCAAATTTATATATTATTAATACCTCTGCTTTTTAACTTTGTTCTGATAACTATTTTATTCATAAGCACTAAATGATCACTGGCTTGCTTTGCTCCTCCACCTACACCTCAACCCAAAACGCTAAGAAAACTACATATTAGTTTAAATATAAATCAGCTCTAGATCAACAGATCAATCTTGTTAACAAATTCCTGATTCCATAATGATTGAAACTAGTAATGATTTTAGACGTGAGTGTCAATTAAATATTTACTATGACCATGATGCAACTTACAGAAAGTTACCATCGTCAATTAGATGTCATAGTTTTTAAAGAGTCAATGAGTTGAGTCTTCCCAGTGATAAAGTGGATTTTGTTGGGGGGAGCATATCCATCATCGCCCAAGAGGAGAGAAACAAATATGACTCTGATACTATCATAAAGTGAGCTTGGGTAGAATTCACTCCCAAAAGCTAGCTCAAAGGAGGAGGGAGTCCAACCATTTATATATACCATAACAGCTACTATTGGAATGAAGTGGGACAAATTCAACTTTTAACACGCTGTACTATCCACTGGGAGATAGTTGGAAATATTGGCAGAATAGTCAAAAGATTGCCTATTGGACTGCTTTTAAGTATGTTTTTCAAGATTTTACTACACAATTTCCAAGTCAACTGACGTGTTTCAAAGGATAAGGAATGGAATTTCTTTGCTTATTATAGTAAGAAATAATAGAGAATAATATGATCAGATTACTCTTTGATCTAATCAGCCTAGGATATTAGCAAAGTCCAAAATTAAATCCCAAAGGAAACCAATCTGCTATCTGATGTGTTATATCTTCAATTCTTCATCATATCTCTAATGCCACATGATAACATAGCAGTTGCAGCTTTTCTCGCCAATTGGAGAACTTTGGAATTAAGAGGATAAAGAATTTTCAAGAAATATGATAATAGTGAGCTCCCTTAGACAGGCCAACAATGTGTAGAGTAGTAACTAGATATGTTTGAAGAGAGCCTTGGTTCTTTGGCAATCCCATCTTCTCCTACATCAGGGCCACCAGATTCTTCGACGCTACTATAGTATGCTAATCTTGTAATGTATTTATTAAATTGTATATATTTCCCATTAATAAACTTGAAGATTGCCCGAGGGTTTTAAAAATTAACTTTAGAAAGTTTACATCAATTCATAGGAATGAGTACATATATATCAAATTTTATTATGTACTATTAATTTCCTTTGTTTTTCACAAGTGAGAGGGACTAAAGGTAAGAATGGAAAATCAGCTCCGTTTGTTTTATTATTTTTCCACTATCTTGTCATGTTATCCTATCCAACCCTATCAAAATGCATATTTGTTTTAATATTCAAAATTCTCTTTAAAATCAAATCTTATTCTATTCAACTCAAAACATTAACAATTACCTTTTTCAACAAAAGTTTTAGAATGAACAAAAACACCCGTATCCACCCAAGCCACTATCACTCACTAGCAGCCACCGCCGTCGTAATGACACACGACCGATTGGATCGGACCAATCGTGCGTTGATCTATCTGTTTCCGGGCATATCCATCATGGATCGGCCAGAAACGGTCAGATCTATGGCCAAAGATCTAGTCAGAAAAGGTCAGATTAGTGCACCAGATCCAGCCGAGCATGTGCCATCCCAACAACTTCCAGCCATCGTTCGGCGGTGGTGGCTAGCTGCTGACAATTGTTGGATAATCGGGGTATTTTTCTCAATTTATAAACTTTTATTTTCGAGGGGTGTTTAGTTAAATTAATAAATCTAAGGGGTTAAAATTATATAAATATTTTTAGAAAATAATATAAATATTTTTAAAATATACCCAAAACATTCTCACAATGCTATCCTATTTTTCAGAAATCCTGTTCAGGATATAATGAAACAAACAGAGCCGAAATTCAGTTATAATCTTATCTGATTGTATACTTTTCCCTATTTTTGTCTTGTTATTAACAACACGTACAACAATTTATGACTGTCATGAAATTTCTTACCTTGACTCTTGAGAGAATCACAGCACCAGGACAATTAGTTTCTTTCTTTCCTTAATTTGTCTAAATGTATCAAATCTGTTACAATAGACAACAGAAGATTCCTCATATATTTCATATTTTTTTTATGATTTTTTTTAATTTGTATCATTTTTTTTCTTAATATTTATGATTGTCATCTTCTTGTATTTTTCTTTATGCATTGCATTTACATTATCCTTTTTTGACAGTCATCATTACTATTTTCATTCAGAAGTTTACCTGAAAAAAATTATATTTGGCCAATAATTTGTGGAAAAGTGTCTGTTTCTGGAAGACTATATCTATTCAGTTTCCAAGACAAATAATATATTTTATATTGAGTTGAAAATTAATCATCTATAAAACAAAAGGGATCTCCTCAAACGTATATAAAAATAGGTTAAGGAGAAAGATTCAAAATCTTTTGCTTTTACGTTTACTTAGTCATATCATGGGCCAAACAATCAACATGATGAATTCCATGCACTGCAGTACGCAACACGTTTGATTTTCAATATACTACCCCAACTTGAACTTTATGATTGTCCAATTTCAACACGTCGGTCGTCCTATCTGTTTTCCAAACCTCTTTTTCATGAACTTAATTAATAAAATTGATGCCTCTTTTTCATGTTTATTATTTTTAATATGATGCAACAGATAAGCATTAATTCAATAGAATTATTAATCACAATCAAAAGATACATATAAGACAGGTGTTATTATACCCTACCCAGGGTGTCACCTGGCCAAGGGGCAGGGTCCCAGGTTTATCGATCCGATCGGCTTGATCGGTGGTCTAACCGGTGATCTAGCAAGTTTGGAATCTAGCAAACACACCCTTGATAATTACGATCAGTCCCTATAGGTTTGAAATCTGGTAAACACACCCCTATGATCTGGCCAAATGCTTATCAACGGTTAATTGGTTGGGCGACGATGACACGCCAGGGAAAGCGGGGTTGGGACATTGGGCTCAAGAGGAGAGAGGGTGTAACAACAGTCACGGGCGGCTGTCGTCACTTGATGGGGGCATAGCAAGGCACCCTTTGGTGGCTTTAGCACGCGGTGTCACGCTATCAGCAACCACTGCCTCATGTTGAGCTCGAGTTCATGCAGAAGGCAAGAGCAACAAAGCCTAGAAATGGGGCTTGTTGCGGTTGAAGCTAGGGTCACTGCCAACCAAGGGGTGGGCGGTGGTGAGGTGAGATGAGGGTGGGGGGTGAGTGGGAGGCAGGGGGCACCGAAAAGTGATCGATAATCAAGTTAGGGATTTTGAAATAGTGGACAGGGGTAACCCAGTCTGGAGAAGGTCCTAGGTCCCGGTCTGGACCGAGTTTTAAAACATTGTGTAAGACTAATCACTTGAACAAATTAAGTCAAATAGTTATCAACTTCACAAATAAAATATTAGAACATCTATGGTAGACCCAACAAAATGGGTATTGTTCTCACAGGCCCACCCATACCCGTATATTCTAGCTAAGAAACTACAATACTCCAGTGTGTTTGATCTCTATTTTGTTCCTTTGTTTTTTTTTTTTTTTGGTAATTTTCAGATTATGTGTTAGACAAAAGCTGAAATTTCAACCATCATATAACCTTTGTCTTGGTTACATGTTGGACCAATAATTTTTAGCGAATTGTAGTGGAAAGGCTTGTCTCATTGACTCCAAAAAAAAAAAAAAATATCTCTGACATCAAATTCATGAAGATGGCGTCGAGTTGTCTTCTTCTACTTATTTGACACATCTGGACAAAGGCAAGAAAAAGACAAGATCATGTTGTCTTCTTCTACTTGTTAATGGTCATTCATTCAAAAAACATAAACACTAAATTAGAATGTATTAGAAATTGCAATAAATGTTAATTTTGTTGCCGGGAAATAGAGTGAGGATGGGGAGCCTTCCATGCCTTGACCTCGCCTCGTTGCCAATTGCCATCCCTAAAAGTAAAGAAAGAAAATACACAACACAACACATCATTTTTATTTTTATTGAGTAACAAGAAGAAAGGCAAGAAACATACGTAGGTGCAAGGCTTCCCGTTGACGCTTGGGACCAAAGTTCTAAATAAGTCCCACACTTATTATACATATAAGACAATCTATCAAATAACATTCGGATCCCATATTTCATTTTTAGATTGATATTAAGTTTACATTGCACTTTAGCTTTCAATATTGAGCTAGGGCAAACAATATGCACCCCCCTTTAGTTTGTCATAGAGCCAATTTGATATCCAAAAAGTTTGGAAATGACAAACACCAATTTTCCGCTGTTAATGAATTCTGTCTGAAGGATAGTCTGATAATTTCTTATTCAGCTGAAAAAAACTTATCCCTAACCTAATTCTTCTGCCCTTTCCTCCTTTTTCAACTATAATCCCCATTCCCAAAAAGTTAAAAAAGTTTTCAAATTTTAGGCAAAATCATATCTATTTAGATTTTAAAAAAAAGACAAACACAATTTGAGTTTTCCTCGTAACCTTATGACAAACACAAAATGCAAAGAAAAACAATAGTGCATTAACATAGAAAAACAATAGTGCATTAACACAATTGAAATATGTAAGGCATTTGCACACGGAGCCAGTTCCTTTTCACCCACTCATGTCTTTGATACCTCTGAAAAGATTAACTTCTTTCCCATGAAGCCTTATTGCAACATGGAAAAGAAAAGAAAAACAAAACAAAAGAAATAAAACTATAAATGAAGAGCGGTAAGGCAAAGCTTGTAAAATCATATAAAGTGCTCACTCTCTTCACTCTATATTTACTAAATGAAATTCCCATTTTAACAGAATCCAATAGTTGGTTGCTAGGCAGACTGAGAGCTATATGTGGCAAAAGGTTGAACAGGTGGTGGGCGACGATGAAGCAGCAAGCTTGGAGTGATGGGGAAGCTGCCGGCAACCAGAAAAAAACACCACAACAGCAACACAAACACTTCTAAACAGCAACCCACCGATCAAACACCAAAAAACAAACAAAACGCGAAAGAAAAAGCAGCAAAACGCGACTATCTCGCTGCGGCAGATGCAGGTCACGGGCGGCAAACGGGGAGTGGAGAGGGCTAGTGGAGAGATGGGTTTTGAAGAGGAGGGATGGGGATTCAGATGGGAGTGAGGGTGGCATCTATCGGCGTCCGAATCCGGCTCGTTCTGGCTTGATCTGGCAGCCGCTAGGGTGAAGGCTGGTCACGGGAAAAAGGAAATTCCAGCCAAAAATGGGTCAAATCCGGTTGGGGATTGAGGAGGATGGTGATGGGCGGTGAGATAAACTGAAAAGGTGGAGGAAAGGGAAAAGAAAGACGGCAAGGATGCCGACGGCAGCGGTGGCTTTGAAGAAGAAATAAACATCAAAGAAAAGTGGGTAAGTGGGTGTTTGTCATTTCCAAACTTTTTCGGCACAAATTGTCTTTACGACAAACTATGAGTGGGTGCTTGTTGTTCGGCCGCTAACAATACAAAAAGGGATTCCTTTGCTAGTTACTTTTTATGAAACGTGGGTTTGATTATCAGTGGATGAATAACCGAAGGAAAAAGAGTTTTTTAAGTCTTCCCCCTGCAATTTCCAAGTCAACTGGCGTATTTTACTTTTGAAGAAGCAACTCTGCTTTATATTGAGACGAATTACGAAGAAACGTTAGGAGATGGAGAAGTTTTGAGGAATGGCTCGTTTGTGTTGTGTTGTGTTGTTTGTTGTCTTTGATCTTTTACTTCTTGGCTTGGCTCAAGAAGAAAAGTGCATCAATCCAAAATGTCCACCTTTCACTTGTGGTTTACTTGGCGAGATCGGCTTCCCCTTCTCCAATCGAACGCATCTAGAGTGTGGCTTATGCATAGTGGATGACTATGACAAAACGTTTCAGAAGATTCAACTGGGGAGTCATGGGCCACAGTTTTATGTCTCAAGCATCTCTCAGGATAATATGGTCACGCTGCGTGACCAAGAATATCCAAATCACTTGGACAGTGATAACTGCGGCTCCTTAACAAAGTTGAGTCTTCCCATCACTCCTTTTCTCTCTTTTGAAAATCCCTACAACCAAACCTTATTCAGATGCCCTCTCAATTATGTTAACCCCACAGTGTCCGGTTCGGTCTGCAATGACTCCAAATACTTGTTTTTGTACTTTTTCGCAACTGATGAATTGCCAAGTTCTATATTTCAATCATGTTCACTTATTCCCTTCCATATGAATAAGACATAACACAATGTTGAATTTTTCAATTTGTCAGCTTATGATTTCACCATGGAAGTAAATGTGACAAAAGAATCTCGTGATTGTTATAAGGCGGGAGGGCAATGCCAAATTGATAGCCACGGAAAGTTAATTGTTTTGTGACAGGTATTATAGTGAAGTACTAGGACTCGTTCTTGGGTACTACTTGTCTTACTTTCCATGTTTTACTTATTGGTTTCTTGTTCTAAGTTTACTAGCATTTTTCATGGATTGATGTGAACTGCTTTTAGTTTAGTTTAAGTCTAGTGAATTTTGGCTGATTCCTTTCTGGGTTTAGAGAAAGTAGCTTAGTTTGCTCCACTTCGATCTATCATCTATATCAAACAAGAAACAAGATTGTGATTGACGGTTAATAGAAACGATAAAAATAGAAAGCAAATGTTTATCACACATATTTCATATTTCTTATTCTGTATGTGTCATTAGACTTATAAAAGTTCAAGAGAGTTCAGATGAAGGAAGGAAACCATCATCCTGATATCATCTTCTTTCATAACCTTAATCACTTGTTTTCTGTCACTAACACAAAATCTAAGGATGAGGATGTGAATTGGAGTAAAATTGCTGTAAATATTTAGTTCTACCTCTTGAATTGGAGGTTGTGAAGTTGTTGAAGCATGAATTTATACTGAAATGGACTAGTCACAGTTGGATACTGTCAATAGAATAGAGTCCTATGATCTGAGTCCAGCTAACTCACAATTCTTTGAAAACTAATTCTCGGTCTAGGTGCAAAGTAATCCTTTCGAATTTCTAAGGTACTTGATAGAATTAGAAGGATACATAAAAGATTAGCATGGTCCTGCACAAGCTTAGTATGACATGCATGTTTCCACCTGTTTATAGAACTCCTGTAGAGCAAATAGCTACTCATAAAAGCAGAACACTAAGCGATTCTAAGTTAACGGATAACTTGAGATTGAACCTTACCAGTTTCTGTATTGTTGTTCGGTAAAACCACCGTGTTCAACAGGATTCTGTGGTGTGATTGTATTGCTTGCTGTTACAGAGACATGTTTATGCATTCGCTTTGAATTATTTGTTCAGCCTTGAAGTTCAACTCTGAGGTACTAAATCCTGTGTCTCTCATCAGATTTCCTTGTGCATACATTTTTTTTCTGCCCCGCTACCTACTTTAAATGCAAAGACTTTTCAAAGAAACAAGTTGGTCCTCAATTAATAGTCTTATCACAATGATAACTTTTGGTGTTTCAACACCTTGAATTTAAATCCTCTGCTTTGTGAGACATAGTTAGAGAAGATAACCTCTTCCAAATCAGATAAAGATTCTTGAAATGTCAACAGATTTCCTTGTGCTTACATTTGCTGCCCCATTGCCTACTTCACCTGGAAAAACTTTTCTTTATCACAATGACAACCACCTCTTAAATTTAGAGATTACAAAAGCCCAATTTGCACATCACTTTCTTTGTAGAATTTGTTCCTTTCTTGCCTCTATTATCAGGAAGTAATTAACTCAAAACGCTACCTTATCTGTTTATATTGTTCTCATAGATGTTGTGAGTTTTAAGGGGATTACCAAGTGATTAACCAGATGCGAAAAGGGTTGCTTGTTTAATTTAGTGTAAGTGAGTTGCGAAAGACTAAATTTAATCAACCATAAAAACAAGTAAAGAACACGCTCATTTTTACATGATCCTACATCCATAGGACCATGTCCAGAGAAGCAAATTCACTATGAAATACTTATGAGTTCAATTACAAAGCAAGATAACCAAAAGTTGTAAAACGCTCCCTGTTTTCTACATAACAATTCTATCTTCTTTGATCGAACTTCATGCCATCACAGCAAGCTTTACATGCATGGCAACATCATGTTGAAGAAGAGCTCTTTTCAAGAATCAACATTGAAGACAGGACAGTAGCTTACACTCAAGCTCTTGTCACAAGGAAAACAACATCCAAAAGATCTTACAAGGATAAGTGATGAGAGTAATTCTAAGCCTACGAAAGCTTAGTAAGAAACCTTAACAAAAACAAGAACCGTAGAGAATATTCAGAGAGACAAAACTATATAATCAGGTTCCTTGCCAAACAAAAACTAAACGAGAGAATATAAAGAAATCAACATGTTAAAGGTTGGGGGACAAAAAAGTTAAACTTTAACTTTTATGTCTTTTTTCTTTGCACAAGATATTTTGGGAGCACAGACAAAAGAAATATTCTTTTTTTTTTATACAGCAAATAAATAGGAGACAAGTCTAAAGAATAAGACAGAAAATCAGTCAAGGAATAATTCTGTTCGGAAGTGAAAACAATTACAAGAAGTGTGATTAATGTGGCCTTGCTGAGACTATCTAGGAGTTGACATCCTAACCATGATAAAACTCATCAGGATCTTGATACTTAGCAGAAGATAGTTTCAATCAGTCTGTCAAGCTCTTTATCACCAGATAGATGTCACGACCAGCCTGCTTGCCCAAGCATGCTGCACGTTGCTTACTGATTAAGTATACTTCAGGGTGAAGCAGACTTAAGAGCTAAGTTAACTTAGGAGCTAAGTTAACGACTCAGCAGCTAGGTTCGACGACTAAGCACCTTCGTTTCCAAGGTTGCTCCAATACTCGACACCCACGAGCTTCGTTTCCAAGGCTGCACCAATGCCCGACACCCAGGGTTTTCTTAATGCTGAAGCATGTAGCTTAGTCATAGTTAATTTGAGGTGCTTGAGCCTATAAATAGGCAACTCCACCATGTAAATCATATAACTTGAATTCCAGCAATACACAGAGTTTATATTTTCTCTATACTTCTCTCTCGTTCATATACTGTTAGCCTGTGAGCGTTAGGCTGCTTAGTTCATTTTCGACGAGTTAAGGCCGCACAAACTTAGCAAAGAAGTTAAGTGCGTGACAAGTGGTATCAGAGCCTCGGTTAGCATAACCTCGGTTTTCATTCAATGGCAAAAGATACTGTCGCTTCCAAAGGAACCAAGACGGCAGAGATGGAGGCTTCCCAGGAACGTGGTCGTCCGGAGAAAGTCGACCCCAACCCCAACCCCTCAAGGCAGAGAGGTAAGTCCAAAGATTTTCTTTCCAGTTTTTACTCACGCTTATCTCGTGTAGAAGAAAGGGTGAGCACGCAGTCGGAGGATCTAGATCATCGAGTGGATGATCTAGAGTCGGAGGTTTCTGAAACCCACACTGTCGTGAAAGCCATGCTGCTTCAAATGGAAGAGTCACTCAGGACTGAAATGGGGAGAATCCGTGAGGAGTTCGTAGGGGAGCTTGCCAAAACCCGTCATGTGTTCCAAGCCGAAATCAACAGCACGCTTGTTCGTTTAGACGAGGTGCAAGCTGAGTTAGCGCGATGCAAGCGCGGCATGGTTACTAAGACCGGCAGCAGCGTCATTGAAAGCCAAAGGATTGACGTCCCAAGGCCTAGAAGTTTTGGTGGCTCACGCAAGGCACAAGAGGTTGACAACTTCCTGTGGGGACTAGACAAGTACTTCGGGGCCATAGGCGTCACGGAGGAAAGCTCGAGGATTGAAACTGCTCCTACATCTCACAGACTTTGCAAGGTTGTGGTGGAGGAGACGAAGGAGACATCGAAAAAGGTATTTGCACTATCTCTACTTTTGATGATTTTAAAAGAGAGCTTAAACGAGCTTTGCCCAGGAGAATGCCGAGGATGAGGCAAGAGCTCGCTCGACGGATCAAGCAAGAGGGGACGATCCATGATTATATCAGGGACTTCACTGACTTGATACTGGAGATCCCGAAGATGTCCGACAAGGACTCGCTCTTCAATTTCATGGATGGGTTGCAAACATGGGTGAAAACAGAGCTAAGGCGTCGGGGAGTGCAAGATCTTGCCACGGCCATAGCGATTCTTTGAAAGTTTGATTGATTACAGCACCCAAAAAGAATCCAGCAGCAAATCCAAAGATAAGAGGGGCGGCTTTGTTAAAGGTGCGGGAGACAGAGGGCAATCGAAAGAAAGCAACCGAGACACCCGCCAAGACTACTCCTCATCCAAAGGCAAAGACAAGG
Organism: Pistacia atlantica; assembly: GCA_026229545.1. Classification (NCBI taxonomy): domain Eukaryota; kingdom Viridiplantae; phylum Streptophyta; class Magnoliopsida; order Sapindales; family Anacardiaceae; genus Pistacia; species Pistacia atlantica. The sequence continues at coordinate 1,188,465 of CM047902.1, read as the reverse complement.
GCAAACGTTGGGACAAAGGCTCCAACAAACCCCGCAACAACTGCTTCATTTGCAATGGGCCTCATTGGGTGAAAGACTGTCCGGAGAAGAAGGCTCTTACTTCCCTCATTGCCAAGCATCAGGAGGGAAAGCCAGCCAAAAGTAGTAGTGATGGGGCACATATGGGATCGATGCAACAACAACTCAATGGAATCCAGTCCGCACCAAAAACCCAAACCAAAGGGTTGCTCTATGTTGATATGGCCATCAATGGGAAGGCCACCAAAGCCATGGTAGATACAGGTGCTTCACATAACTTCATTTCAGTAAGTGAAGCACGTCGGCTAGACATCAAGGCTTCAGGAGGTGGAGGCACCATCAAGGTAGTCAACTTAGTGGCACAACCGATAGGAGTGGCTGGCATCTCGCAACCACCATGGGAACTTAGTGAGCTACTTGGATTTCTACTTGATGGCACCGATGGATGACTACCAGGTTGTTCTTGGCTTAGAGTTCATGGAACAAGTCAGGGCATTTCCCTTGCCGTCAACCAACACCATGTGTATCATGGACGGGGAGCAAGCTTGTGTGTTGCCCACTAGCCGCTCTACCAAGCCGGAGACAACAACACTCTCGGCTATGCAGTTCAAGAAAGGCATCAATAGAAAAGAGGAAAGCTACTTGGCCATCCTTAAGCAATACGACGACGAGGAGCCAATCCCGCCAGAGGCAGTGCCCCAGGAGGTAGCACAAGTACTCGAGCAGTTTATTGATGTCTCACCAAATGAGCTGCCAAAGGAGCTACCACCTAGAAGGGAGGTAGACCACCAGATTGAGCTGGAACCAGGCGCCAAGCCACCTGCCAAGGGTCCTTACCGTATGGCACCACCGGAGCTTGCGGAACTAAGGAGGCAGTTACGGGAACTACTAGATGCAGGGTTCATTAAGCCCTCCAAAGCTCTCTATGGCGCACCAGTTCTGTTTCAAAGGAAGAAGGATGGTTCCTTGCGCATGTGCATCGACTACCGAGCACTGAACAAGGTATCTGTTAAAAATAGCTATCCTATTCCTTTGATTGCCGACCTTTTTGATCAGGTAGGGCATGCCCGCTACTTCACCAAACTGGATCTGCGGTCGAGTTACTATCAAGTGCGCATGGCAGCAGGCACAGGCCAAAGACCACGTGTTACAAGGTATGGGTCTTATGAATTTTTGGTTATGCCATTTGGTCTAACAAATGCACCAGCCACATTTTGCACCTTGATGAATAAGATATTCCATCCGTACCTCGACCGGTTCGTGGTCGTCTACCTTGACGACATAGTGGTGTATAGCAAAACCTGGGAGGAGCATATGCGGCACCTCAGGGAAGTGTTCCAAGTCTTGAGGGACAACAAGCTGTATATCAAGAAAGAGAAATGCTCTTTCGCCAAGCCGGAGGTAATGTTCTTGGGTCACAAGATCAGGGATGGGCAACTTATGATGGAGGATAGCAAAGTGCAGGCCATTCAAGAGTGGGAAACACCCACCAAAGTGCCGAAGTTACGATCCTTCCTTGGATTAGTAAACTACTACCGTCGGTTTATCAAAGGCTACTCAGCAAAGGCAGCCTCGTTGACAGACTTACTCAAGAAGAGCAAGCCGTGGGACTGGTCTAATGAGTGTCAAGCCGCTTTTGAGGAGTTGAAAGCTGCAATCAGCAAAGAACCTGTGCTTGCCTTGCCAGACCATACTCAGCCATATGAAGTGCACACGGACGCATCCGACTTTGCCATCGAGGGAGTACTCATGCAGAATGGGCATCCGATTGCGTACGAGAGTCGAAAGCTCAATGAGACCGAGCGGCGTTACACGGTGCAAGAAAAGGAGATGACAGCCATCATCCATTGTCTTAGAGTATGGCGACACTACTTGCTTGGGTCCAAGTTTGTTACTTTGACAGACAACGTCGCGACAAACTACTTTCAGACCCAAAAGAAGTTGAGCCCGAAGCAGGCACGATGGCAGGACTTTCTTGCTGAGTTCGATTATGTTTTGGAGTACAAGCCGGGCAAGACCAATGTGGTGGCAGATGCACTAAGCCGCAAGGCCGAATTGGCTAGCATCAGTCAAGTCACAAGTGCATTGGCTGACCGAATCAAGCAGGGACTCCAGCATGAGCCATTGGCTCGAAATATCATTGCCTTGGTGGAAGAAGGGAAAACCCGGAGGTTTTGGCTGACTGACGGCTTACTCTACACCAAAGGCAACCGCCTCTACATCCCGAGATGGGACAATCTGAGGAAAGAACTGATCAAAGAGTGTCATGACTCCTTGTGGGTAGGCCATCCAGGTATGAGACGCACCCTTGCTCTCTTAAAATCTGCCTATTATTGGCCTGGGATGCAGGATAGCATTGAGGGGTATGTACGCACGTGCCTTGTTTGCCAGCAAGACAAGGTAGTACAACAGCAACCGGCAGGCTTGCTACAACCATTGCCCGTGCCCGAGAGACCATGGGAAAGTGTCTCAATGGACTTCATCACGTGTTTGCCAAAGTCCGAGGGGTCCGGGAGCATCATCGTCGTTGTGGACAGATTTAGCAAGTATGCCACTTTCATCCCTGCATCCACCGATTGCACAGCAGAGGAAACAGCCAAGCTTTTCTTCCGCAACATCATCAAGTTATGGGGCATTCGACAAGCATAGTCGGTGATCGAGATCCTCGGTTCACCGGGAGATTTTGGACAGAGTTATTCAAGATGCTAGGATCAAACCTAGACTTCTCGACAAGCTTTCATCCCCAAACTGATGGTCAGAATGAGCACGTCAACGCACCGTTGAGAGTATGACATACGTACGCTACGTGCGCTAGTCGAGGATTGGGCAAAGCTTCTTGACACAGCCCAATTCTCATTTAACTTGCAACGGAGCGAGGCAACCAACAAAAGTCCCTTTCGAGATCATCATGGGACGACAACCAAACACACCTCTTTCCTTAGCCACACGCTATGATGGAAAGAGCCCTGCACCCTTCAGGTTAGCCAAGTCTTGGCACGAACAAACCGAACTTGCTCGTGCGGCCCTACACAAGGCAGCAAAGAGAATGAAGAAGTGGGCTGACAAGAAGAGAAGGCATGTTGAGTTCCAAGAGGGTGATCTTGTTCTTGTAAAGCTTCTGCCCCAACAGTTCAAGACATTAAGGAAAGTGCACAAAGGCCTCGTGCGCAAATACGAAGGGCTCTTTCAAGTGATTCAACGCATTGGCAAAGTTTCGTATCGACTCCAACTCCCTCCGACACTGAAGATACACCCGGTCTTTCATGTAAGCTTGCTGAAGCCATTCCATGAAGACCCGGAGGAGCCATCCCGAGGAGTCTCAAAACGAGCACCAACGGCAGTTGTAACATCATTTGATAAGGAAATCGAAGAAATACTTGCCGACAGAGTCGTCCGCCGACGTGGTGTGCCAAACTATCGGGAATACTTCATTAAATGGAAGGGACTTCCTGATACCGAAGCCAGTTGGGAGCCTGAAGACTCATTGTGGTAATTCTAAGATTCAGTCCTACACTATAAAGACAATGCGACGAGGGCGTCGCAACATTAGGTGCGGGAGAATGTCACGACCAGCCTGCTTGCCCAAGCATCTTGCCACGTTGCTTGCGATTAAGTATACTTGAGGGTGAAGCAGACTTAAGAGCTAAGTTAACTTAGGAGCTAAGTTAACGACTCAGCAGCTAGGTTCGACGACTAAGCACCTTCGTTTCCAAGGTTGCTCCAATACTCGACACCCACGAGCTTCGTTTCCAAGGCTGCACCAATGCCCGACACCCAGGGTTTTCTTAATGCTGAAGCATGTAGCTTAGTCATAGTTAATTTGAGGTGCTTGAGCCTATAAATAGGCAACTCCACCATGTAAATCATATAACTTGAATTCCAGCAATACACAGAGTTTATATTTTCTCTATACTTCTCTCTCGTTCATATCTGTTAGCCTGTGAGCGTTAGGCTGCTTAGCTCATTTCCGACGAGTTAAGGCCGCACAAACTTAGCAAAGAAGTTAAGTGCGTGACATAGAGGACAGTTTCTTAAACCTGCAGGAGAACGTTGAACTGAAACAACACTTAGCATATGAAGTGCTCATACCGATGACGACACAGTAAAATTTATTTAGTACTGACATAATTAACAGTAGAGTAAACTACATGTTCCCACCCAAGGTTTAGTAATGGTTTCATTTATTCCAGATTCCCCCTTAAATTAACGCTGTTTCCTTAATTTTAACTTTTTCTCTGTATTGTGTCCTTTGGGCTGAAAGTGCTTCATGTTAGCAAGAAGCGGCTCATGTTAGTATCGCCCAAGCCACCACATTTTGGCTTTTTCCTATCAATCCCAAACTTCAAATGACTTTTGAGACCACCGTTACACTCCCACGACCTTCTTTACAAAACCCATACCCCCACTTGCCGTCATAACTCACTTTTTCGACCACTTCCACGCTTGCCACCTTGCCATTTTGGGTATATTTTTGGTCGTTTTCTGTTTAATCAGAGAGCAAACAGTGTCGTCGGAATACACCAACAAACTCTTCTTGTGTTTTAGCTTGTGTGGATATCTTTTTCGGCCGTTTCTGACTTTCCGTTTGCCAGAAATTGAAACCCGAAGTTGCGTCTGCCACCCAAGTCAGTTTTCCAGATTCCGTGGATAGGAAGTTGCCATTTCAGTAAACCTTGGGTGGCAACACGTCGTTTACTCTTAACAGTAAAATAATCAAACAACAGATTGAATAGCAAAGATTTTCTTAACAAAGGTTTTCACATTAGAGAAAGTTGAATAAATTGGGTTCAGATTAGACAGCTGCCACTTCGCTTTCCATATACAAGTGTAAATCCTCATCTGATCCACGTCATCAAGATGACGCCGGCTTGATGAGAATTTAAGAATCTTCTCTATCTTTCGTTCCATATTACGTCCATAGTCACCACAACCTCCCCAGAAAATTACATTGATTCTCATTTGAAGAAACTGTCAGGTTTTTTTTTTTTTGTAATCAACGACCACCAATCCATGGAGGAGGAGAGGCAGAGGCTTCACAGGGGAACGTTAAGTTTTGTTGAGAAAGTGAGGAGCAAGTTGGACCCTTCAGATTTTAGGTACAATTTTCTAGAGCATTGGCGTTATTATTTCATCGGAAAGATTGACAGAACTGAAAGGGAGGAGAGGGTTATTCATACGATCGGTCAATTTCCTGATCTTGTGAAAATGTTTGGTGACCTCTTGAAGAAAATAGAAGAATCTGCAGTAATTTCTAAGAAAGAAAAGAAATAAGTGTTTGTGTTTGAATTGAAACTTGTTTTGCTGCATGCAATGTATGATATTGGCTTGTTCTTGTAGATTTCAAAGACGAATTATGTTGAATCTTCATTTTCATTTGGTTTGTTTGATGGAGTGTGAATTCTTTGTTGTTGTGTTGCTATTATTATTGATGTAGAAGAAAATTCTGCAGAATGGTTTGCTTAAAATTTCCTTTTCAAAAGATCCTAAACCCACTGCATGAAGAATTTTAAAAAAATAAGAATCATGTTTCGCTAATAATATGATGACTGTTTTCTTGTTATTCTCTAAACTTTTCCCAAAATTCCCAAACATTTTATTGGGAACTGCCAGAGGCACTACAAGCATCTTTCAGTTACCATTCTATCATTGAGAGACTTGCAGAGAGAGGTGAGCGAGTTGGAAAATCAAGAGTACTGTATTTCCAATGCTTTTTGTTTTGTGTCCTGTGGCCTTGCTGGTACTATGATGAAGGTGGAGTCATGGGAGTCCTTTTGGGGTTGAAGAACAGGCAAAGATAATAGCGTACGAAGGGCAAGATGGGCGTGAAGAGAATTTATCTGTCAAGAGGGAGTTCTCTGACTCTGATCTCCGAGCGCATGTAACCATTTCAGGTGAAGAAGAGTTTTATCCAGAGTGGATATGCCAGTGATCAAGTGATTGGGAGGGTTCAGTTCTGGGCTTTACCAAATACAAATATAGATCATCATGATCTTTGACCGATAAAGACTTAAATGTAGTCATATCTATGTGTAGAGCTATAAAGACTTAAATGTAGTAAATCCAAATTGGAAAATATTTTTAACTGGTACGCTCAACTTTGACATTGTCGTTTTTCCATCTTCCAATTATTTCTAAAACCATTATTTCATAACTATACATATGTGACTTGTGGGAGACTTTTTCAAAGTTTGTACTAAATACTTTTGGTGTAATATAATTAAGAGTTCCTCGTGGACCTCTCATTAACATGGTAATTTCTTTCTCGGGCCACATGTTAACAAGGCCGAAATCTGAGATGTCTGGACAAAAGTCTTCATCTACAAGAATGTTATAAGACTTTTTATCAAAGTGCAAAATTTGTCTATTACAACCACGATGTAAATACTCTAATCCTCTAGCAAAACCGATTGCAATTTTATACAATGTTTACCACTTCAATTTTGTCTAGATTGATTGTACATTTTCATATATGAGCTTCTCAAGTGATCTAGTGGCCAAGTATTCAAAGATTAGAGCTCTCCTATGACCGTCAAAACAGAAGCCTAAAAGAGTGACAATATTAACATGAGAAGTCCGACTAATGCTAGCCACCACATTTATAAATTCTTCACCATTACCTTTTGATTCACTTAAGACCTTCACTGCCACATTACGAGCATCAGGTAGACTACCTTGTAAACATCGTCATAGCCTCCTTGACCTTATTTATGCTTGAATGAATTAGTCATTTTCTTAATTTGTAAATAGCTTTATCTTTTAGGGGCTAAGGTTCCATAGTTCCTCAAAAAGAGCTCAATGCTAGGATAATTCTTTGTTTTCCTCTTCGATAAGCCCATGCAAATATCTGATGATGATTTTCTCCAAAAGCAGAAAGCTAGAATCAGTACGAACAACATTAAATCTCCAGTGAGTAACCGTGAATTCTATAGGTAGCGATAAGTTGTAATTGTATAGCAAATATATTTAAATTTGTTTATGAGCAAGCATGAAGGTGTCATTAAGAAGAGAAAGGTTATGGATCGGAGGAATTTTATTCAACAACTAGAGTTCAACGCTTTAAATATCATGGCATTTGAGAGAAGAAGAGACCGGTTGTGGTAGAAGATTTGGTGGATAATGTAGCCGTTGTCGTTTAAGATGAGAACTGAATTTCCATGGGCATTGCATGAGAGTTGTGCTGGGTAAGGATCCCTCCTATGTGAGATGGCCTTTTTCAAAGCCCAATAGGGCTTGTAGTTAATAAAAGAAAACAAAAGAAGGTAAAAGCGAAGACAGGTTGCAATAGACGAGGTACAGACAAGAAAAAGAGAGAGTTTTTTTTATCTCTGCACAGTTTCCATCAAAGCTGTGATCCCACTTCATTTGTGGTTGGATCAAGCTTAAATTTGGAAGAGAGACTCACAACACAAGGAAATACAATACGAACGGTGAAGATCAGATTTTGAGTTCTGGCATTGGTGTTTTGTATCTGTAAACAGTAACTTTAGGTTTTGGTGAGATCTTTCCGACATCTTTTTCTTGTTAGTCATGTTTCCACTATAATGATGATGTTCTTATTGTGATTGTATTTCAAGATTTGGTTATTCTTGATGTTTCTGTTTACTGGATACATCTAGGAAGCTAAGATGAATCATTGTAAGAGATTATTTGATTGATAATGAAGGTTTTTTGAGTGGATTTCGTTTCTGTGGTTTTTTCCTTTGTATTGAAGGGTTTTTCATGTAAATTCTGATGTTTTTTCTGTGATTGTTTGATGCTGAATTTTTTTACTATATTAGTGTAATTATTCTCTAGTTAATATTTCACAAGAACTGGATTCTTAGTTTCACACAACAACTTGGAATGCTGGGGGGTTCTTGCTGGCCTTGGATATAAAATGGGTAGCTTATGTTTAGGCTATCACTACAGGATTTGGGTACACAAGCTTGGTAATTGTGAGTCTGCAGAGTACCTAAGGCTGTTCTTGCCGAAAGAAAGAGAGTAGTGAAGATACTAAGGCTTGTTATTAATGAAGAAATTAATTTTTGATAAATTTGTGAAGGTTAGAGAGAATGAGTAAATTGGTAATTGTGGAGTCCTTTTATGGGATAATGTTGCCTGAAACTAAGGATCCAATTTTTGTGAAATAATAACTAGAGAATAATCACACTAAAATAGTAAAAAAAATTCAGCATTAAACAATCACACAAAAACACTAGAATTTACATGAAAAACCTTTTAATGTAAAGGGCAAAACCACAGGATCGAAATCTATTTAAAAACTTCTACTATCAACCAAATAATGTTTTATAATGATTCTTCTTAACTTATTAGATGTATCTAGCAAACGCAAACATCAATAATAACCAAATCTTAAAATACAATCACAATAAGAACATCATCGTCATAGTAAAAACAAGACCAACAAAAAATAGATGTTAAAAAGATCTCACCAAAACCTATAGTTACTGTTTATAAGAGCAAACCACCTGTTTCAAAACTCAAAATCTGATCTTCACCGTTCAGATTGTAACTCTTTGTGTCGTGAGTCTCTTTTCCAAATTTGAGCTCGACCCAACCCTTAGACAGAGCTGGATCATAGCTTTGATGAAAACTGTGCAGAGATGGAAAAAAAACCTTCAGTCTCTTTTTCTTGTCTCTACCTCGTCTACTGTAGCAACTTCTTTTTCACCCTTACCTTTTTTTCGTTTCTTTTGTTAACTACAAGCCCTATTGGGCTTTGAAAAAAGCCACCTCACATAGGAGGGACCTAGCCCGACACAGAAGGGAAGACTGTTTATGAGAAAGACTCTGGAAATCTGTCATAAAGTTACTGAAGTTAATCAACACGTGTTGAAAGTCCTTTTGTTTTGATCTAAAACGCATTTTTTCAGGCGGATTTCTCATAGCCACAGGGCAACCTGAAACTTCTAAGAAGTTGTGCAGCATTAGCATGTGAAGTTTCTGTGTTATTTCTGATGCTAATTTTCATCTTAAACACGATTACTATTGATTCTGGAACCATGCAGGCGAGTTGTAGAATCTAAAACTCTTCTAGTTTAGTATTACTTGATATGATTGAGCAGCGATTTTTTCAAAAGTTCCTTTCTTCAGAAATTCACTTTTGAAGTCAACAGGAGTTTTTAAGATTAAGCAGGCGAAGTGTTCACATTGGGACTTTCTCTCTTTTTAACGTTTATTTTTCCTTTAAGATATGCAAGTTTGTTACAACTTCACTCTAGTCACCCGCCCTACCTTTGGCATCCCATTCCTTTCAATTCAGGTCTTGCATAACCAGCTCTCATGGCGTGACTGGCGTGTGTACGAGGAAATGAATTCATCACTATATGTTGAGCGGCGAGTACTAGTGATTCTGGCTTCATGCAGGCGAGTTGTAGAATCTAAAACTCTTCTAATTACGTATTACTTGATATGATTGAGCTTTCCAAAAATCTTCAATCATGATGTAGAATCCAAAATATGAAGTTCTGCAGACGGCAATGCATTGTACACAATTTGTCAAATGTAATAACTCATATAATGAAGAAAAAATTATAAAAAATGAAAAATGAAAACTAAAAGATTTCAATATAAATTGGATTTAGATAACACAGCTGCTACTTCGTTTTCTGTACAAGTGAAATCTAAATACTGATCCAGCGTCATGAATATGACGCCCTTTTGATAACAGTACAAGTATCTTCTTGATCTTTTGTTTCTTTTTAGTCTCCCCTCCACGTCCGTACTCTCCATAACAGCACCAGAAAATTACATTGATTTCCTTTTGAAAATAACAGTTGGGGTATTAGTTCTTAATCAGACACCAATCAATGGCGGAAGACTTAAGGAGGCTAGTCGCCAACTTGAGGTTATACCTGGCAATGTTCAATTTCCTTGAGGACGTGGAGAGTAAGTTGGATTCTTCAGATTTTAAGTACAATTTTCTACAACCTTTGCTTGATTTTTGCAAGGGAAAAAATATTGACAGAACGGAATGGAGGAAAAGACTTTTCACACGATTGGCCAATATCGTGATCTTTTGAAAACTTTTGGGGACATCTTGAAGAGTCTAGTCGAGTAGAGGATGGTCTTGAGAAATCTTGGTCGTGGAGAAATTGAAAATATATCTTAGGAAGAAGAAATGTAAGTGTTTGTAAGTGAATGGGTGCTCCTTGAGGTACTGTTTTCTTGGAGTACTTATTTCTTTCTTGTGATGGGCTTTTGCAGTCTGCAAACTTTAAAAGCTTGAATTACGTTAAATCTTGATTTTCATTTCTTTGGTTTGATTGTTTGTGTTTCGTTATTGTTTTCTTGGTGTGATTAATGATGCAGTAGGCATTTGTTATGCAACGGAAACATAAACTCTAACGCTAGCTTATTGAATATAATAATACAAGTAATAAAGCATAAATAAATTGTCAAAATTAAATGCAAAAATAAAAAATACCAGGAATTAACGAGGTTCGGTATTAAAACCTACGTCCTCGGGCGCTGCAAAAGAAAACTCCACTATCTCCAAACAATATTACAAATATTTGGGCAATACAACAAATACCCAAAACAAAGGGGAGATACAACAAAACTTGCAAACTAAAGGGTCCTTAAAGAAAGAACCCTAAACAAAAGAAGTATAATGGCATTACAACTTGGGATACAATTAACATTGATTTAGGTCCTTATATATAGGCCCAAAAAGTTTCCCACTTTTCAATCCTAATCAATGTGGGACAAACAACCTTTTCTTGGTCTATTACATATAAGTCCCTAAACCTTTCTCCATTATCATTTCTACCCCATGTGATTTTGCTAAAAACCATTTTTCAACAAATCTCCACCTTGGCGAATTAGCAAACCTTCATAGTTTTGTATTCTTCTGTCAAATTTTGCAACACCTCCAAATGTGCCAAAAAGTACAATCAAGCTCGCAAGATGTTGATCAAGTTCAAACAGTGATTGAACTTGATCATTGTCACTACTTTTGTTAAGACATCTGCAGGATTCTCAGCAGTCCCAATCTTCTCTAATAAGATTCTTCCTTCAGAAATAATTTCCTGCACAAAGTGGTAACGAACATCTATATGCTTGGTGCGAAAGTGGAATACTGGATTCTTTGCTAAGTGAATAGCACTCTGATTGTCAGAATAGATAGTGATCTTCTTTTGACTAATTTTCAATTCATCCAATAGCCCTTGTAACCAAATAGCTTCCTTACGTACCTCGAATCGCCATGTATTCGCCTCTGTAGTAGACAAAGCAAGCTAGCGCAAAGAAGATTTCCAACTTATTGGAGCTCTAGCAAGAGTAAATACATATCCAGTGGTTGACCGACGCTTGTCCAAATCACCAGCATAATCAGAATCAACATAGCCAATAGCAAATTGACTAAGATTTTCATCCCGCTCAAAAACCAAACCAATGTTTACGTACCTATAATATACCGTAAAATCCACTTCTGACTTGCCAATGTCCTTTACCGAGGATCATGCATATACCGCTCACAATTCCAAGCGCATGTGAAATGTCCAGGCCTAGTACACACCATTGAATACATCAAGCTACCAACCGCATTTGAATACGGAACTTTTGACATATACTCTCGTTCTTCATGCGTACTTGGAGATAATGACGCACTAAGCTTTATATGAGGAGCAAGTGGAGTACTTACAGGTTTTGTACTTTCAGTTATGCCAAAACGTTGTAAGACCTTCTTTAGATACTGCTTTTGTGTCAAACAAACCTTGCCATTTCCTCTATCTCTAATTATCTCCATACGAGAATCTTCTTGGCTTCCCCTAAATCCTTCATCTCAAATTCTTGATTTAGTTGAGCCTTTAACTTCTCAATTTCTTCTACATTCTTTGAAGCAATCAACATATCATCAACATATAAGAGTAGATAAATGAGAGTATCACCTTGTAGCCTTTGAAAATACACACGGTTGTCAAATTTGCTTCTTGTGTACTCGACCCATCATAAACCTATCAAAGCGCTTGTACCCTGCCTCGGAGATTGTTTCAAACCATAAAGCGATCTTTTCAGTTTACAAACCCAATCTTCCTTCCCAATACTACTAAATCCATACATTTGAGTCATATAGATTTCCTCTTCCAAATCACCGTGTAGAAAGCGGTTTTCACATCAAGTTGAACAAGTTCAAGATTCATCGAGCAACCAAGGCCAACAAAATTCTAATGGAAGAATGCTTTACAATGGAGAAAATACCTCATTGAAATATATTCCTTCCTTCAGGCGTAGCCTTTCGCCACCAACCTTGCCTTGTATCGGATGTCTTTCAAATTCGGAAATCCTTCTTTTTTTGCATATACCCATTTGCATCCAATTGCCTTCTTATTCTTTGGTAATTGAACAACCTCCCAAGTTTCATTCTTATGGAGAGACTGCATCTCTTCTTTCATGGCTTTCCTCCACTTACCATTTTCGGGCTGCTAGCTACTTCATTATAAGTGGAAGGAACTTCACCATCTTCAATTGGGAGTGCATAGGCCATCGTATCAGGCAAACGAGCGGGCTTGCGAATTTCGTCTTGGCCTATTAACAGAATGGATTCTTGTTGAGGTTCTTGGGAAGAATCCTCTTCTTCATCTCCAATGAACTCCTCTATCATAGGAGTCTCATTTCAGTGGCTAAGCGATGTTGTTTCAAACTCCACCTCGGCTTGAGTATGCTCCACCTGTTGAGATCTTGAAAACCTTAATCTGGCTTCTGTTTTCTGTTCTAACATAGAAGACTCATCAAATGTCATATCCCTACTAAACAGTATTTTCTTCGAACTTGGACACCAAAGACGGTATCCTTTCACACCTGAGGTAATCCCCATAAATACTGCTTTCTTTGCTCTAGGATCTAACTTAGACTCTTTCGCATGATAATAAGCAGTGGAACCAAAAACATGTAAAGAGTCATAATCAGAAACAGGTTTTCTAGACCATACCTCAATCGGCGTCTTGCCTTCAATTGCGATTGATGGTAGGCGATTGATGAGATGACACGCATATATGCGCCTCACCCAAAACTCTTTGGCCAACCTAGAATTGGACAACATACATCGAACTTTCTCCAGTATAGTTCGATTCATGCGTTCTGCCACCCCATTCTGCTGTGGTGTATTTCTTACTGTAAAGTGACGTACTATTCCTTCATCTTGGCAAACTTTCAAAAATGGATCACTACGATACTCCCCCACCATTATCATGCGTAGTGGCTTGATCTTTACGCTGATGCGAGTCTCAATCATCTTTTTCCATTTAAGGAAAACACCAAGTACGTTATCTTTAGTTTTTATCACATACACCCAAACTCTTCTGGAAAAATCATCTACAAAAGTGACAAAATAGTGCATACCTCCCAAAGATGTTGTTTTGGTAGGTCCCCACACATCAGAATGAATATAATCCAAAATACTCTTAGTATTATGGATTGCGGTGCCGAATTTCACTCTTGTTTGTTTTCCCAGAACACAATGCTCATAGAAGTCCAGCTTACAGGTCTTTGCACCTTTCAATAAGCCTTGATTCACCAAACTAAGTAAGGCTTTTTCACCTGCATGCCCCAAACGCATATGCCACGGCTGAGGCATTTCTGAATCGCATCCTTACGCACATTTGCGCATGTCGTTTCAATAAGCGTACTACCATTATAGTAATACAAGTTGTTTCTCCTCGTGCCTTTCATTACCACAAGAGCGCCTGAAGAAACTTTTAGAATTCCATCTCGCATATTCACTGTGAAGCCTTTAGATTAGATTCCAAGGCTCCCAAAGAGATGAGATTCTTTTTCAACTTCGGTACATACCGAACATCAGTCAGAGTTCTAGTTGAGCCATCATGATTCTTCAACCGAATTGAACCTATCCCGGTTGTTTTACAAGCATCATCATTGCCCATATAAACAACTCCACCATCAAGTTCTTCAAAATTAAAGAACCACTCCTTGTGGGGACACATATGATAGGTACAACCTGAATCCATAATCTACTCATTTGATCCAGAGGTGGATGGTAGGCTAACTAGACAGAAATCAGATTCATCCTCTTCACGCTCAACAACGTATGCATCAGAAGTAGCTTTGCCCTCTTTCTTTTGCAACTTCGGACAATCTTTCTTCCAATGCCCTTTCTCACGACAAAAGGCACAGTGATCCCTATTGAGTTTTCCCTTTGAACGAGATCTTCCCCTTCTCTCCTTCTTACGACTCTGATTTTGACTCCGCCCTCTTGCTACAAGAGCCTTGTGACTCATCTCTATTCTCCTTCTGATCCTTCTTCCGAATTTCATGATTGGACAGAGCAGAACAAACTTCTTCAAAGGATAATTTTTCTTTCCCATGAAGAAGTGTAATACTAAGATAGTCCAACTCATCTGGAAGAGATCCAATTAACAACATAGCCTTATGATCATCTTTGAATGTTTCATCCAAATTTAACAAATCAGCAATTAATCTGTTAAATGTATCAATATGGCTACTGATATTCGTACCTGGTCTTAAGCGAAGGCAAGAAACAGTCTTTTCATCAAATAGAGCCGATTCTCGTTACTTCTTTTCATATATTTGTTTTCCAGCGTCTTCCATAACTTATTTGCAGACGTTTCTTTCATGAATGGATATTTGCTCTCTACAAAGACATGGCGAATCATCCCACACGCTTTTACGTTCAACCTCACCCAGTCTTTCTCATAGACATCTTCTGGTTTTTCCTCCTCTAGAACGATATCTAGATCCTGCTGATACAAGCTATCCATTACCTCACTCTGCCACAAGCCAAAATTATTTTGGCCATCAAATTTTTCAACATCAATTTTTGCATTTGAAACCGTTATCATCTTTACTGGTGCGGATGGTGGTGCCATGGCAGGTCTTTGCCTCGAACGATGAATCCTCGGACGGTGATGCCATTTATGCCTTACTCAATTGGCTTGGTAAACAAAATTCCCAATAACCAAGCTCCACAAATTATTATATTCAATAGCTAACCAACAAATTAACAATAGCCCTAGGTAGTAGTAAGTGCTGAAATGATTAAATACGCACTAGGAAAATTCCCGAGGGGAAACAATGGAGGGGTCACAAATGGTCCCACTTAAAATCCAGTCTCCTTAGACTTTTATTGTCTTTTTGTCAGAATTTTCCTAGACATGCATATAACCATACAAATAGCTACTCACTGTCCTAAACCTGACTCTGATACCACTTGTTATGCAACGGAAACATAATCTCTAACGCTAGCTTATTGAATATAATAATACAAGTAATAAAGCATAAATAAATTGCCAAAATTAAATGCAAAAATAAAGAATACCAGGAATTAACGAGGTTCGGTATTAAAACCT
Source organism: Pistacia atlantica (assembly GCA_026229545.1). Taxonomy (NCBI): domain Eukaryota; kingdom Viridiplantae; phylum Streptophyta; class Magnoliopsida; order Sapindales; family Anacardiaceae; genus Pistacia; species Pistacia atlantica. The sequence continues at coordinate 1,173,121 of CM047902.1, read as the reverse complement.
ACGTCCTCGGGCGCTGCAAAGGAAAACTCCACTATCTCCAAACAATATTGCAAATATTTGGGCAATACAACAAATACCCAAAACAAAGGGGAGATACAACAAAACTTGCAAACTAAAGGGTCCTTAAAGAAAGAACCCTAAACAAAAGAAGTATAATGGAATTACAACTTGGGATACAATTAACATTGATTTAGGTCCTTATATATAGGCCCAAAAAGTTTCCCACTTTTCAATCCTAATCAATGTGGGACAAACAACCTTTTCTTGGCCTATTATATATAAGTCTCTAAACCTTTCTCCATTATCATTTCTACCCCATGTGATTTTGCTAAAAGCCATTTTTCAACAGCATTAAATTCTCAGAAATTTCCAAACTTAACTGGGTTCATAATATATTAGACAGTTGCTACTTCGCTTTCTTTACAAGTGTAAATCCCAATACAGGTCCACGTCATAGACGCCATTTTTAAAAACAATTTGAGAATCTTCTCGATCTTTCCTTTCATTTTAGTCTCCATTTCATGACCATAGTCACCATAGCTGCACCTGAAAAATTACATTGATTCTCATTTCAAGAAAAGGGTTAGAGTTTTTCTTAATCGACGAGAACCGATCGATGGAGGAGGAGAGGCAGAGGCTTCACCGGGAAACGTTAAGTTTTGCTGAGAAAGGGAGGAGCAAGTTGGATCCTTCAGATTTTAAGTACAATTTTCTAGAACAGTGGCGTTATTTTTTCATCGGGAAGATTGACAGAACTGAAATGGAGGAGAGGGTTATTCGTACGATTGGCCAGTATCCTGATCTTGTGAAAATGTTTGGTGATCTCTTGAAGGAAATAGAAGAATCTGTAATGATTTCTAAGAAAAAAAAGAAGTAAGTGTTTGTGTCAGAATTGAAACCTCTTAAGGTACTGTTTTCTGCGACTCATTTCGTTCTTGGTGGATGTGATGGATGATATTGGCTTGTGCTTTGTAGACTTCAAAGACGGAAATATGTTAAATCTTGAATAGCATTGGATTTTAAGAATCTATGCGTTTTGTTGCTGTTATTACTGATGTAGAAGAAAATGCTGAGAATGGTTTGCTTGGAATTTTCTTTTCAAAAGATCATGCATAAAGAATCTTACACAAAAATAAGAATCATATCATGTTTTCTAAACTTTTCCCAAACATTTCCATACATTTTATTGGCAACTGCAAGCATCTTTCAATAGGTAATTCAATCATTAGACTTAAAATAATAGAGGTGACTGAGTTGGAAAACAAGAATACTACATTTATAATTTCTTTTTATAAATTTTTTTTAATAATTTAATGTAACAGTTCATAATCGATTAACTCTTAAATAAGTTGGCGAAACTTATAATAAGTAAGCAGAACCTATTTGTGATCCGACTAATCAAGAGTTGTTAGGTCTAGATTATAAAAAAAAAAAAATTATAAGAAAAAAGGTTTTAAGTGTAATATTATTGGTTGGAAAATCTTTTGTACAAAGAACCAGTCAATGAAAGTGAGCTACATCAGGTGAATGTGCTTGTCGATAAAGGCATCTGTCAATGAAAGTGGGTTACGTCATATCAATGTGTCTGACATACATATATACTCATTGGCGGGTTGCATGTGCATCAATTACACAAAGGTGTTGTCTCTATCTGAGAAAGTGAAGCAGAGGACTCTCGTCATTGAGATTTGGGTTTTGAGGGCTAGCTCCAAAATCTGTATACTCCAAATCATTGACAATAGTTTTGTCTATTAACTGAACCTTTTTTATTTGGCCCGTAGAATTGAACCGAGGAACAGTTAATAAGCTTATATTTTGAAATAATGCTGTGGCTGATTTTCTCGCGAAATCTAATGACTATTTCCTCATTATTTCAAAGAATTTATGAGTGATAATAAGAGGTTTAAGGATTAAATTTCCCTCCCCTGCTCGGCTGTTCCAACCTTGGAAGAAAATTAGTTTAATTCTTAGTTTATTATGGGAGTGCATAGTAAATATAAATACAACTACAAATACATAGTTCGCATTGAAGTCACAACAACAGTAAATTGACCTTAAATTTCTCCATCCCAGATCTCTTCAATGGACTCGTAAGGACCCTTCTCTGACACAAATGACTGAATGATGTTCCCTCTCATCTGTGGAATTTGTTCTATTTCCTGACGTTCTTCAGCACTTGACTGCCACTCAAGTATCTCAAGGTTCTCTTTCATTCTTTCTCTGTCAAAGCTCTTCACAACTAAACTTACTCCTTGCTCGTAAACCCACCTGAGAGAAACCTTCACATATACAAAATAAAGCAGAGAAGAAGTCAAGCATTAAATCTCGTCCTTTCATTCGAAAATATTGTAAAACACATTCATATTCCAATATTCATTGATAATACAATCAATTTCAATATAAAATCTCCATGAAATATATGCAGAAGTAAATAACAAACCTCCGACCATAGCTATTGTTGTTTGTTCTTCTTGCTCCTTTATAAATTACGAGATCTTCCACTGACTGCAATTTTGGAGTGATGGTTTTGAATCTAAAAATAAAAACTGCATCAATGGAGACCTGTAAAGTCTCTTTCTTATATGCAGTTGTCTTTCCATCAAAGACAACTGCTTAAGAGACAACCGTATGACCACATCAGTCCACATCAACAAGGACCAAAATGTAATTATATGAGAAGTGTAGGACCATATTGTAAAAAGTCTAACATTCTCCCACTTGGTCCAAACTTGTATAATATAATCCAGAACACAAGAGATGTATATGTGGTATGTGCAATTAGAAAGGGGAAATTACATGAATCATAGCGGTAAGTCCCTTTTAAACAAGTATTACCTTCCACGTATTACAATGCAATTTTTCTCTTTCTAAATAAACGTTTAAATGTGGAATATCACTTTATGAACAAACCTCAAATGTTTGTTCTAGGTCCTCTAAAATGTTTGTTTGTCTCCAACCAAAATGTATACAACTTAAAAGAGAAAACAAACTAAATTACAAAGTTTCAGACAATGAAAGTATTACCTCTCATAGTGACAAAACGGGACATAGTCCCATTTGAACAACATGATCCTTAAACGTCTTTGGTGGCATGCCTTTCGTTAGAGGATCAACAATCATCTGCTCAGTATATATGTGTTCAATGAGTACTTCTTTGGCTTTAACGTGCTCCCTTATTGCTAAGTACTTAATGTCGATGTGTTTACTTCGACTTCGACTTTTATTATTCTTAGCAAAGAATACAGCATCTGAATTGTCACAATATAACTTTATTGGCCTAGAGATAGACTCAACAACTCCAAGCCCAGAAATGAAACTTCTCAACCAAATACCCTATGTAGTTGCCTCAAAACAGGAAACAAACTCAGTTTCCATGGTAGAAGTGGCAACTAAAGATTGTTTGGCACTTCTCCAAGATATAGCACCTCCGACGAGCATAAAAACATATCCGGATGTTGATTTTCGAGAATCAACGCATCCAGCGAAGTCTGAGTCTGAATATCCGACGACTTCTAAAATGTCGGAACGTTTATAAGTAAGCATAAAACCTTTAGTTCCTTGAAGATACCTCATGACTTTATTTGCAGCTCTCCAATGATTCAAACCTGGATTACTTTGATATCTTCCTAACATGCCAACTGCAAAAGCGATGTCAGGTCTAGTACAGACTTGAGCATACATTAGGCTTCCAACAGCTGAAGCATAAGAAATAGTTTTCATTTGTTCCTTTTCAATCTCAAGTGTAGGACATTGGTTCATATTGAACCTGTCACCCTTAACAATGGGTGCAACACTGGGTGAACAATCTTTCATCCTAAATCTCTCAAGAATTTTATTAATATAGAATTCCTGAGATAGTCCCAAAACATGTCGAGACCTATCCCTATGAATCTTAATGTCAATGACATAAGACGCCTCACCCATATCCTTCATACTAAAATGTTGAGAGATAAATTGTTTCACCTCATGTAGCAAACCCAAATCATTGGTTGCAAGGAGAATATCATCTACATATAACACAAGAAAGATGATTTTACTCCCACTGACCTTGTGATATTTACACTGATCCATGAAATTCTCTACAAAACCAAATGAAGAGATAACAATGTGAAATCTTAAATACCACTGTCGGGAGGCTTGTTTAAGTCCATAAATGGACTTTTTAAGCTTGCAAAGCAAATGCTCACCATCACTTGAAATGAACCCATCAGTCTGTTTCATATAAACCTCTTCCTCCAAATCTCCATTGAGAAAAGCTGTTTTAACATCCATTTGATGTAAATCTAAATTGAAATGGGCAACTAATGCCATTATGATACGAAAGGAATCCTTTTTAGAAACTGGAGAAAATGTTTCTTTGTAATCTATTCCTTCCTTTTACGTGAACCCCTTGGCAACAAGTCTAGCCTTGTATCTCTCAATGTTGCCTAATGAATCCTTTTTGGTTTTAAATACCCATTTACAACCAATAGGTTTCTTTCCAGTAGGCAAGTCAACAAGGTCCCAAACTTTATTATCCGCCATAGAATTCATCTCGTCAATCAAGGCATTATACCACAATTCAGATTTACTGTTGTTCATAGCTTGTAAAAACGTGTCTGGATCATCCTCAATACCTATGTCACAGTCAGGCTCTTGCATATACACTTTATAATCAGTAGGAATTGCTGATTTCTTTGTTCTAGTAGATCTCCTTAATGTTGTATCAGCAGTCTCTTGAGACTGTTGCACAACTGGTTGTTCCACTTGTATTGGAGGTTGTTCAAAATGATCTTCTAAAACAATCGCATCAGAATGTGGATTTTGATTGAGTGGTTCCTTATTATTCACCCTGTTTGGATGAACAACCAATCTTTTACTTGATGTAGGAGCATTGTCTGAAACATCAATTTTCTCAGAGACTGAGTCTCTGATTTGATCACTCCCACTGACCACATCATTTTCAAGAAATTTGGCATTTCTTGATTCAAAAATTCTACTGGAATTGTTAGGACAATAAAACTTATATCCTTTGGATTTTTCTGCATATCTAATAAAATATGCACTAATAGTCCTAGGATCTAACTTCCGTTCTTGTGGATTATAAACTCTAACCTCAACTGGGCAACCCCAGATGAGTAAATGACTTAAACTTGGTTTCCAACCTTTCCATAATTCAAATGGCGTTTTGGGAACCACCTTAGTTGGAACTCGGTTTAATATATACGCTACAGTTTTGAGAGCTTCAATCCACAAAGAATGAGGAAGTTTGGAGTTACTTAGCATACTCCTTACCATATCCATTAATGTTCTATTTCTCCGTTCTGCTACACCATTCTGAGATGGTGTGCCAGGCAAGGTGTACTGAGCCACAATACCTTGCTCTTGAAGAAATTTAGCAAATGGACCAAGTGCTTGTCCTATACCAGTGTATCTACCATAATGTTCACCTCCTCTATCAAATCTCACGATCTTAATTTGTTTTCCACATTGTTTCTCTACTTTTGCTTTCTATATTTTGAAAGCATCCAACGCTTCATCCTTGTGATAAAGCATATAGAGATACATATATCGTGAGTAATCATCAATAAAGGTGATGAAATATTTCTGACCACTAGAGCTCATGTCAGGGCAACAAATATCTGTGTGTATGATTTCTAAAAGTTCAGAACTTTTCCTGGCACCCTTCTTGGATTTGTTAGTCTGCTTTCCCTTAATGCAGTCTACACAAGTATCAAAGTCAGTAAAGTCAAGAGTTTCAAGAACTCCAGCATTTACCAACCTTTTAATCCTATCAATGGAGATGTGTCATAATCGCCTATGCCACAAAAAAGAAGAGTTTTCATACATAATAGTACGTTTCATACCAGTGTTAGCATGTGAAGTCATAAGACTATAAGGAACAGTATCACTTAAATGAATTTTAAACAAACCATCAACCAAAGTACCATTTCCAACAATAGATGAGTTTTTAATTAAATTAAAAGAACTACCATAAAAGTTGAAAGAGTATCCACAAGGTACAAGTTTAGAAACTGAAATTAAATTCCTAGAAAAACTAGGAATATAAAAAGTTCGTTCCAAATCCAAAACATAATTAGTACTTAAAATACGTCTAAAAGTTCCAACAGCTTCAACACGTGAAGGCATCCTATTTCCTGAATAGATGCTGCATTCACTTCCCAATGGCTTCCTTTGATCTAGAAAACCCTGTATGGTATTAGAAACATGGATTGTAGAACCAGAATCAATCCACCAATCATTATGTGAAACACAAATCATATTAGATTCATAACACACAAGAGATAAGAGGTTACCTTTCTTATCAAGTCAGGCTTTTCTCTTAGGACAATCCTTCTTCATGTGTCCCGTCTTTTTACAGAAGAAACACTTGATATTGTCCTTATTACCTTTGCTCACAATTTTGTGCAGCTTGCCTTTTCCCTTCCACTTCTTATTCTTATTTGAAGTGTACTTGACATTTCCTGTCACGAGATGTGCAGTTTCATTCACTTCTTGAAGCAGTCTCTCCTCCTCCTGAACACACATGGTCAAAAGTTCATTAATTGACCATTTATCCTTCTGTGTGTTATAAGATATCTTGAAAGGAGTATAATGAGACGAGAGAGAGTTCAGGACATAATGCACTAGGAAATCATCATTAATCACCATCTGAAGGGATTTCAACCGGCGACTATGTCCCTCATTTTCATAATATGCTCACGGACTCCTTTAATACCGATCCAACTTCATGGATGTCAATCTACTCATTAGGATGCTACCTAATGCCTTATCTGATGTTTCAAACTGTGCATGAATTGCATCCATCAGATCCTTGACATTTTCACACTTCGGTATCGACCCACGGATACTAGTCGTAATGTGAGATTTGATAAACATCATGCTTAAACGGTTGGATCGCTCCCACCGTTTATAGAAAGCAATCTCAGCTTGAGATCTAGTATCTGTAGGTGTTGGTGGCTCTTCCTTACGAAGAGCATAGTCAATATCTATGCACCCTAAATGAAGGAGGACAGCCTCTCTCCAGGATTTGTAGTTATCACCATTTAAATTAGGAACCTTATCCTCAACCATCATCAAAGTTTGATCAAGCGTAGATAATTCAATAGACATGCTTACTAAATAAATTATGAGGCACAAACCATCAATAACAATTATAAGTTTACCAATGTAAAACAAATAATAAATCATAAATGAATCGACATATCATAAAATCTCCCTATGGGTAAAGACATTACATATTATGATTCATTATCCTTTAATGATGAAACTAGAAATTATTAATATTTCATAATACCTGTGGGCTAATTAAGAAATAAGAATAATTTCTATTTCATCCCTAATTAATCATAAAAATATAACATTCCCTACGGGTAAAATGATTATACTAATATGATTAACTACAAAACGATGTTATTAACCTTAATATGATCATAACTAATATTTCTTAATGCATATATTATCATAATTTAGATGCTACAGCTACTCTAAATTAATCAAAAATATATACGATCATAAAACATCAAATAATTTATAACATGAATTGTATAATATAACACAAATCAATACAAGAATAATACATTATTTATGCATAACAAAGTAATATATAACATAAAAAAACCATCATACAAGCTGTCACCTTCCAACTTCCAGCGCCATAGTGACTAAAGGGACGTGCCCCAGCGCGCCCGCGACAGCACACTCTCGCGCCCTCACGCACCTCCACGGTCCTTTCACGCTGCGCTCTTACTGCGCCACCCTCAGCGCAGCGCAAGCACAAGCTCTTCACGCGCTGCGCGTCGGGTCTTGACCAGGTCGAGTTGACCGTTGGCCCGGTCGGTTGACCCGGTTTGTCCCGTATTGGTAGTTCGTTGATCGTCTGGACCGTTATTGGCCGGATTGATGGCCCTTGGTTTGACCCGTTGGACCGGTTCATTGTGGATCATGTTGGCCACCGGTTGATGGCCCTTGATTTGACCCGTTGACCGGTTCATTGACCGATGCTGGGCATGAGGCAAGGTTGGGTTGACTAACGAGGTTTTGGGTGGAGGTTGGTAGGGTCGTTTGACCTGTTTTGACTTTTGGCTTTGGCCAAGGTTGGTTTGACCCGTTTATCTGTTAGGTCGGTTCTTGAACTTGACCGTTTTTACGTAACTTTTACCCAATTTTTTTCGATTTTCAACACCTTCGTTTACGACCATTTTTAAGGCGTTTTCGATGGGAAACTTGAATGTGGACATATAACATATATCAGTGACATCCCAAATGACAATTTCGTCCTAAATCGATGCCATAAATGGCTTCCGAAAACACCCAAATAATAATTTCTAACCAAAACTTTAAACTAGCATAACTTTGCATCCAGAACTTCGTTTTTGACAAATAATATACCGTTGGAAAGCTTTTTCAACAAGGATTCCAATGACATAAAAATCGAAAATAGATTCTATTTATAATAAAAGTTATGCTTGATTTACAGTACAGGTTTTAATGGAAAAAATCCTAATTTTATGCAATATTTTTCAGATTTGCAACAAACAACTTCATGCTAGGCAGAGATTCAAATACTAGCTCTGATACCAAATGTAAAACACATTCATATTCCAATATTCATTGATAATACAATCAATTTCAATATAAAATCTCCATGGAATATATGCGGAAGTAAATGACAAACCTCCGGCCATAGCAATTGTTGTTTGTTCTTCTTGCTCCTTTATAAATTACGAGATCTTCCACTGACTGCAATTTTGGAGTGATGGTTTTGAAACTAAAAATAAAAACTGCATCAATGGGACCTGTAAAGTCTCTTTCTTATATGCAGTTGTCTTTCCATCAAAGACAAGCTGCTCAAGATCCTAGCCAAGTATGACCACATCAGTCCACATCAACAAGGACCAAAATGTAATTATATGAGAAGTGTAGGACCATATTGTAAAAAGTCTAACAAATATTACTAAAATAAGTTCAGATAACTTGAAAAAAATTGGAATGAACTGACTCAGAAATCTAATTACCTGAGCAACTGTCTTTCTTTTAGCAATTGCAATCTCTTTCAAGACTTGAGAATCCATGACTCCGTTATTTCCCCCAAACTACTCCTTTGGCTCCCAACGGTGAGTAAGGCATTATATGGATGCCCTTTTCCTTTTCCTCACGAACTCTCTCGCTTCTTGTTGCCACCGGGAGGGTTCATCTCCACCTAACCAAAATATCAAACACGCGTGTTTATTCAGCTATATCAACACTAGAAACATAAAAAATTTTGTTAAAGAATTGACTTAACTTGATTGACGTAGGAGGGATTTACGAGAGGGAAGTAATTTCTCAAGCTTCTGGCAGGAAAAGTTGCTAACTCCTATGGATTTTGTAAGACCAAGCTTTTGACATTCCTCCATGGCTTCTCAAACAGATTCTAAATCTATTACAACGATATTTTCTTCATTAATCGTAAGCCCTGACCCTGGTTTCAAGCTTCCCGGAAAATGAATTTGATGAGCAACCAAGGGGAAGAGTTTACCGTAGGAAGAAGTGAGGTAAGAAGCAGGGGAATAATTGCCATATAGGAGGTTAGAAGAAGTGGTTATGAAGGGACAGGTGGCTTGAGGGGATTGGAGAGAGGAGAAATTCTGTTAGGAGTAAACTTAGGTGCTAGGAGGAAATAAAGGGAGAGAGGAGAAAAAGGAGAGGATTGAAAAAGTTGATTAAGGATTGGAAAGGGAGGTGGCTGACCCTCGAAGTCAGTATTATCATTTTGTTTTCTCTTTTTATACTTAGCTTAATTTGCTGGATTCTCATTTGTGGAATATTATGTAAACAAGGTCTGGATATATTATTCAGATGTACTGTTTTGCTGCTATTAATATAGAGATTCCTTGTTTTGATTGTGATCTGGGTTGGAACTGTAGCTAGATTGTAGTGTTATTTGATAAATTGCAGGTCAGGTTTTCATCAAGTGGTATCAGAGCACTGAGTTATGGGTTATGGTCTTGACAAGAATGGATTCTAGAATGGATAACGTGGAAAGAGAAGTTACGAAGTCAGGAGTTGAGATGGGTACCATTCGAGAATGTTTGGTTGAGATACAGTCATGGGTGCGAAGAAAGGATGAGGAAGAAGCAGGGAGAACTGATGCGTTCATCGGAAAATGTTCAGTCTCAGCTGGAAGAAAATACAAATGGAGCAAGCTGGCAACAGTAACAAAACCGTAATGAAGTGACTGGGAGAAAGTTGGAGATGCCGATATTTTCTGGTGAAGATCCTTACGGATGGATCTTTAGAGTAGAGCGCTACTTCCACCTAAATGGAATAACTGAGGAAGGAAAATTGACAACAGCAGCTGTCTGTATGGAGGGTGTAGCTATTAATTGGTTCCAGTGGATGGAATCCAGAGCTCCGGCAAGTTCATGGGCCATGTTTAAGCTAGCACTACTTCAAAGATTTAGTAGGTCTCAAGAGCTCAACCCGTATGAGTCATTAATGGCCATGAAGCAGACTGGTACAGTAATGGAGTTTCAGCGTCAATTTGAAGCTATCACTGCTTCTTTGGTAGGGGAGAAGGAAGAGATACTGCAAGCAGCATTTATCAATGGGCTAAAAATTGAAGTGAGAGATGAAATCCGTTTAGCTAAGCCCATGACATTAATGCAAATAATAGACCTGGCCCAACGAATTGAGGAGAGGAATCAATCAATAGAGGAGGCCCAAGTGGGAACAATTAAACCCACACGCATTATGAGGCCTAGACTTTCAAATGGATCCTGACCCAGGACCCGATTGGATAGCCCCAACTTGACCCGATTTGAAAGTAACCTAAACCCAAAATTCCCTAACACGACCAGATTTGAAAATCACCTAAACCCAAAATTTCCTAACTCGCCTGAATCCCTAAAATCACACCAATCTTCCAATTTCATTCGACGATCGTCGGAAAACTCAGTACAAGGCTCATCGACGCATTTCTCCAGCCGCGACTACAACCCATCATCTTTTTGCCCCTATGAACGACCAAACTTCCAGAGAAGAGACTTCCCATTTCAAAAAATGACAGACGCGGAGATCCAAAGGAAAAAAGAGAAAGGTCTTTGCTTCAGATGTGATGGTAAGTTTTCGTTTGGGCACAAATGCGGGGATAAGCAATTTCAAATTATTTTAGTGGATGAAGAGGTGATGATCCAGACCCGATTGGGGGTGGGGAGTTTGTAGAATCTAAAGTGGAGCAACAATAGGAACAAGTTGAGCTTTCTCTAAGCTCAGTGGTGGGGATTCATGGCCCAAAAACAATGAAACTCAAGGGAAGAATCCAAGGTAAGGAACTGATTGTGCGGATTGATAGTGGGGCTTCCCACAATTTTATTAGTTCAAAGGTGGTTACATGCTTGGGAATTTCTGTGATGGGAACTCAGTCTTTTGGGGTCAGAGTAGGTGATGGATATAGCGTGAGATGTGAGGGAAAATGTAGAAATGTTTGTATGGAGTTACAAGGAGTGACGATTATTCAGAATTTTTTTCCATTTGACATGAGCAGTGCGGATGTTGTTCTGGGAATTGCATGGTTGGAAACGTTAGGGGAAACAACCACATATTGGAGGAAGCAGACCATGAGGTTTAAGCTAGACAATCAGATTGTATGTCGCATGGGGACCCATCTCTGAATAAAACCATGGTTTCGCTCAAAGCTATGATCAAGGCATTGCGGAGTGAGGGACATGGGTGTTTGATAGAGTTTGGTCAGATTCAAAAACAGTGTGATGACAGTAGGGATGTGGATTATCGGTTGATGGATGTGTTACAAACATTTAGTCGAGTGTTTGAGCCACTTTCGGGGTTACCACCTGCCAGGTCCAGAGACCATGCCATTCAGTTAGTTCTAGGGGCTCAACCACCAAACCTACGATCGTATAGGTACCCTTACTATCAGAAGAACGAAATAGAGCGTCTCGTCAAGGAAATGTTGGCGTCGGGAATTATAAAACCCAGTATCAGCCCCTTCTCGAGCCCAGTTTTGTTGGTTTAAAAAAAGGATGGGGGGTGGAGATTCTATGTGGATTATAAGGTAGTTAACCAGGTGACCGTTACGGACAAGTTTACAATTCCAGCTATTGATGAATTATTTGATTAATTAGCAGGCGCGACAGTGTTTTTGAAGCTTGATTTGAAGTCAGGTTATCACCAAATCCGAGTGAAACCAGAGGACACACACAAAACTGCCTTCAGGACAAATGAGGGACACTATGAGTTTGTGGTAATGCCCTTCGGCCTCACCAATGCATCGGCTACTTTCCAAGCAGTGATGAATGACGTTTTCAAACCTTATTTACGAAAATTTATGCTGGTTTTCTTTGATGATATACTAATATCTAGTAAGGAGATGAGAGACCATGTGAAGCACCTCAGCCTTACTCTGCAGATCCTTTTAGACAATCAATTGGTGGTCAATAAAAAAAAGCGTAAGTTTGGGCAGTCACAGTTGGAATGTTTGGGGCATGTGGTCTCAGCTCAGGGTGTGTCCGTTGATCCTTCTAAGATTGAGAGTATCATCAAATGGCCGGAACAGAGAGACTTTATGGCACTCAGAGGGTTTTTAGGATTGACGAGGTATTATCATCGATTTGTTCAAGATCACGGAAAAATTGCCCTGCCACTCACTGCCCTATTAAAGAAAGATTCGTTTGTGTGGAATACAGTAGCTCAAGGAGCTTTTGAGGAATTAAAATGACTCATGACCAGTGTTCTTGTTCTCCGGATGCCTAACTTTACAGAGGAATTTGTCCTAGAGACCGACGCTTCCGAAAGTGGATTAAGGGCTGTGCTGATGCAAGAAGGACGTCTGATTGCTTTTCTCAGCAAAGTGTTATCTTTAAATTCTACGTTGAAGTCAGTTTATGAAAGGGAATTAATGGTGATAGTACTGGCTATGCAAAAGTGGCGACATTACTTGTTGGGTAGACGTTTTGTTATTCAGACGGACAAGCGTAGTCTTCACTTCCTCACTGAGCAGAAATTATTGAGTGAAAATCAACAAAAATGGGTTATCAAATTGTTGGGGTTAGACTTCATCATTCAGTATAAACCAGGTGCTCAGAACATGGCAGCAGATGCCCTTTCATGGATGCCAGACACGGTAGAACTTCATGCTGTTTCTGTGAGTTACTTTTTAGGACTAGATGGTTTGGAAGATGCCATTCAAGGTGATGATAAGTTACGGGGAATAATGCAGTAGCTCCTGATAGACCCCAATAGTCATCATCCCTTCAAGCTACTGGGTCGACATTTGCTGTACCATAACAGATTGGTACTGCCTAAATCTGGACCTCACATCCAGAAAATTTTATAAGAATTTCATGCATCGCCCATCGGGGGCCATTCGGGATTCTTCCGGACATATAAGTAGCTAACAAGCGTGGTATTTGGGGAAGGAATGAAGCATGATATCAAAGAATTTGTGGCCGCTTGCCTGGTTTGCCAACAAAATAAATATGATGGCATGAGTCCAGCGAGTTTGCTTCAGCCGCTGCCGATTCCTAACCAAGTGTGGGAAGACGTATCTATGGATTTCATCATGGGGCTTACGAAAGCTAATGGGGTTGATACAATTTTAGTCGTAGTGGATCGTTTGACTAAATATAGTCATTTTTTAACCCTCAAACATCCCTACACAGCCAAGAGGTCGCTGATTTGCTTATCAAAGAGGTGGTTCACCTACATAGGTTTCCCCGTACCATTGTCTCCGATCAGAATAGAGTCTTCATGAGCAGCTTTTGGAGTGAACTGTTTGCACAATCAGGGACCCAATTACACATGAGTTCGGCATACCACCCATAGACAGATGGTCAGATAGAGGTAGTAAACCGTTGCTTGGAAACGTATCTCAGATGTTTTGTCAATGGCCAACCCCGATCATGGCCAAACTGGGTTCCATGGGCAGAATTTTGGTTCAACACTACTTATAACCGCTCCACCGGAATGTGTCCTTTTAAGGCTCTCTATGGCCAAGAGGCCCCAACAGTGTTGCGTTATTCAGACCACACTTTCGTCGTCGATGAAGTTGACCAGCAACTCCAGCAGCGCAACCAGGGTTCTTGACGAATTAAAAGACCATCTCCTCAAGGCCCAACACTGCATGAAGACTTCCGCGGACAATCATCGCCGAGAAGTTACATTTGAGGTAGGGGAATCTGTCTATTTAAAGTTATAGCCATACAGATTACGGTCCCTAGCCAGTCGATATAATGAGAAGCTCAGTCCACGATTTTATGGACGAACAAAATTGGGCCAATCGCATATAGGCTGGCACTGCCATCTTCAGCACGTATTCATGATGTCTTTCATGTTTCGCAACTGAAAAAAGCTATGTTTCCTATACCCAATGGTCAACCTCTACCAGCAGGCCTCAATGAAGACCTCATTCTACAACTTGAACTTGAAGCTGTTCTCTAGAAAAGGAAACTCCTCAGTGGACAGCGGGAGGTGCTGATTCAATGGAAAGGTCTGTCTCCCTTTGAAAACACTTGGGAGGATTTTGAAACTATTCTCAACCAGTTTCCTTCTTTCCACCTTGAGGACAAGGTGGTTCTCCTTGGGGAGGGTAATGATGAGCAACCAAGGGGAAGGGTTTACCGTAGGAAGAAGTGGGGTAAGAAGCAGGGAATGATTGCCATGTAGGAGGTTAGAAGAATTGGTTATGAAGGGACAGGTGGCCTGAGGGGATTGGAGAGAGGAGAAATTCTGTTAGGAGTAAACTTAGGTGCCAGGAGGGAATAAAGGGAGAGAGGAGAAAAGGGAGAGGATTGAAAAAGTTGATTAAGGATTGGAAAGGGAGGTGACTAACCCTCGAAGTCAGTATCATCATTTTGTTTTCTCTTTTTATACTTAGCTTAATTTGCTGGATTCTCGTTTGTGGAATATTATGTAAACAGGGTCTGGGTATATTTTTCGGATGTACTGTTTTGCTGCTATTAATATAGAGATTCCTTGTTTTGATTGTGATCTGGGTTGGAACTGTAGCTAGATTGTAGTGTTATTTGATAAATTGCAGGTCAGGTTCTCATCAGAATTTGATAAAGATCAAGGTAATCCAACCTAAGATTCCTTTAATATTGAAACAAAATATCAAGGAGTCTGTATATATATAATACATGTAAAAAATAAACTAAGAAATTACTGAAAGTAGTAGTCTACTTGAGAGTGTTTTGCAGGGCAGGAAGGACAAGCTCACGGTGTATCGCTAGTCCAAAGCTTTGAAGTGATGAAAAGCTCATCGCGAGATTTAATGAGGCCGAGATGTAAAGCTTCGGCTATTGCTTGGCCGAGATATTGTTCGTTCTGGTACATTGAAGCAGTATCGAAGTGTCTGTAGCCCAGTTGAATTGCATGAAGAACAGATTCTTTTATAGCTCCAGTTGAGTTGAAAGGGAATTCGGCTGTGCCGAAGCCTACCAGAGGAATGGTTTCGCCATTTGAGGGTAAGATTGCCACTGGAATGCTCACCATTTTTTTCCAAGAGACATGCCTATAATTCTCCATCCCATATATCCTCGATTTACTTGAAAGGACCGCTTTCTGATACAAATGAATCAACAACATTCAACCTTCGCTGAGGAATTTGCTCAATCTTGTGAAGTTCTTCTGGGCTTAACTTCCAGTCAAATATCTCAAGGTTTTGATTCATTCTTTCTTTGTTAAAGCTCTTCACAACTAAACTGACCCCTTGCTCGTAAACCCATCTGAGACAAATCTGAGCAACTGTCTTCCCATTAGCACTAGCAATCTCTTTCAGCACTTCACATTCCGGGACTCGGTTACTTCCCCAGAATGTTCCTTGGCCTCCTAATGGCGAGTAAGCTGTAATGTGGATGCCCTTTTCGTTACAGAAATCTCTCAGCTTCTGCTGCTGCCAAATTGGGTGCATTTCCACCTTACCACAGAAAAACAAATTAGGAAACTCCAAATATATCTTAATCAGTAGTTCTTTGGTCAGAGTCTTAATATGACAAATTTATATGAGGACACCTTGACTAGAGAATTACCGATATTTTTAAGTATATACTTTGTTAAGGAGATATGAAACTAACTTGATTGACAGCAGGAAGGATTTTGGATGTGGCGAGTAATTTCTCAAGCTTCTTGGATGAAAAGTTACTGACTCCTATGGACTTTGTAAGACCAAGCTTTTGACACTCCTCCATGGCCTCCCACACAGACTCTAAATCCATCGCCACAATATCTTCTGTTTTAAATGGAAAACCTGTGCCCCGTTTCGAGCTTCCTGAAAAATAAATGAGATATAGATCAAGATACTCCAACCCAAGATTCCTACAATGAAACAAAAAATTAAAAATTTTCACATAAAAATACAGTCTCTTAATTAATGTTTGGCCTGATTACATTACTTGAGAGTGTTTTTTATTGCAGGGATGACAAGGTCACGGTGTGCATCACTGATCCAAAGCTTTGAAGTGATGAAAAGCTCATCGCGTGATGTGATGAGGCCAAGATGTAAAGCTTCAGCCATGGCTTTGCCAAGAAATTGCTCCGTGTGGTTGACTGCAGCAGCTTCAAAATGTCTGTAGCCGAGTTGAATTGCATGGAGAGCAGATTTTTTTACAGACTCAGTTGAGTTCAAAGGAAATTCAACGGTGCCGAAGCCTCCAAGAGGAATGGTTTTGCCATTTGAGGCTAAGGTTGCTACTGGAACGATCACCATTTTGGCTTAAGATTTGAGACTGAGGTTTCTACTAGAGGACGTTTTGTGGCTTGTATCTATCTGATATGAATTTAGGGATGGGCGTTTGCCCCGGCCTGAATGTGGTGGAGAATCCCTAGAAATATTGGGGATAGGGCTGGTGCTAAAAAAAATCATTGCCCCCAAGGATGGGCAGGGGAGGGGATTGTGTAATCTCCGACCCGACCCTACCTGTTAACCCCACTCCTATGGAGCCCAACCTTCTTTTATTGAGAAACTAATTTTTATTTATTTATTTATTTTTATTTTTTATCTTTGTGAGATTTTATAAAAAGTTAGAGCCTAACTCATAGTTTTAAGTAATTTATATAAATTTATAATATTTATTTTTATAATATTTTTTAATATTTTTATTAAATTTATAGAAAGAATAATTTAAATGAGGGAATCTAATAATTAAATATATGTATTATTACTTTATGAATTTCACAAAGTAATAATATATGGCCCAAAAATAAATTTGATTAGATTATTATAATTTACCAAACCAATATAAAAATATACACAATTATTTAACTACTTACAGATTATACACATTCAGTTATCCTTGTAATTAATTAATTGATCAATTAAATATGATTTTAAACTTAATCAGTGTTGGAAACTTTGGATAATTGTCCATTTCATAAATATACTAATTTTATTAGTTGTAGTGGAGATAGTGTTTTATGAATTAATTCATCAATTTACCTACTAAAATATGTTAAGATTTAATTTAGTATTTTAATTTTGTGAAAAATTAATTAATTAACAGGGCTAATTGAGTCTAAGCCTTCATACAATTAAATAATTAATTAATTTACCTATAAATTATGTTAAGATTGGATATAAATATATTTATTTTATTAAAAATTAAATAATTAATAGGGTTGATTAAGCCTAACTGGCTAAGCCTTCATACAATTAGATAAGTAATCAATTTACCGAGTAAATTATGTTAAAATTGAATTTAATTATGTTAAAATTGAATTTAATTATGTTAATTTTATGAAAAATTAATTAATTAATAGGGCTAACTAAGCTTAAACCTCCATACAATTGAATAATTAATCAATTTACCTAATAAATTATGTTAAGATTAAATATAGATATATTTAATTATATTTGGAGAAAATCCTGGCGAAGCCCCGTTCATCAGGCCAGGTCGAGACAGGGATGGTAGTGATTCCATCTCTACGAGCAGGGGACGGTCATGAGAGTTGTCCCCACTAGCAAGGATGGGCCGAGGATGGCCATGGGAGTGAATGTCGGTGACGGGGACGGGGACGGGGACGAGGTCCTTAGCCTGAGCCTGAGCCCATCCCTAGATATGATGGCTTTATAGGATAATTGGATAAGGATAACCACAAGCAGAAAAAGAAAAGTACAAATATACAGCTTGTGGATTTATTGCCGATGATAGTGAGTTTTGATACCCACACCCATATCTTGCATGTATCTTCCATAGATACTTAAGAAATTTTATTAATAATAGAGCAAAAAACTTTTTCCACCCAAATAATGGCTTAATAATATTTTCTCCTACAAACTTTTAAAATATCATTTTACTACCCAAATTTATATTTCGTTTTGATTCTGGCATCGTTACGATCCTACATTACTACTATTATCTTCTGCGATCATTATTTACTAAAACCCTTTAAACCCCACTCTCATCAATCGCCGACAATCAAGCAATTAGAGTTTGTACAGTCACCCTCCCAAGTCAAATTTCGATCAATCCTAATCACCAAAATCTAACAGTATACCATCAAAAGACTAATCGATTTCCACTCTTTAAAAACCCTAGAAATTTAGAACGAGTTTGCTCTCTATTCGTCACCAGAATATAAATTTGGATATTAAAATGGTATTTTAAAAGTCTATCGATGAAAAAATGTTATTAAATTATTATTTGAGTGAGAAAAAGTAAATTAATAATATGTGATTTTTGTTTTGCTTTATTTCCCGATCATGTGCAGTATTGAGAATTTAAAAGGGAAACGTAACAATAACTTAATTAACACGTATTTCTTCTTACTTTTGATGAATTTATGGTACATATATGAACAAAATTGAGACGAAGACATCGTAAGATTTTTCAACTTATCTTATAAATTAGTTATGTAGAGCTAAAAGATAAAAGAAGAAATTGGAAATAGTCCAGGCCACCGATGCACCTCTCATTACGTGGAGAATTCAAAGACAATAATATTATGGAATCAAATCAAATTATTCAAATTATATTATGAAAAAAAAATACGGGTATTTCATTACAAGTCAAATTATTCAATTTTGAATTTGAAACCATTAATCATATTAATTATGTAATTAAATGATGATAAGATTGACATGATATAGTGCAATACCAGATTTCTCCATCCCAAAACTCCTCAATGGACTTGTAAGGACCTTCTTCTGACACTACAAAATCAGCAGGATTTCCTCTTACTTGTGGAATATGCGTTATCTTGTGTAGCTCTTCTTCACTTAACTTCCAGTCAAAGATATCCAGGTTCTCTTTCATTCTTCCTTCATCAAAGCTCTTTACAACTAAACTTGCTCCTTGCTCGTGAACCCATCTTAGAGAAACCTTCACATGTACAAAATAACCCTCAAAACTCAAAAAAAAAAAAAAAAAAAAAACATATAATTGATTTTTATAATCCAAAATTATTAGTTAATTACCAATTAATTATTATATTCTTCCATTAAATCATCAATGCTATTTGAAGATCAATCTTTTCCACTATTCTACTATAAATCGAAACAATTACCTGAGCAGCTGACTTCCCTCTACTGCTAGCAATCTCTTTGAGCACTTCAGAGTCCAAGACACGATCAGTTCCCCAAGGAGTTCCCTTGGCTCCCAATGGCGAGTAAGCTGTTATATGAATACCCTTTTTCTTACAGAACTCTCTCAGCTTCTTTTGCTGCCAAACCGGATTCATCTCCACCTTTAAAGAAAATATATTAATTAACTGATGAAACAAAGTTAATTTGGTGAAAGAATTAATTGACTAACTTGATCAACAGCAGGAGGGATTTTAGCGGTGGCTAGTAATTTCTCAAGCTTCTTGACCGAAAAGTTTCCGACCCCTATTGATTTGGTAAGACCAAGCTTTTGACACTCCTCCATGGCCTTCCAAACAGATTCCAAATCTATTGGAAGAATCTCCTTTTTTTCAAATGGAAACCCCGTGTTCGGTGTCAATCTGAATGGGAAATGAACGAGATAAAGATCAAGATAATCCAAACCCAGATTCCTGCATTCAACAAAATATTAGACTAAGAGATCAAAATAGTAAGGAAAATTTTTAAATATCATTAATTGCTTGGCTACATTACTTGAGAGTGTTCTTAACTGCCGGGAGGACAAGATCACGGTGAGCATTGCTGGCCTAAAGCTTTGAAGTGATAATTTAGTGACTAATTAGGGCTTTCAGTTATGCTTATCAAATCAATCAATGAGCTAACACGATCTTATCAATCAACAAGCAATCAAATAAGAGATTAAGAAAACCATGAAATAACAGAAAAACAATTGACACAGGGGATTTATAGTGGTTCGGCTAAGGTAGCCTACATCCACTCTTCAAGGCACACTATAGGGTATTTTATTACTCAAGGAAACCAAGATTACAAAGAGTAAACAACCAGGAAAAACAAGAAAGAACACACCCGAAATATCCCTCTCGAAAACTGCTTTTTCTCCGGGCACAAAAGATCTGATTTTATACAGATCAGGACTCCATTGATCATCCTCCAGCTGTCCAGAAAAATCTGCAGTTTGTTAGAGCAGAGGAGCACTAGAATCTTCTGTTGTTAGGGTTGAGAATGAACCAGAGAAGGCATAAAGGAGCTGCGCATTCTGTTGCAACAGTGAAATTCGTGTGCGATAAGGCACTTAAAAGCGATGGCCTGAAACGTGCCGTATTGGTTTAGTTTGGTGAGGGCTGATTTCTTTGGACCGATCTTGACTCCACCGTGGCATACACAAGCCACATCATCACAATTCTCCACCTTGGCTTGTGAATTGACACCCTAAGTGGCCTTGGCAAAACTGAATTATGCTTGAACATGTAATAGGCTCATAGAGCCTATGTTTATCTCAGATGGTGGTTTGGTGAGCATGTCTGCGAGGTTGTGAGTTCCTCTTATCTTCTCAACCTTGACTTCTCCTTTTTCAATCAATTCTCGATGAAATGCATTCTTACATCTATGTGTTTTGTCCTCTCATGGAAGACTTGGTTCTTGGACATATATATTGCACTCTGACTGTCACTTTTGATCTCCACAATTTTCTGTTCGCTCCCAATTCATTCACAAAACCCTTAAGCCATCTGCTTCCTTTGATGCTTCTCAAGGCTACATATTCAGATTGTTGATGAGAGAGTAACCATATGCTGAAGCTTTGACTTCCAACTAATCACATTTCCCCACAGTGTAAAAACAAATCCTGAAGTGGACTTTCTCTTATCAAGGTCCCCTGCATAATCAGCATCAACATAACCTCTAATGCAGTATTTTTCTTCCTTGTTCTTACTAAAAACTATGCCCATAGATTTTGATCGTTGTAAGTATCTCAAAATCCATTTGAGTGCAGACAATGGAGTCTTCTGGATTACTCATGAATCTACTTACTAAACTCACAGAATATGCCAAATCTGGCCTGGTGCAAACCATTAGGTACATTAGACGGCCCAGGGCATTTGCATATGGAATGGTGGACATTTCCTTTTGCTCTTCTTCTGTTTTTGGGCACTGATCATGAGAAAGCTTTATGTGCTGCCCTAGGAGAGTTTGGACAGCCTTAGCATTCTGCATATTAAATTTCTGTAGAATTTTCTCTGCATATTCTTCTTGAACCAGCCTTCAATCTTCCGCGTTGCGTCTCTTATGATGGTAATACCAAGAATCTTTTGAGCGACCCGACTTCTTCATTTCAAACTTGGTATTGAGAATTTTCTTCAATCGAATAATCTCGGTTTGTCATGGCAAGCAACCAACATGTCATCCACATAAAGCAATAAGTAAGTATAAGACAAATCGAATTTCTTTTAAAAATAAAAACATTTATCAAATTGACATCTATTAAAGCCAATTTCAATCATAAAAGAGTCAAATTTCTTATACCCAGTCTGCGTGGTGACTGTTTTAAGCCATAAATTGATTTTCTAAGAAGACAAACTTTACCTCTTGGTCTGAATATCCCTCCGTGCTCCATAGAATATTCTCTTCCAACTCACCATGTAAAAAGGTTTGTTTTTACATCCTTGGCTCCGTTCAGTTATTGAAGCATACAACCAGAGAAATCAGAATTCGATTGAAGCATTCTTTACAAGCGGGAGAATATTTCATTATAGTCTATGCCTTCCACTTGAGAAATCCCTTTGCAACTAGTCTAGCCTTATACCTAGGTGGGTCTTTTGGGGTTAGACCTGGTTTCCTTTTGAAGATCCATTTGCACTTAACCACCCCTCAGCCCCTCGGTTTATCAACTAGGATCCGGTATTGTTTTTCATTAAGGAACTGAATTCATCCTCAATTGCCCTTTTCCACTCGGTTTTATCGGGTCCTAAGATAGCTTCTGAAATGTTTTAGGCTCATCATTCACTCTTCTTTTACCTGAAGTGCATAAGCTACCAGATCTGCATATCCTAGTCTGTTGGGAGGTTTAATGACTCTTCTGGTTCTATCCCTAGCTACCTGATAGTTTATCAAGTCTGGTTCCTGTTCTCCTTGCTCATCCAACTCATCGTATTAGGATTTTCAGGATTCTCCTCTGTTTCAGCTCCCACCTTGATGATTAGTAACTACATCATGAATTTCCAGTTCTAAAAGGTCTGATCCTGAGTCACTATCAACTGATTTTGATCCTGAGCCACTATCAACTGATTTTGATCCTAAGCCACCCTTATCAAGCGATTTTTCGTTTCACATTCTAGTCCGGAAGGACTTCTTCCCTAAAAACCACATCCCTACCGATTATACACTTCTTGGTTTCTAGATTCCGAACTTATAGCCTTTTACTCCCTACGGATATCCAAGCAGACACTTTCTGACTCTAGGTTTCACTTATCATCCTTTACATGAACATAAGATAGACACCCGAAAACTCTTAAGTTGTCCAGGTTTTATAGGGTGTCAGTCCATTTTTCTAAGGGTACCTTGAAACCTATGGCAGATGAAGGGGTTCTATTAATTAAATACACCACAGTATGTGCAGCTTCTGCCCAGAATTTTACAGGTAGTTTAGAATTTGACAGGATGCTCCTAACTTTGTCTAGGATGGTCCTATTCATCCTTTCACAGAGGCCATTCTGGTGTGGGGTATTTCTAACGTTTTGTGCCTAACAATTCCATGGTTTTTACAGAAACTATTGAATTCATCATTCACAAACTCAAGACCATTATCCGTCATAAGCCTTTTAAGTTTCTTCCCAGATTGAGTTTCAACCATTATTTTCCATTCCTTAAACCTAAGAAATGCCTCATCCTTAGTCTTCAGAAAATATATCCAAACATGCATAGAATAATCATCCACAAAACTAATGAAATACCTACAGCCCCCTAGTGAGTAGTGTCTAGCTGGTCCCCATACATCTGAGTGAACATACTCAAGTGGTGAGCTTGAGTAATGCTTACCAGATCCAAATTTTACCCATATTTTGCCAAAAATACGGTGTTCAGTAGAAGGTTAAATTTCCGGTTTGATCCCCCTCCTAACAGTTGTTTACTCAACTCATCTAACCCTCTTTCACTAACATGTGCCAACCTTTGATGCCACATTGAGGTTTTATCCTGTGTTACTAGAGACCCTACAGCAGCTATGCCATAATCTGTCCTACCTTTTAACACATAGAGACCATTTTTCTTTTCACCTTTCATCACTATTAATGACCCCGTCATTACACTAAGACTTCCACTTGAAGCTTTGTAACTTAGTCCTATTGAGTCTAGGGTACCTGGTGATATTAGATTTCTCTTAAGGTCAGGGATGTATCTTACATCAGTGAGAGTTTTGGTTAAGCCATTGTGAAGGCTTAGCTTAACAGTACCTATGCCCTTAATGCCACATACTGCATTATTTCCCATCACAACCTTTCCACCATCTATAGTTTGAAAAGAGCTAAACCACTCCCTATTTGGTGTCATGTGGTAGGTACATCCCGTGTCTAAGATCCATTCTTCTTGTTTTTACTTTCAGAGATGACTAAAACTTCTGAACTTTCATAACCTTCAGACACAACACTAGCACTACCCTCTTCTTCCTCCTTTCCATGCTTTTTCTTATTTTTCCTCTCAGGACAATCCCTCCTAAGATGCCCTTCTTTGTGACAGAAAAAACACTTCCACTTCCCAGTTTTGGACTTAGATCTATTCCTATTTTGTCCCCCTTTTTCCAGTTTCTCTTTTCTGATCTACCCCTTACCATGAGACCTTTCCCATCTCTGCCTAATGTCATTTTGTTCTCTCTATCCTTAGCTGTGATTGCTTCTACAACCTCTTCTAATTTAAGTGTCTGCCTACCATATTTTAATGTTTCTACAAAATTGGAGTAAGGTTTAGGTAGGGAATTTAGAAGAATTACAGCTTGATCTTCATCATCAACCTCTATTGATATGCTTTCTAAATACTGTATAAGTTTCAGAAACTCATCCTTATTGTCTTTTAAAGATTTATGCTCATCCATTTTAAAACCAAACAGACTTTGTTTTAAATACAATCTATTAGGGACAGCTTTAGATTGATACGGGAGTCTAACTGAATTCCCGGATCTCAATGCGAGTTTTCTCATTCTTCACTTCTCGCAGGACTTTGTCACCTAGTCCTAGGATCAAGGAGCTCTTAGCTTTGTTGAGCACATCCTGCTTCTCCGCTTCAGTCATGGTGTCGGACAGCTCAGATTCCCCTTTCAGAGCTAATGCTAGTCCTTCTTTAATCAGCACAGCTTCCATTTTCATCTTCCAGAGTCCAAAATCATTGTCCCCTGTAAACTTTTCGAGTTCAAATTTAGTGGACATGTTTTTGGAATAAGATTTTCAACGACAGAAAATGAATTTCAAATAACCCTAACTTAGATTCGAACTAGGCTCTGATACCAATTCGTAGTGACTAATTAGGGCTTTCAGTTATGCTTATCAAATCAATCAATGAGCTAACACGATCTTATCAATCAACAAGCAATCAAATAAGAGATTAAGAAAACCATGAAATAACAGAAAAACAATTGACACAGGGGATTTATAGTGGTTCGGCTAAGGTAGCCTACATCCACTCTTCAAGGCACACTATAGGGTATTTTATTACTCAAGGAAACCAAGATTACAAAGAGTAAACAACCAGGAAAAACAAGAAAGAACACACCCGAAATATCCCTCTGAAAACTCTATTTTTCTCCAGCACAAAAGATCTGATTTTATACAGATCAGGACTCCATTGCTCATCCTCCAGCTGTCCAGAAAAATCTGCAGTTTGTTAGAGCAGAGGAGCACTAGAATCTTCTGTTGTTAGGGCTGAGAATGAACCAGAGAAGGCGTAAAGGAGCTGCGCATTCTGTTGCAACAGAATGAAATTCGTGTGCCAGATAAGGCACTTAAAACTGATGGCTGAAACGCTGTCGTATTGGTTTAGTTTGAGGCTGATTTCTTTGGCTGATGCTGACTCCACCGTGGCATACACAAGCCACATCATCATCATAGATAAAAAGCTCATTGCGCGATTTGATGAGGCCAAGACGTAAAGCTTCAGCTATGGCTTCGCCAAGAGCTTGCTCGGTGTCGTAGAGTGCAGCTGTATCAAAATGTCTGTAGCCCAGTTGAATTGCATGGAGAGCATCTTGTTTTGCGGTGTCACGAGTTGAGTTGAAAGGAAATTCAGCTGTTCCCAACCCAACAAGGGGAATTGTTTCACCATTTGAGGCTAACGACGCCAATGGAGCTGTCACCATTTTTCTCAAGAACCTTCACAAATGTGTGATGGGGTTGAAGAAGCCCTTATAATAGAGAGAGATTATATGCAATAAAATATTCATATAATAGTTAGAGAGTAACATGGGTACATGTGATTTCTTGTGTGAACAGATCATAATTTCTGATTTAAAGAATCATAAAGAATTGTTGACATCATTAAGGAAATCAAAACTGAAATCATACAGGCCATTGAAAAATAATGTAAAACAACCAACCAAGCAATCTTGAAGAATCAGATTTCTACCTAGATGTTTGAGAGTGAACTGGGTTGTATTCAATGCATTAATGTGAGTCATGAAAATTAATTTAATGGCAACAATGAGCTAATAAATTAAAGAGTAAACCAATGTTTTAATACTCACCCCAGGCCTTGACTTGGTCAAGGACTTGGGTCCCGGGTTGATTAGTTTGATCGGTTTAATTGGCGGGTTTGACCAGTAACATTATCATGATGTAATAAAAAGAATTTGAATTCTAAAAATTAATAGGGCTTAAATATAATTTTAGAAAAAAAAAATTAGCTTAAACTTTGAAATAAATTGTTAATAAACAAGGCAATAGATAAATTAAAGACAAATAAATATATTAAATTGTAAAAAAAATTTAGAGGGAGAGGTCAAACTTCTCGAACTTGAATGAAAAAAAATGATATTAAAGTAATTTTAATGAATTGACTAAAATAGAATTTTAATTAAAATAAATAGAAATAAAATAATATTCACATTATCTAATAAATAATATTAATATATTAATATAAATATAGAAAAACGTGAAGAAAAGAATCTCAAAATCCTGTCCCTATACCTTATCCCATCCTCTTTCTCCCAAAAAAATCAAAACCATCCATTTCTTCATTGCAAACACGTCTCTCATAGCTCACATCCAATCACAAACTCTACTCTCCTCTATCCACATTTCAATCATCAAACAAACATCACCAATCCACGATTCTAATTCATCATCATCATTGAAAATCTCAATCATAATCATAATCAAATGGAGAACCCCATCAATCCTCCTCATACACACAACAGCTATATTCAAGTTTTCAGAATATGGCGTATTCAAGTTCTCACTTCTCATAATCAACACAGCTTCAACAGAAATAAAATACAAGTTTTCGAAATTGACAACACAATGAACACATGGTGAGAACCGAGATGAAGTGAATCAAGATGAAATTAACCACAAACCTCGACGGACGACGATTGTAGTGCGGCCGGCAGTGGACAATTTTGGCACACAAGGTGGCCGAAGTTTTTATTGTAGATGTTGACTGCAAAATTGAAAAAATGGAAAGGGTTTACAATTTATCAGGTAGTAGATGCATTAACCTGGTTTTGACACAAAACCGATTGGATCAGTGGGTTGCAGTAACCCCGGTCCCATCGGGGCAAATACATATTCCCGATT
Source organism: Pistacia atlantica (assembly GCA_026229545.1). Lineage (NCBI taxonomy): Eukaryota > Viridiplantae > Streptophyta > Magnoliopsida > Sapindales > Anacardiaceae > Pistacia > Pistacia atlantica. The sequence goes on along the minus strand of CM047902.1, from coordinate 1,146,010 downwards.
TTTATGGTGACTCAGACCGATTGGACCAGGTCGGGTTTTAAAAAATTGGAGTAAACGACTTGTTCCCTATCCAAGGTTTAGTGAAATCTCATGTTGGTGTTTGAGTGTTTCATAAATTCTAGATTTTCACTCTTAAATGGACGTCGTTAGTGACAAATGAGTTGTGACAGAGAGACGGAGGGTTATTTTACCAAATTACCCTTAGACCTTCTCCTTCTTCATCTCCCCTACTCTTCTTCACAAGTCAACCCATTCCAAACCACCCCAATCGCAAACCACCACCACAGTTGGCCCTTCTTCTTTCCCAACACTAGCCAACCAAATCACCACCACAGTTGGCCTTTTTTCTTTCCCAATACAACAATCAAAATAAAAAATCAAACAAAACAAAAAGTAAACCGAAAATAGAACTAATCAAAAATAAATTCCACAATCCAATTAAACTCCAATTTCAAGTTTTCAACTGATTTCACAAAACCCAAAGTTGAAATTGGATGCCAAAACAATTTAATTTGTAATTTCTCCAGTAATTGTAATAGTTGATATTGTTGGTTATATAGCTTAATATATTTCTCACGTGCACTATTTCTAGTGAACAGCTAAGTTTTAAAAGCTGGATTGATAATGAAGTAAGTATAATTTTACAGAATGATGAATTAATAGGTTATAAATTAATAATTTAATGATCATTTAACCAAGTCTTATGTATTACACGTTTAAATTTGATAAATTAAGTCACTTAGTTATATTAAATCAAATTTTAATTTTTATAATAATTTGATCCATTAATCATATGCCATATATATGATTGTTCTCTAGTGCAGGGAGGACAAAGTCTTCTTGTGCATTGATGAGTGATGATCGAGCTTAATTTGAAGTGATCAAAAGCTAACTCATCTGGTGCTTTGATGAGCCCAAGAAAAAAGATTTGGCTCTTTATATATAATGATAAAATTTTGTATTAATTACGTAGTTTTGTGAATAAACATGCAGACCACCCTATAATTCTTAATATATATATATTATTTAGCGGATGCATAATTTTTACCCAGGGGCTGCCCAATTGTTTGTTAAATAATTAGTAAAAATTTTAAAATATTATCAAACCTTAAATAAATAAAATAATACAATATCAAAAATCAAATATATATATATATATATATATATATATATATATATATATATATAATAACACAATACTTTTCTATTTGAATAAATATATGAGAAGCAAAATTTTAAATAAATGTGTACGAGTAAACCTTGAGCAAAACCTTTTTTTTTTTTTTACTTTTGACTTCCAAAGATTATAATATAAATTTTTATGACTTGGATCAGACATAACCTAAACTAAAGTTAGCTAAAATTTAAATCAAATCAATGTTGCATTGACTTTTAATATAAATTAATAAAAAAATTAAAAATTTTCTTGGTATAAACATAGATAGTAACTCAATTTTTTTTTTAATAATTTTGAGTAGTTAAACAGTGATGTTTGAAATACAAAAAAGTGGTCAATAAAGGGTGAAGAATAACGTTTAACAAAATATAGTTAAAGTTTAATTTGGGAAAACAAGAACATTCTTAGACAAAAAACACAAAACAAACTCACAAGATTTGTTCATTTTTTCATCAAATTAGAATAAAAAACCTCTAAAAAAATAAGTATAATTCAATCTTAAAATAAACTAAATTAAAATGAATAATATAATTGTGGTATCCTCATGGCGCTCTTATCAAGCTTAATGGATAATGAATGAGATAAAGATCAAGATACCCCAGTCCAAGATTCCTGTATCGAACAAAATGTTTAAATTATTTTCATAGAAGTAAATCTGAAGGTATTCATTGAAATTAAGGATCACATTACTTGAGAGTGTTCTGTAATGCCGGGAGGACAAGGTCGCCGTGAGTGTTGTTGACCCAAAGCTTGGAAGTGATGAAAAGTTCATCGCGAGATTTGATGAGGCCAAGGCGCAAAGCTTCCGCTATTGCTTCCCCAAGAGGCTGCTCGTACTGGTAAATTGCAGCGGTATCAAAATGTCTGTAGCCAAGTTCAATTGCCTGCAAGAGGGATGGTTTTGCCATTTGAGGGCAAGGCTGCCACTGGAACATTATATTTCCTTTAAGGATAACCAATGCAATTCTGTGGCTTTTAATTGTTTCTGTAAGATGTGATGTCTTTATAAGAACAATCAAGCGTAGGGAGAAGGAAATGTCTAATGGTATAATCAGACCACTTAATTAATTTTTTCATATGTTATTTTGTATTAATGTTCATAATTTTTAATTGATTTTACATGCAATTCGGAGAATCACCGCAATTCCAAGTCATTCCTTTATGTTTATTAAATATTTATTGAGTTGACTGCATACGTACATTCGTTAATTCAATTTATAACACATCAATTTGTATGGAAACATTTGTATGGATAATTTTTACATGTAGTATTGGTTCATTAAGATAGATAAGTGTAGAAGCTAAGTTTTATTTGAGTTTGATTTATCAAATTACTTTGTCTTTATTGGCATAATTTTCAGTTTTTCACTCGTGGAATAAAAGTTTTTATTAAACTATGAATGTAGATAATCGTTTTATGGAAACAGTTTTTCATGGTTAATGACACAATACCACAAACCAAATGGTTATGAACCGTTTGATCTTATTATTCTAGTACAATCACAAGCATTAATTAATGACACAATAACACAAACCAAATGGTTATGAACCCGTTTGATCTTATTATTCTAGTACAATCACAAACATTAATACTGCAATAAACTTTATATTTCTCCATCCCAAAACTTCTTACTGGATTTGTAAAGACCTTGCTCCGTTACTGTAAACTCAGCAGTATTTCCTCGGCTTTGTGGGATTTGTTCAATTTGTCCAGTTCTTCCTGACTTAACTTCCAATCAAATAAATCTAGATTCTCTTTCATTCTTTCTTGGTTGAAGCTCTTAACAAGTACGCTTACTGTTTGCTCGTAAACCTATCGGAGACATATCTTCACATGCACCAAAACAACCCCCTCACCCCCACCCACACACCAGTTAACGGGACCCCAGGTGTGTCAGTGTCCACCGATAATCCATTAACCCTGTGTAAAGTATTAACAACATCCAACAATAGACTCCGCATGATTTATTTTACAGCTTAGTGGACTGCTCTTTCTACAATGCTTTCATGTGTATGCATGCAGTCTTTTATATATGTGTGTGTACGTATGTACGTATATAAAAGATCGATAAGGTTTGACATACAACGAGATCATCACAATCATCCATACAATTACCTAAAAAATCCAAGTTATAGATCCGAAAAACTATTTATGTCCCTGAGCGACTGACTTCCCCTTGGCTCTTGCAATGTCTTGGAGCACTTCAGAATCCATGACTCGATTAGTTCTCCTCCGTTGGCTTCTAATGGCGAGTGAGCTGTTATGTGGATACCCTTTTCCTCACAGAACTTCCTCAGCTTCTTCTGTTGCCAAACCAGGTTCAGCTCCACCTAACAAGGACATGAAACATATGATATACTCAATACTTATCGATATAAAAAACATACAAATATTAAATTTTGTTAAAGAATTGACAAACTTGATTGACAGCAGGAGGGATCTTCGCAATGGCAAGTAATTCCTCAAGCTTCTTGCATGAAAAGTTACTAACTCCTATGGATTTGGTAAGACCAAGCTTTTGATATTCCTCCATGGCCCCCCAAACAGACTCAAAGTCCATTTTTCATAATATCCTCTTTCTTCAATAAAAGGCTTGAATCTGACTCCGGTCTCAAGCTTAACGGATAATGAATGAGATAGAGATCAAGGTACTCCAAGCCAAGATTCTTGTATTCAACAAAATATTTGTTAGATATCTTTACATAAAGGGCAAAATTTTTAACATCGATCGTTTGGTTACATTACTTAAGTTTCGTTTGTAGCGCGGGGACGACAAGGTGACCGTGAGCATTGTTGAGCCAAAGCTTGGAAGTTATGAAAAGCTCATCACGGGATTTGATGAGGCCAAGGCGTAAAGCTTCGGCCATTGCTTCGCCAAGAGGTTGCTCGCAGAGGTAAAGTGCAGCGGTATCAAAATGTCTGTAGCCGAGTTTAATTGCAGATTCTTTCACGGAGCCGGTTGAGTTGAATGGATATTCGGCTCTGCTGAAGCCTACAATAGGAATGGTTTTGCCATTGGAGGGCAAGGTTGCCACTGGAACGTTCACCATTTTCTCAATATATTTCCCTCTATAATTATTAGAATTATCACCTAGTCTGAACTCTGAAGCTTTTATAAGATAAGGGAAGGGTAGGCTAAAGGACAATTCTACCCTTTACTTTTCCTCTAATTAATTTTCAACGAATAGTATGTATGTAAAACAGGAAATTCCATCTTTTAATTCTGATTGTTTATAAGGCAGTATTATATTAATTATAAATTAATAAAAATGATGAATCTTTTTCATTTTTATTGTTTTTAATATGGTGCAAGCACATAAGCATTAAATATTCAATAGAATTATCAATCACAATCAAAAGATACATGTAAAACCAGTGTTTTGATACCCGACCCCAGGTGTCACCCTTCCAAGGGGCCAGGTCTCGGGTTTAACGGTCCCATCAGCCTGACTGGTGATCTAGTAAGTCTAAAATCTAGTAAACACAGCCTGATAAATAATTATAAGTCCTTAAAGGTTTGAAAGGCAGCAAACACACCCCTATGATTTGGCCAAATGCAAATCGGTGGTTGACTAGTTGGGTAGCGACAGCACACCAAGGGTGTTGGGTTGTTGGGCTTGAGAGGGGAGGGTGTGAGACAGTAGTCACACGCAGTTGGTGCCGCATGACTATGATCGCGCGATGGGGGTATCGCAAGGCGACCCCTAATGGCTTCAGGCGTGTGGTGTCATGTTGTCAATGGCCACCATTGTGTGTTGAGTGCTTGGAAATGGGGCTTGTCGTGGTTGGAGCAAGGGTTGCGACGCATCAAGGGGTGGGCGAGGGTAGGTGAGGGTGGGGTGAGCGAGAGGGGGTAGGGGGTGCCAAAAGTGGCCAGAAGTGGCCAAAGATTAGATTAGAGATTTTTAAACGGTGGACACGGTAACCCGACTCGGATAAGTTTTTTGTTAGATTAAAATATGAATTTAATAGTGTTAGTCTTTAACTTTTATCAAACTAAAACTTACATGATGAAGAAATTCTTGTCAGTGAAGACTTAGAAAGAGTGCCTTCTAGATTATTATTGTATAAACTTAATTATTTAGAATCTAATCTAAATATCTAATCCTTGTACTAAGTACTGATTCGATAGAGATAAGCACCCCTTTGTTTAACTTTTCAAACCCTATTATATCTTACTATCCTATCCAATCCAGTGAAATACATATTTGTTTTTTTATTGACTATTTAATTCAAAATCTAATCATATTCTATTCAACTCAAGACATTTAACAATTACTTTTCTCAATAAAAGTTTATAAATTAATAAAAACACCCCTACCGACCCAACTATTGTTGGTAGTCGACCACTACCGTTGGACAACGGCCGGAAGTCTCCAGAATGACGCATGACTAGTTGGATTTGGCCGTTTTCAACTAGATTCACCATGGATCTAATTGGAAAGGGCTAGATCTACAACCATATCTTGGTTGTTGTTTAGCTGTCAATGACGATCAAGATATGATCGTCATTAACGGCCAAGATATGACCGTCGTTAACGACTAAACCTGACCGTTTTCGGCTAGATCCAATCGATTATGTGCCATTTCAGGGAATTTCGGCCACTGTCCGATGGTGGTGGTTGGCTACTAGAGATAGTTGGGTGGGTGATGTGTTTTTGCTAATTTATAAACTTTTATTATGGGGGGTCTTTAGTAAAATTAACAAATGTTGGGGATTAAATAATTTAAATATTTTCAAAAAATATTTTCCAAAAACATACCAAGCACATATCATAATATTATTCTATTTGATTAAATTCAACCTAGAATAGAATATTATTCTAAAAACTTAAACAAAGAGAGCCTTGGATTTTCTTCAGTCTTAAAATGGTTAAAAATAAAAATTGTGAAAGGGATTGGTAAAGCTATCTCCTCTCTTTGTGTTTTTACTTTTCCTCTTATTGGACATGCTCACATGGTTTAATTATCTTAGATTATGCAATAGGGCTAATTAATGCGAGCAATTAGTTGACTTGAGTCAAATTCGTGTTGCCTCTATCAAGTCTTCTCCTCTTTTATCAATTTTCCAATATAAATTAACCAATTAATGTTTAAAAATTGAAATAAGTAATAATTGATAGGCAAAGAGCAAAAGGATATCACTGATTTTTTTTTCTTTGTCTTTTTCCAAATATATCGCCCATATATTAAAAACAAACTATAAAGTAAGTAACAACTTAATTATTGATGATACTTATCTGACATATTGATATTTTGAAATGTGATAACATTAATCCACGTGTGAAGTGTATCATATCATGCATAAACATGAAGTGGGTGACTCCATATAAATTACACCACATCTATCCAAAAAAAGGGGTGACCTATAGGTTTTCACATTTCATTACTTATTTAAAACTTTGACCCGTTTTGACCTGATCCATACCTACCAGGCCACCCATTTGTTAGGTCTAATCTATGATACCACAGGGGTACCACGTCACCTGTACCATCATCCACTATATTGTTGCGACATATAATTTTAAATTAATAACTACTAATCACTTTAACGATAAAAAATTAAGAGAGAAAATATTCATAGGCGGTGTAAATGCATTGGTATGTGATACGGGTGACGTGGTACCCTGTAGTATTCTAGATTTTTTTCTTAAAAGATTTATTGATTTCGAATTTTAGGGGAAGGAGAGAGTTTGTTTATTTTTTATTATAAACAACTCTAAATTATAGTGACAAATATTAGTAGCTATGCCACGTAATTCATGAAATCAAGCAGGCTTAAAATTATTAAAGGGAAGTTAGTGTTGGATTTAAACAGAATGTACTTAATAATCGGTGGTGAGATATTTTACAGGAAGATCCCTCTATTCTTGAATGAGGCTTGGGCTTTAGAAAATGAGCAAAGCTTTGGACCCATTCAATGGCCCAATGATCTTATCTACGTATGTGTATTTTTTTTTTTTAAATAAAAATTTCAGCCTGTGATCTCTAGATCCAACGGTTGTATCAGATCAATAACGTTACTGACTTGGTAGTCTAAACCATTTTTTTTTATTTTTTAAATTTAACTTTGATTGGCCTCAGGATAACCCAAATTGAAGTTTCTCAAGTTTGTAAAACATTTACAAGGTTTCTGTGCTGATATGAATAATATGCACATTATCTTATGGTTACGTTTCTGATGTTTTCATACTTTAAGAAGATCATATAGCCAAGAATTTTTATTTCTTTTGTCCTTTGCATTATCGATTGAATACTAATTTGCTGATTGTTGAAGAACTTGGACTGAAAAGCACTAAAAGTGAAGAGTGAAACAATTCCTATAATATCCAATTATCTCATACTTATCACAGTTTTCTTTCTGCTTGGAAAAAAATAAAATATATTTATACATATAGGTTTTGATTTAATTTATTTATATTGAAGTATAGATTAATTAGTTATTGTTTTAAGTTGGGTTTGATAAATTTTAATTAATTATTGAGTTAATTTTAAATGATTTAAAGAATTGCTGAAACTTTAAATTGTAAAGATTTAAAAATTTAATTAAATTTAATCAGTTGTTTTTTTCTGCTAACCTTTGTCTAGACGTGTCAATAAGTCGAATAAGCCAACTTGACGAAGTTATCATCGTCAATCAGAGATTCAGATGTCATAGTTTTTAACAGGGTCATTGAGTCGTGTCTTCCCTGTACTATTCACCGGGAGAGAAGTTGGAAATATTGCACAACAGGACTAATTCACACTGCTTTTCATAGTTTCTGCGAGTCTTTCCTACTCAATTTCCAAGGCAACTGACGCGTTTTAAAATATAAAACTATTGAACATATTGAGTCGAAAGCATTACAGTATTACAGAATACATCGGTTAGTTCTAAGATTTCTAAATAGTAATATTTAGATGGCTTTTTCAGCTTATCATGTGTTCTTTCTTCTTTTTCATCTTTTGCTGTATTCCTTGGCTCTAGAAGAAAAGACGTTTAATCCAAGGTGTCCTCCTTTTGATTGTGGTTATCTTGGCAATATTGGCTTCCCCTTCTCCAATCGAACGCATCCGGAGTGTGGGTTGCTGGTTGTAGATTACTGCACTGAAAATGTTCAGAAGATTCGGTTGGGGAAGGATGGCCCGTGGTTCAATATCACAGGCATCTCTCAGGATAATATGGTTAATCTTCATGACCTTCCTCGTGAAGAGTACGCGAAGTATTGTAGGCGCGACATATCCTTTAAAAAATTGAGTCTTCCCATCTCTCCTTTTCTATCTTTTAATGTGCCCTACAATCAATCCGTGTACGAATGCCCCCGCAATTACAAAGCCCCCAAACATTTCAGTTTTGCCTGCAAAAGTTCCCAACACTCCTATATCTACCATAGTTACCCTGGTAAAACTTTGCCACCTTCTCCATCTCAATGCACACCTATTTATTTCCAAGTGAATAAGACTCAAACAAGTGTTGAATATTCTGATTTGTTTATGAGTGAATTCGCTGTGGAAGTGAATGTAACAAACGAGTGTTATGACTGTTTTTCGGCTGGAGGGCAATGTCAAACTGATAATCAGGGAAAGTTCAATTGTTCTGCGGCAGAAAGAACAGGTACAAAAATTACAGTGGCTGCTAGGACAATTTCGTGGTTTAATACATGTCCTGCTTTTTATGATTTACATGGGTTTTTGTCTGTTCTGTATGAATTATTTGTTGAACATTGAAGTTCAACTCTGAGATACTAAATCCTCTGTCTGTCATCAGATTTCCTTGTGCATATATTTTTTCTCTTCCCCGCTACCTACTTTAACTGCAAGGACTTTTCAAAGAAACAAGTTTGTCCTCAATTAGGAGTCTTATCACAATGATAACTTGAATTTAAATCCTCTGCTTTATGAGACATAGCTAGAGAAGATAACGTCTTCCAAATCAGATAAAGATTCTTGAAATGTCAGTAGATTTCCTTGTGCTTACATTTGCTGCCCCATTGCCTACTTCACCTGGAAAGACTTTTCTTTATCACAATGAAAACCACCTCTTAAATTTAGAGATTACAATGGCCCAATTTGCACATCCCTTTCTTTGTAGAATTTGTTCCTTTCTTGCCTCGATTATCAGGAAGTAATTAACCCAAAACGCTACCTTATCTGTTTATATTTTTCTCATAGATGTCAAACCCGTTTTCTGAACTTTTGTCACAGGCCCGCCAAGAGCTTCGCTTCTGCAAAGTTTGTAGACCATTTAGCAAAGTTTATCTTTTGTTCTGTAATGAACAAAATAGGCAATCATTTTGGGGGTATTATGTTGTCGATTTTCTGATCTCATAAGAATTATAGAGAATAGATTTTGTATTTCTCTGGGTCTTTTATCTATTCGCGTTGAGTAAGCAGTGGAGACGACGACTTAAAAACTTCAAGTAAGTCAATCGTCAACTCTTATTTGTAGTTACTAACTATTAGTCTTTTGACGGACCAATAAAAATTGATTTTTCATGAACTGTAGTACTGTACGTATGTGATTTACGCGAATGTCCCATCTTGCTCTTGTTTCGTTCTGTTTTTCTCAAGTCTTCCCTGTGAAATTTCCAAGTCAACTGCCGTGTCTGTTTATAAGGAAAGCAAGTCAATGTCTATAATGAGAAGAACTGTCAAGAAACAGTCAGAGACTGATTGGATAAAAATGGAGTGAAGTAAAGACTTCTTAACAGTATTAGTAGTCGAGAGTTGGGGAAGCTGCTGCTGCTTTTGTTGGTAAATGGAGAAGTTTAGAATGGGTCGTGCCCCTTGTCTTGTGTTCTTTGTCATCTTTCATCTTTTACTTCTTTGCTTTGCTCAAGGAGTAAAGAGGTGGAATTCAAGATGTCCACCTTTCTCTTGTGGTTTACTTGGCAAGATCGGCTTCCCCTTTTCCAATCGAACGCATCCTGAGTGTGGGTTATGCATAGTAGATGAATGTGAAAAACAATTTCCGAAAATGGAAGCACGTGCCATTGTTTAATGTTTCAAGCATCTTACAGAATAATACGGTTACGCTTCATGACCCAGAATATTTACTTCCGTTTGACAACCGTAGCTGCGGGTCCTTCAAAAATTTAACTTTTCCCATTACTCCTTTTCTCTCTTTTGAAATTCACAATAACCAAACCATTTTCAAATGCCCCCTCAGTCAGTATAAGCCCACAGATTTTCACCATGTCTGCAATTACTCCAGGGACTCGTTTTTCTATTACCATTCAAGATTTATAAAATTGCCTAGTTTTATACCTCAATGTTCACGCATTCGCTTCCTGCTCAATAAGACACATAGCAGTACTGAAATTTTCAATCTGTCTACTTTTCAATTCGATCTGGAAGTGAAGGTAACTAAAGAATGTTTTGACTGTCATTTGGAGGAAGGCCAATGTGAAACTGATAGCCAGGCAAAGGTTAAGTGTTCTGGGAAAAGAGAAAGAGAATGTGTATATTGTAATATGGCCGGACGCAGTTGTAGAAGGAATAGCGAGGGATTCTTTTATTGTTCAGAAGAAAGAACAGGTATGGCAAATTTCAGTCGTCCCAGAGTGTTAAACAGGTTACATGCATGTCCTGTTTTTTCTTTTTTAAAATATCGGTTTCTTTGTTCTAAGTTACTATTTGATTTTCATACATTCATATGAGCTGCATTTAGTTTAATACCATCATTGCCAAACAATAACTTTTCTCTAGCTTTTTATTAGGATTAGTCTAGTGGATTTTGACTGATTCCTTAGCCGGGTTGAAAGAAAGCGGTTTAGTGAGTCGCAACATGATCTATCATCTATACGAGTCTCAGATTGGCAATTCTGACAGTTGTGTGCTCAAGCTTGTCTGGAATTTAGATCATACCAATATGGCCACAAATAGTTTTCATAATTTCTGTCTCAACTTCAGTACCTACCGTGCTAATCTAGTCTTTTTCCTTAAGTGCAATGATCTGTTTTCTGTCAATTACACAAAATCTGAGGTTACTTGTGATTCCAACCTTAGTATGCAACCTGCAATACGTTATTGCATTATTCCCTAGGGATGAGGATTTGAAATTGGAGAAAAGTTTCCCGCGAATACTTAGTTGCTGTGCTGCACCTGTTAAATTAGAGGAAAGGGATGAAAAAATAACTAGTTTTGACTATGTGAAGTTGTTGAATGATGGATTTACACTGAAACGGACTGGACTTCCGAAAAGTTGGTGGCCGATGATTTTTTGTCTGGGTGCAACCTATGCATTTTAGATAGGTAGAACTAAACTGCTTTGGATGATAACAAATTAGTCCCTCTGAATTTCTAAGGTGTGTAGAATTACCATATCCAGTAAAGATTAGTATGACAATGGTGAGTGGATGCTTTCCACCTGTTTATAGAACTCCTCTAAAGTGGCCACTCATAAAAGCAGAACATTAAGAACTTGTAGGTTATATGAACATTTGACATTAGTCTTACTGGTTGCTATATTGTTGATGGGTAAAATCGCCGTGTTCGACAGGATTATGTGGTGTGATTGTATTGCTTGCTATCAAAGAAGCCTCTTTGTCTGTTTTGTATGAATTGTGTGCTCAGCCTTGAAGTTCAATTGTGAGAAACTTATCCTTCGCTTCATACATTCATATGAGGTGGATTAGTTTAATAACATGCCAAAAGAGAACAACTGTTTCTCTTGCTTTTTAGTCGTATTATTCTAGTGGATTTTGCTTGATTCCTTACTTGGGTTAAGAGAAAGCAGTTTAGTTTGTCATAGCATGATAGGTAAAGCCCCGAGTTTTTCATGATTCTTTAGTTTGTTCATTTCAGTTCATTATCAACCTGAGCTGAATCTTAGGGGAAAATTGTTGTTACTGATTTGTGGCCTGTGATGTAATCGAATTGCTTGCCATTGTAGAAACCTGTTTGTCTGTTTTGTATGAATTGTGTGCTTAGCCTTGAAGTTCAAGTCTGACATACCAACAAATCCTCTGTTTCATGAGAGACTGAGTTAAGAGTATGAAGCCTCTTCAAAAGCCAGACAAATTCTTGAAATATCATTAGGTTTTCTTCCCAACTTCAACTAACAACTGCACAGACTTTCAAAAATACGAGTTCGTTCGCGTTTATTACCAATAATGTTTAATTAACACCAATCACTAGTTTTATAGTCCACATCTTTGTCGTCTTTCACTCCGACCATGCCATGTTTAGCTTTTTTTCATACATGTCGAACCCCTTTTCCCAATTTATGAAACAATCTAGAGTAATACAAACCGAAAACAGTGAACACACACAAACCATAACCTAGTAAAGAGAAATAATAATACGTGCGATTTACCTTGATTTACCCAATTAACAAGCTATATCTAATAGAGTCAGTATTATTGAAACACTGTCTCACCTCTCTCGTTATAATAAATGTAATTTGCCTTATGATTTGCTATCACACTTATACAAGAGAAAAATAAGTTCATACATTATATTAAAGTGTAAAACCTAATATTACAAGGATTATTTTGCCTGAGCCCAAACCCAATTAAACCCAATTAGGAATTAATAACTTAGAGAACTCCAATAATTCACACGTCTTTCTCAACTTTCGTAATAGGGCCACCAGAAACTTCTCCAAAGTTTGTTGACCATTTGGCAAAGTTTCTAGTTTATTCTGTAGTGAACAAGATGGACAATCATTTTATGGCCATTATGTTGTGAGCGTGCTTCTCTCAACCTCAGACCCTAGCATGCTGACCTCTTCTTTTTTCGTAATTGCAACTACTCGTTTCCTGTCAACTACTCAAAATCTGTGGTTACTTGTGCTTTCAAAGCAACCTACAGTACTTCAGTTGCATTATTCCCAAGGGATGAGATTTGAAATTGCAGTAAATTAGCCTTTGAATATTTTCTTCGTCTTTTACTTCTTTGCTTGGCTCAAGAAGAAAAGAGAGTGAATCCAATATGTCCATGTTTCCATTATGGTTTCATGGGCAATATCAGCTTCCCTTTCTCCAATCGATCGTATCCTGAATGTGGGTTGATGATTGTAGATAACTGCACTGATCTAGTTCGGATGATTTAGTTGGGCAAGGAGGGGTATTGGTTTAATATTTTAGCAATCTCTCGGGATAATATGATTCAAATTCAGTTTTGGCTGCGATAACTCCCAGCACTCTTAGATCGTCTACTCAAACCCAACTGATCATCTTCGAGGTCCTCCACCTCAGTGTTCACCTATTATCTTCCGAGTGAATAAGATTCAAAAAAGTGTTGAATATTCTGATTTATTTACGTGTTTTTTATCCGTGGAATTGAATGTAACAAGCAACTGTTATGGTTGCTTTTTTTGCGGGGGGGCATGGCCAAACGGATAGGGAGGGAAAGTTTGAATGTTCTGTGACAGAAAGACCAGGTAATAAAAAATTACAGTGAGGTACAATGATTCATTCCTGCTTAAAAACATGTCCGGATTTCCAGGTTTCACAGATTGGTTTTTTGCTCAATAATCTGCGTGCGTTTATTTTGATTCCATGCCAAAACATTAAAGCCGTCACTAGGTCGAAGAGCTCAGATTGTCACAAGAAGATTATGACTTTTGTTACATTCAAAATCTTGACAAGAATTTGGATAATCTAATGCCATCTTATTTGTAATTTGCTGCAGGAGATGAGAAATTGGGATTGAAGCTAGGCATGGGACTTGGTAATATACCTCTTTAACCAAATATTCTATTGAATTTACTTTCTGTTTATTTGCTTCTATCACTAGATTTCCAGGAAGCTTGAATTCATCACGAGAATTAATTCTCGGGGAACACAAGTATATGAATCAGATATTAAAACTGTACAAAAGCTTGAATTATCGTCTCTCAATTGTCTAAACTATGAGGCAAAGTTTCTATCAATCATTTGCATGTCCATTGACACAGAGAACCCATTAACATGTTATAATTGTTCTTGTCCTCTAAGAAAATTTCTTTGGTATTATGGTCTCTATTCGTGTTAAAGAAATATCAAAAGTTGCAGCTAAAAATATAGCCATCATGTCCCTTTTCCTAGAACTTGAACTATTTCAGTTAGTCTTGCAAGTGATTCTTTATGTATATTTACAAATATTTGTGGCATTGACGCCCTTCATATTGACCATTCAAAATTGTCTTAACAATTTGCCATCATTGTGTTCAGCTAATTCCTGTCTTCAATTAATTGCAGGCATCTTAGTCACTGCAACTAGCATATTGATAGTTCTGGCCTTTTACTTCTGGGGAAAATTGTCACCAAATATTGTCATGGTCTTCTACAAGAAGAAAACTAGGAATTACCAAAACATTGAGGCATTTTTAAGGAATCATGGATCCATTGCTCCTAAAAGATATAGTTATTCAGATGTTAAGAAAATGACCAATTCGTTCGGACACAAACTTGGCCAAGGAGGATATGGAGGTGTTTACAAAGGTAGGCTACCTGATGGTCGCTATGTAGCGGTGAAGAATTTAATTGATTCCAAAGGTAATGGTGAAGAATTTATCAACGAGGTTGCTAGCATTAGTAGGACTTCCCATGTCAATATTGTCACTCTTTTAGGTTTCTGTTTTGAGGGTCGTACAAGAGCTCTCATCTACGAGTTTATGTCAAATGGATCTCTTGATAAATTCATAGATGAGAAGAATCCATTGAAGGTTGCTCATCAATTGAAGTGGAGAACATTGTACCAAATTGTGGTAGGCATAGCCCGAGGGTTAGAGTATTTACACCGCGGTTGTAACATACGAATTTTGCACTTTGACATAAAACCTCATAACATTCTCCTCGATGAAAATTTTTGTCCGAAAATCTCTGATTTTGGTCTTGCTAAAATTTGCCCCCAGAAAGAGAGTATTGTATCAATGACAGGTGCACGTGGAACAATTGGTTATATTGCTCCAGAAGTATTTTCTAGAAACTTTGGAGTAGTCTCTTACAAGTCAGATGTTTATAGCTATGGAATGATGGTTATAGAAATGACAGGAGGAAGACAAAATAACAATGTAAGAGTTGATAATAGCAGTGAATTATATTTTCTGCAATGGATTTACGAGCGTCTTGAAGTAGGTGAAGAACTTGGACTACTAGGCATTTCAAATGAAGAAGATAAAGAATGTGTAAGGAAGATGATTATAGTGAGCTTGTGGTGCATACAGACTAATCCTTCGGACCGGCCAACAATGAGTAGAGCAGTGGAGATGTTGGAAGGGAGCATCAATTCCTTGCAAATTCCTCCCAAGCCTTTCTTATCACCGGGATCAGCCCAAGAGACTCTTCAATTAACAGTTAAGTAGTTCCTGAAATGATATATTAATCAACATGCATATCTTCATACTAAGAAACGTGACTTCAGATGTAATAGTAATTTTCAAAATTTACTGTTGATTAAAACCTCTGCTTTTTAACTCTGTTCTGGTCGTAGGCACTAAATGATCATTGGCTTTCTTTGCTCCTCCACCTTCACCTCAACCCAAAACGCTAAATAATCATTATTACTATATATTTCTGTTGGACTCTTCAATGCAATTTTTGTTTGTTTAATAAGAATAAAGTGTCAGTTAAATGTATACTCTTCTATTACAAGTCTTCTTTCCACGTCAATTGCTCAATTGTCTAACCAAAGGACCAGGATCATCTCTGTTGGCTTTTTATCTAAAGGTGTAAAAGAAAGAGTCGAATGCAATGAAGTTGGCTTAAGAGTTCATCTGATTTTCATTTAACTTAAACTGAAATATATACACAAGTTTCACATCAACTGTTACACCTAAACTTGCAGTGATTTTTCTAAAACATTACACCAGCACCACGGGAATCTAACTAAACAAAAAATATGAATTTTAAACTTTAAATGCAGCTACATTACTTGCTGCAGTTATCACAAAAACAGCTGACTTAAACCACATTATTTTCAGCTCCAATCACCTACTTCTTTCAGCTGCATTAAGTACTATTCCAGCAAAATATCACTTGGCTTAACAATCTCCATCTGAGCTTTTAAAGTCTTCTTTGTAATTGTGTAATAGTTAAATAGAAAACAACATATAATAGATATGTATTACAAGAGTTGAAATATAAATCAACAAGTTACACAAATATATGATATATAATTCAGAAGACTCCAAGTCAACTGCTGTTTCGGAGGATAAACAACTGAGAAGAAACAATAACAGAAATGATATAACAAAAGAAGTAATTCAAAGATTTCTTGATAGTAATAGTTGATGTTTGGTGGAGATGCTGTCATATCTGTTGCCAATTAGGGAATTTTTGAATGTCTCCTGTGACTATCCTTCTGTTCTTTATTGTCTCTTGCCTTGGCTCAAGAAGAAGATGGAGTTAGCCCTAGATGTCTACCTTTTGAATGTGGAAACCTGGGAAGCATAGGCTTTCCCTTCTTAAGTGGAACGAATTCTGATTGCGGATTATGGAAGATAGATAAAGGTTTCAGTTGAATAAAGATTGGCCATGGTTCTATATTACAAGGATCTCTCAGACTAACATGGTCTCGCTTCAAGAATACGAAACAATACCACCAAAACCTTTGGGCACTTGTGCCTTCAAAAATTTGAGCATTCCTTTTATATCTTTGAACCATTCAATCAAACCTTTTTCAGATGTCTCGGTAATAGAAGTATTGCAAATTTCGTTCAGGACTGCAAAGACTCCAAACAGTTGATTGGCGACCAAAACGGCTCAAGTGATGATGAATTCCAAAGACTTAATTCCCATTGTTCTGTGATTCAGCTCCTAATGAACAAGACTCAAAATGGTGTCGACTTCCTTAAATTTATATACTGGTTGGTTCTGTCTTCAACTGAATGTAAACATAGCATGTCAAAAGTGTTATCAGACAGGTGGCCGATATCAAATTAACAGCAAGGGCCAATAACCAATTTCAGCGTGCAGAAAGAACATGTATAAAAAATAATCTGTCTAATTTATTTTGTATTTATTGCAACAAACATGGCTGTGTGTTGGAATATGAACACTTTTTGGTAATTGATGAAGACATTGTTGGAGAAGAAAAAGACAAGCAAGAAGGAAAAAAGGAATTTAAGTTTTAGCCAAATTTTTATTTTAGGACTTTGTATTTGAGAATATTTGCTTTCCTTTTACTTTGAGTTGTATTAGGAAAGAAGAATTGGTTTAGGATTTTATTTTGAGTTAAAATATGAGAATGGAATTAAATTAGAGGAGTTTTATTTGAAATATGAATCCTAGTAGAAAATGAATGTTCTATTCTACTTATAAATAGAGAGGTTAGGACAAATTTCAAGGTTATGAGAAAGTGAATAAGAGAAAAAGAGAATGAGAGGACACAAGGGTTTTGATGTAAGGGTACTATAGAGTAAATGGCTCAGGTATCAAGTAAATACTAAGGAGTATTAAACACCATAAGAACAAGATGTCCGCCTATGTAAAGGGTTGATGGTGTTGTATTGATAAAACACCCTTAGGGTGGAATTCCCGCCTAAGTGCTAGGTTCATGGTGTGATGCACTCATGTATTGTGTTTTGAAAATCATTGTGGATCTCTCTCTTCCGTGGATGTAGGCAAGTTATGCCAAACCACGTAAAATATTGTGTTTTCCCTTTGTGTGGTTGATATTCTTCCCATATTCTACTGTTTTTTATTTTATTTTTTACTCCAATTTTTAATATTGTGGGAGAAAATTCACAAATTATGCTTGTGAAAATTCATAGAAGATTTGGTTTTAATCTCCAGTAAAATTCAGAATAAGAAACACAACATATTTGCAATTTCATATCTCATCTAGCGAAGAAAAGTAACAGCTGTATATGGGCATGTCTGTTAATTTTAATAGTAACGTATACGACTTTATTAATAACTTCTATTGCAGGTCAATAATGGAGAAGATGGAAAATTAGGACTGAATCTGGTCCTATGACTCTGTAATGTATCTCCTTGATCAAATATTTATTGATATTTTCTGCTTATCGTTACGAAATTATAATCTTCTTCTTCTCTATTATATCCCTCTCTATCTCATTTTATAATATAATCTTATTGTTCATATATTGTGTATATATTGATAGTGAGATGAAGTATAAAAGCTATTCAATAACCTTATTAAAGTTGAACCCTTGGTGTTAATTAATCTTTAGATAAGAAACTACAAAGGTTTTACTGTGTTTGGTTCTCTGTTTTGTTCTTCTGTTTTTCTACAGAGTTTCGGATTATAAGTTGCACTTTCATTCTTGTGGGCTTTGTTAACTTAACTAGAAGCTTTGGAGCAGTCTCTCACAAGTCACATGTTTATAGATATGGATGATGGTTTTGCAAATGGTTAGAGGGAGAAAAAAATATCAATGTTGAAGTTCAATCACACCATTGAAATATATTTTACCACATTAGGATTTACCAGCATCTTGAAGTAGAAGAAGAATTTGAGCTCCAAGGCAATGAATTCCGTCTGCTGAAGGATAGTCTGATAATTTCTTAATCAGCTGAAAAAAACTTATCCCTAACCTTAATCCTTCTACCCTTTCCTCCTTTTTCAACTATAATCCCCATTCCCCAAAAGTTAAAAAAGTTTTCAAAATTTTAGGCAAATTCATATCTATTTAGATTTTAAAAAAAAGACAAACACAATCGAGTTTTCCTTGTAACCTTATGACAAACACAAAATGCAAAGAAAAGCATGGGAGAAAAATTAAAAAGAAAGCAGATAGCAATAGTACATTAACACAATTGAAATATGTAAGGCATTTGCACAGGAACCAGTTCCCTTTCACCCACTCATGTCTTTGATACCTCTGAAAAGATTAACAACTTTCCCATGAAGCCTTATTGCAACATGGAAAATAAAAGAAAAGAAATAAAACAATAAATGAAGAGCAGTAAGGCAAAGCTTGTAAAATCATATGAAGTGCTCACTCTCTTCACTCTATATTTACTAAATGAAATTCGCATTTTAACAGACTCCAATGGTTGCTGGGCAGACTGGGAGCTAGATGCGGCAAAAGGTTGAATAGGTAGTGGGTGACAATGAAGCAGCAAGGTTGGAGTGAGGGGGAAGCTGCCAGCGACCAGAAAAAACACCACAACAGCAACACAAACACTTTTAAACAGCAACCCACCGATCAAACACCAAAAAACCAACAAATCGCGAAAGAACAGGCCGCAAAATGCGACTATCTCGCGGCGGCAGATGCAAGTCATGGGCGGCAAACAGGGAGTGGGGAAGGCTAGTGGAGGGATGGGTTTTGAAGAGAAGGGATGGGGATTCGGGGATGGGAGATGGGAGCGTGACATCTATCGGCGCTGAATCGGTTAGTTCTCGGCTTGATCCGGTGACTACCTGGGTTGAAGGACGGGTCACAGGAAAGAGGAAATTCAAGCCAAAAATGGGTCAAATCCGGCTGAGGATGGAGGAGGATGGTGATGGGCGGTGATATAAACTGAAAAGATGAAGGAAAAGGAAAAGGAAAAGAAAGACGCCAAGAATGCCGGTGGCAGCGGCAGCTGCTTTGAAAAAGAAATAAACATCAAAGCAAAGTGGGAAGTGGGTGTTTGTCATTTCCAAACTTTTTGGGCGCAAATTCTCTTTACGACAAACTATGAGTGGGTGCTTGTCGTTCGGCTGCTAACAGTCCAAAAAGGGATTCCTTTGCTAGTTACTTTTTATAAAATGTGGGTTTGATTATTAGTGGATAAATAACCAAAGGAAAAAGAGTTTTTAAGTCTTCCCCTTGCAATTTCCAAGTCAATTGGCATGTTTTACTTTTGAAGGAGAAGCAACTCTGCTTCTATATTGAGATGAACTATGAAGAAATGTTAGGAGATAGAGAAGTTTGGAAAAATGGCTCGTTTGTGTTGTGTTGTGTTGAGTTGTTTGTTGTCTTTCATCTTTTACTTCTTAGCTCGGCTCAACAACAAAAGAACATCAATCCAAAATGTCCACCTTTTGGTTTACTTGGCGAGATCGGCGTCCCCTTCTCCAATCGAATGCATTTAGAGTGTGGCTTATACATAGTGGATGACTATTGTTGATGCTGGATTTTGACACCAACTAAACGCACGTGTGAAATGCTGGGCTGGCCTAGAAGACACACATGAACGGTCAAAATGTGAGTGAAAGAGAGTGACAAGACAATGTTTAAAGTGGTTCGGATGCTAAGGAAGCAAATTCTACGTCCTCTGATATATATTAATGATAGCGACCTAGTCGCGGTCAGCGAGCTAACATTCCAAGTGATTTTACAGATGAGAGAGAGAAAGTATATGCTGTTTCTTTCAGAGATTAGCCCATCCCGAAATTGAGAGAGGACCTCTCAATTTATAGTGGGATGGATCAAGGTGATGATTTCTGAATCTGTGAGTTGGTGGGATTATCCGTACAAATCTCCTTTTATGTCCCATTGCCCGTTTTCCAGAGCGATTCGCGTGATTTGGTGCATGCAATTGGACACGTGGAAGCTCTCCAGCTCATGGCGGCGGCAGCGCCCAGCCTACGCAGCAAATAGGTTGTTCCTCCGTCACATGACTCGACTGTGGGTTCCCAGGTTCTGACTTTTGCATGCTGACTTGGTCTAGGTCAGCCCTACTTTCTTAAGGCATAACAGAAGTCCCCTAGTTTTTAAGGTTTGAGGATTGAACCTTGAAAACTATAATTCTTGTCGTGGCTGGACGCCTTCGAAGTTTTGATGATCATGACCTGATTGAAGAGAGCTCGAATGGTAAAAAAAGGTCGAGGTCGCGCTCTGATGATTCGCGACCTCTAATGGTCAGAAGGGGGTCGAGGTCGTGCTCTAATGGTCCGCGACCTCAAATGGTCAAAAGGGGGTCGAGGTCGTGCTCTGATGATTCGCGACCTCAAATGGTCACCACCTTTTAAGGGTGAGCGACCTGGTCTTTCCTGACATTTCCTATTGTACTTTCAATATGGGTGCATTTAGTGAAACACTCATGCTCTGTCAAATGTGCTCTGTGCGCAGTAAGCACCAACCAGGCGTATTAAATACATGACGGGCCAAAACGACACTCCTTACCAGAGCATTGAATGCAGCCTGAGGCACGTTAAATGCGTGACGTGCTGAAACGACATTCCCTATCTGAATATTGAATGCAGGTTGAGGCGTATTAAATGCTGAGTGAGACAGTATCACCGTTTGAGTCTTTCAGCGGGAAACAGATGATGGTTGGGTTTTCTCGAATCATGACGGTTAGCCTCCCTCGCCTGATTTGCGACACGTGGTTGTGATCAGCGGTGAGGCACCTTTTTGGCCTGACGTCGTTTCGATTAAGAGAAAACCAAGCGTCATTTCCCTTATAAAAACTTGAATTTTTCTCAAGCAGTGTCATTGCACGTCTGTTTCAGAGGGACCAAGAGATTTTCGTAAACTCAGATTCATAGCCTTCCAAACTAGTGCATTCCTGACATTTGAAGAAGAAGCAGCCATTTTCGCACTCCAAGAGGTGAGAATAGTTTGTTTTATTTTTTGTTCTATAGTTGAATAGCATTAGTCTTCTGATAGTTATCGGGGACGAGAGGTTCTTGCTGGGTTCGCGCCTTGAATGGTGGCTCGAAATACTCTGCTAGGGCTTTTGGGATTTAGGGAGTTTTTTCCATGTCATCGTATGAAATAGCACACGATGGCTAAGTGACCTCCTGCTTGTCGCTTTTGCAGACTATAATAGAATAAACTCAATGACTAGACTCGAGGAAGGGGCCGACTCATCTGCGCAGGATGCTCCTGCGAGCCCCACTCAAGAGATCTACTTGGTTCTTACTAGGGATGAGCTCGAGCAAGTGGTAAAATAGTATGGTATCAACATAGAGGTTCTCTGCGATGGGACACACACAGCCCGGCATCCGCCAAGTGGGATGGCCGCGATCTCTGAGGAAATATTCAAGGGTGGGGGGTTGATCCCTTTCCACCCTTTTGTCAGGTCGTTCTTGGATCACTTCGTGGTCGCGCCGATGTAACTCACGCTGAACGCATACACGATCACTGTCGGCATGTACATTGCATGCTGCGACAACGGGTTGGGCAAGCTAACTGCGTTAGAGCTCACCTGCTCGTATATCCTGAAGAAAATCAAAGACAAGGATTCATATTACTTGTCTAGGTGACCCACAATAGCGGCGGGGATACACAGCTATCCCAGCAATGCAGGGGCCTACGAAACGAAGTTTTTCTTCTTTCATTATGATGGCCACTATCATTTTCTGGATCTGAGTAGGTCCTCCTTCCTCGAATTCATGGATTTCTCTGTAGTTTTTATTACTAACGACCTGTTTATTTCTGGTAGTTAATAAGACGACCGATTTGGGGCTGCTCTTTGACCCGAACAGGATCGTTTCCTTTGGTTTTCTGCCCGAGGAGAGTTGCAATGCGAAGAAGCTCGTGACGACCGCAAATCTTAGGCAGTACAGTTTCTTCAACGTCGACGCGACCTTAGAGTCCCCAACTCGTAAGTAATGTTGACTCGATTTGTTTCATTTAAATGAATCGTTTACTAATGATGTTCATGTGCAGCGACCATGCCTCCGAAGGCATCTAGGTCATCAAGGCCGAAGTAGTACGTCTTTCCTTGGGTCAGGATGACCAAGACTGAAGCTACTCCCCGCGATCCCTCGACCGAGGGTGGTACATCGGGAGCTCCGATTGAACATGCTGGGGCTTCCCAGCCTCCAGCGGCCATCTCGATTCGACCTGAGGGTGCTTCTCGGCCATCATCTGTCCATCCCAGGTCAAAGACAATGGCTGAGTGGCCTAAGAAGAGAAAGAAAATCTAGGTCAAAGAGTCAAAATCTGAGTCTGAGGACGCTCAGGCTGGGAGGTCGCAACCACATCTTGGGTAGAGGTCAGGTAAGGAACCGACAGGTGACACGACCTTTGCTGGTGGCATCGGTGAGGATACTTTGGTGTTGGATTCAATGGGAAACTTGCCGGAGCACCTGCAGCTGGTCATCTTCACCCTACTAGAGTGCGGACTCGTCAAAGTGTTCGAGGAGATCATGGGCTCCAACGACGTGGACCTGACGTCCATATCAATCCAACATTTAAGCAAGGTAAAGGGGTTGTCAGCGGACTTTCTTGCTTTATAACCAATTTTGATACTAACTTTATTCTGTGTTCGCAGGCCCTGCTCTCCATGCAATTGTCCATGTGAAGGTTAAGGTAGGGAGGCTGATTGCCGGGGAGGGAGGTCGCACTTAAGGAAGAGAACGCAAAGCTCAAGCAGGACCTCAAAGCTGCTGTAACAGAAAGGGAACGATCCTCGGCAGAGGCAAACTGGCTCCTGGGAGAAAGGAACGCGGCTCTTCGCACTATGGATTTCCAGAAAACCGAGCTCGAGAGGCAAGGGGAGGAGGTTAGAGAGCACTAGAGGACCATAGCTAGACTCTCCAAGGAGGTCGGAGATAAAGATTAGGAGCTCAACGCGACCTTCCAACGGGCCCTATGAGCAGAACAGGATAGAGAGGCCCTCGAGAACCATAGGCAGGCTCTTGAGGATGAACTCCAAGTCAGTCAGGGAAAAGTTACTTCCTTGACCGAATAGATGAAGACCCAGGGAGCGGAGGTCGAGGAAAAGGCTGCTGAATCGACGATTCAGTCTATCTACACCTTGCGGTCGAAGAATCTGCATCTAGACATGTCCGACCTACCAGAGGAATGGCGAGATATGCTTTTATCCATGGCACAGCTCAATGACAAGGATGCGGAGGAGGCCGCCTGAAGAGTTGACCTAGGAAGGAGTTCGGGACGACCCTCGGAGCCTACAGCCGACCAGCCCTGATGTGAGGTTAGGCCTCCCGGAGTTCATTGATACAATAATTTCCCTTTTTGTTCGTTGCCCACTATACTCCATTTGCTAATGAAATACATGGCCTTTACAATTTCTTTTGTTGAGTTCGCATTATTACAACTTTCCTAACTGATATCATTAGAACAAGTTTGCGAACACAATCATAACACGCCTTTACGAACGTAATTGTATGCGAAGATTATTACAAAAGAACGATACATTTTTTATTTACATACAGAAAGATGACAAAAAATATTTACAAGTAAGATGAGTTCGGAATTACTAATAATATGGTCAGAGATGCTCAACATTCCAAGCTCGAGGTACTTTGGAACCATTCAGCCGTTTGAGATGATAAGTCTCCAGTCTTATCACTTCGGCGATGCGGTATGAACCTTCCCAGTTCAGACCTAGAACTCCCACGCTTGGTTCTCTAGTGCCGAGAAGAACTTCTTTTAAAACGAGGTCGCCGACCTGGAAGTCTCTTCTCCTGACCTTAGAGTCGAAGAACCTTTTTGCGCAATGCTGATAGGCCGCTATTCTTAGCTGGGTCTTGCTGCGATGTTCTTCAACTAGGTCTAGACTTGCACGCATAAGCGCTTCATTATCTACTTCATTGTAGAGGTCCCTCCGAAGTGAACCGGTTCCTACCTCCACCGGGATCATTGCTTCGCAGCCATATGCTAGCGAAAATGGAGTTTCTACGGTAGAGGTTCTCAGAGTTGTCCTGTATACCCATAAAACTTCGGGGAGGTCGTCGGCCCAATTTCCCTTGGCTGCGCCAAGTTTGGCCTTCAAAGCATGCTTAATAGTTTTGTTGACGGCTTCAACTTGACCATTTGCTTGCGGCCTTGCGACAGAGGCAAACTTTTTGTCATCGTAGAACTGCTTGAACTCCTCATTATCAAACATTATACAGGAGGAGGATTTCTTGGGGTAGAGGCGTGGACAGGAGGGGTGGCTTCCCAAGGTGCTCCTTAATATTCTGGAATGCCTGTTCGTACTTTAGAGTCCACTCAAATTTTTTGTTGGCCCTTAGAACATTGAAAAATAGCAAGCAGCGATCTATTGCCCTCGATATGAAGTGACTTAGCGTCGCTATTTGCCCGTTGAGGCTCATGACCTGTTTTTTATTGGTCGAGCTCCTCATATTGAGGAGGGCTTGGATTTTTTCGGGGTTGATCTCGATTCCTTGCTGGTTAACCTTGTACCCTAGGAATTTTCCTAAGGATACTCGGAACGAACACTTGAGGGGGTTCAGCTTTATTCGATACTGTCGGAGGATGTCGAACATCTTAGCGAGATGTGCTATGTGACCCGAAGCGACATGCGACTTGACCAGCATGTCATCTACATAGACTTCGATCGATCTTTCGATCTGTTCGGAGAACATTCGGTTAACCAACCGCTAGTAGGTTGCGCTAGCGTTCTTGAGGCCGAAAGTCATAACTCGGTAGCAGTACAGTCCTTGATCTGTAAAAAAGGATGTATGCTCTTCGTCCAATGCGTACATCAAAATTTGATTGTATCTCGAGTACGCGTCTATAAAACTCAGCAGCTCGTGCCCTGAGGTGGCATCCACGAGCTGGTCGATCTTTGGCAGGGGAAAGCTATCTTTTGGGCAAGCCTTGTTGAGGTCGGTGAAGTCGACGTAGGTTCGTCATTTGCCATTAGGCTTCTTTACTAGGACCGGGTTGGCAACCCAGGTTGGGTAGAGCATTTCTCGGATGGATCCATTTCGAAGGAGGTTATCTACCTCAAGTTTCAAGGCAGCATATCGCTCTGGATCCATCGCTCTCATCTTTTGACAAACCAGCTTGGCTTCACTGTCGATGTTCAACGCATGACAAATAATATCCAGGCTGATCTCGACCATATCTGCGTGCAACCATGCAAACACATCGATGTTCTCCCTGAGGAAGCTGGTCAGGTCGTTTGCGAGCTGGGGGTTCAGATTGTTCCCAATCCTTAACACCGTGTTCGGTTCGTTCTAGTTGACCCGATGCGGATAGGTCCTCGGTTGGCCCACCTTTGGAAGGGCATTCTAGGTCAGGGTCTATATTATCCTTGGCAGGTCGTTGTGGCTCGGTCGGTGATCGCCATCGCTGCAGGGAATGTCGTGCGAGATGCCTTCCCTTTGCACGCCATCTGCATTGCTTTCACATAATATTTGCGAGATGTGCGCTGAGATCCGCTGACTTCCCCTATCCCATCAGGGTGGGGAATTTCATCTTCAGATGATATATTCAAGTGACGACCTTGAAGTTTCTCAGCAAAGGTCGCCTGAGGATTCCATTAAAAGCGGATGGGCAATCCACTACCAGGAACTCTGTTACCTTGGTCACTTCGTCAAAATCACCTAGTGTGATGAGGAGTGAGATAGTTCCTTTAGGGATCAGGTGGTCCCCTATAAAACCGTATAAAGGGAACAAGGCAGGCTTCAGTCGGCCTCGTCCAAGTTCATTCTTTCGAAAGTTGATGTGAACAGGATGTTCACAGCACTTCCGTTATCCACCAGCATTCTTTGGATGTTATGGCGCCCTATTATGGGCGTGATCACAAGGGCGTCGTCGTGGGGATGATACAATTGAGCTGTATCCTTTTCGGAGAAGGAAATTTCCTCCTCCCTGCGAACCTTTTGTGGTCGTTGCGTCGCACTCATCACTCTGATAGGGTCGTGATGGGCTTCGTGAGCATACCTTTCTTGGGCACCTCGCGAGTTTCCCGCGAAGTGTGGTCCCTCGAAGATCAAATTGAGGGTGCGCACCCCTTTGCGATCATGACGCTTCCTACTCGATTCCCCCTGATTTTTATCTTGTGAGGGAGCTGAGTCATCAATATACTCTTTGAAGTGTCCCTGCTTAATGAGGTCTTCGATCACTTGCTTGAGAGCTTGGCACTCATTGGTATGGTGCCCATTATCCCAATGATAGCGATAGTATTTTTTACTGTTCCTAGCCGATAGAGGATTTTTCATGGGCTCGGGTTCTTTGAGCAAGCTGGCCTTTTCTGATTTGTCAAGAATAGCCGATACGGATGCATTCGAGGGCGTATATTGGTTTCTACCGTGATCGCGACGAGGAGCTGGGGCATAAGACTTTTTGGGCTCATAGCGCGACTTCTTTTCTTTTCGTTGATCGTCAGGAGCCCATCTGTGATCAACTCTCCTACTTCCCTCTTGACCAAGCGCACTACCTAAGGCGCCGCGGTCGCGGCGGTGGAGTGCCGCTACTAAATTTTCAATACAGAGGTGCTTCTTTGTGAGGTTGTAAAAGCGGGTGAGGGAAACATCATCCTCAGCCTAGAGCTCTTTCCACAGGTCGGTCTGTGGACGAACTCCTGCAATGATGAGAGTCTGAACAGACTCTTCGGGAGTGTGAGCTACTTTGTTGAGTTCTTTGTGGAATCAGTCTATGTACGATTGGAGGGGTTTGTCCCTCTCTTGCCTTATATTGCCGAGGTAGCTCAAAGGCATTGAGAACTTTCTGTTCGTTTGGAAGTGTTTGAGGAACGTCGTGCTCATCTCAGGCCACGAATTGATCGATCCTGCCGGGAGCGACCTGAACCATTGTTTGGCATGGGAGGTTAATGTCACTGCCAAACAGCGACACTTTGCCAAATCCGAGACTTGGTGAAGCTCCATCAGGTCGTTGAATTCATATAAATGATCCTGCGGATTAAAATTTCCATCGAACGCCCGCATGTCGGGCATCCTAAATCTCGATGGGAGTGGGGCAGCTAATACCACCGGAGAAAATGGAGATGCCGATGCGACCTGCCCTTGCTCATGCTGCTGAGCTTTTAACTAGTCTAGAGCTCGCTACAACTCTTCAATCTGAGGCATCAGAGCCATCTCGGGATTGCTTTTGCCCACGCAGGTTTGACCCTTGCAGTGGCGATTAAGAAAAGTCTGAAGGTCGGACTCCGCTTCGCCTTGGTCGCCTGCTCTTGACACATGCTTTGGCTAGAGCCGTGTGATGGCGATGAACGGCGCGGGGAATTTTCACGACCTCCACGATGGTATGAATTGCCCCGTGGAGTGGGGGAAACTCCCGCACAACTATGATCAGGTTTGCTCTGGCGGTGATGAGAATCGTCCAGCCCAGCACTTTTGTGGGGGCTTTCGCGTGACCTGCAAGAGTTTTTGGCGGTTGCACCGCTTCATTTGATTTGGGTGGTACATCCTGGTCCAAACGGTCCAGTCTTTGCACGACCGTTTGGAGGGTATTGTTGAACCTTTCCAGGTAGCTTAGGATGGCAGGGTCAAGTTGTGAACTTGATGGGATATCCCCCGCGTTAGTCTGCTGGACCGAGGGTACCCCGGGAGAGGTGTCCTCCTGTATTTGGGGGATCCCCTCAGTACTCTGGTTGGTTCGCTCAGGTTCAAATCGACGAGCCATTTGCCGTTGTGGGACTGGTAAGTTAGAGATTCTCCTGATGAAGAATGAACACTAAATCAGGCCCTCCTTCTAGCGCCAAACTGTTGATGCTGGATTTTGACACCAACTAAACGCATGTGTGAAATGTTGAGCTGGCCTAGAAGACACATGTGGACGGTCAAAATGTGAGTGAAAGACAGTGACAAGACAATGTTTAAAGTGGTTTGGATGCTAAGGAAGCAAATCCTATGTCCACTTATGTATATTAATGATAGTGACCTGGTCGCGGTCAGCGGGCTGACTTTACAAGTGATTTTACAGATGAGAGAGAGAAAGTATATGTGGTTTCTTTCATAGATTAGCTCATCTCAAAATTGAGAGAGGAACTCTCAATTTATAGTAGGATGGATCAAGGTGATGATTGTTGAATCTGTGAGTTGGTGGGATTATTCGTACAAATCTCCCTTTATGTCCCATTGCCCGTTTTCCAGAGTGATTCGCGCAATTTGGTGCATGCAATTGGACACGTGGAAGCTCTCCAGCTCATGGATAGCCTGGCGCACCCCCACTACACTAACAAAAATAGGCTGCTCCTCCATCACGTGACTCGACTGTGGGTTCCCAGGTTCTGACTTTTGCATGCTGACTTGGTCTACGTCAGCCTGCTTTCTTAAGGCATAACAACTATGACAAAACGTTTCAGAAGATTCAACCGGGGAGTCATGGGCCATAGTTTTATGTTTCAAGCATCTCTCAGGATAATATGGTCACACTGCGTGAGCAAGAATATCCAAATCACTTGGACAGTGATAACTGCGGCTCCTTAACAAAGTTGAGTCTTCACATCACTCCTTTTCTCTCTTTTGAAAATCCCTACAACCAAACCTTATTCAGATGCCCTCTAAATTATGTTAAGCCCACAAAGTCCGGTTCGGTCTGCAATGACTCCAAATACTTGTTTTTATACTTTTTCGCAACTGATGAAATGCCAAGTTCTATATTTCAATCATGTTCACTTATTCCCTTCCATATGAATAAGACAGAACACTGTTGAATTTTTCAATTTGTCAGCTTATGATTTCACCCTGGAAGTAAATGTGACAAAAGAATGTCGTGATTGTTATAAGGCGGGATGGCAATGCCAAACTGATAGCGATGGAAAGTTAATTGTTTAGTGACAGGTATTATAGTGAAGTACTAGGACTCGTTCCTGGGTAATACTTGTCTTACTTTCCATGTTTTACTTATTGGTTTCTTGTTCTTAGTTTACTAGCATTTTTCATGGATTGATGTGAACTGCGTTTGGTTTAGTTTAGTTCAAGTCTAGTGAATTTGGGCTGATTCCTTTCTGGGTTTAAGAGAAAGTAGCTTAGTTTGCTCCACTTCGATCTATCATCTATATCAAACAAGAAACAAGATTGTGATTGACGGTTAGTAGAAAGGATAAAACAGAAAACAAAAAATGTTAATCACACATATTTCATATTTCTTATTCTGCATGTGTCATTACACTTATAAAAGTTCAAGAGAGTTCAGAAGAAGGAAGGAAACCATCATGCTGATATCATCTTCTTTCATAAATTCAATGACTTGTTTTCTGTCATTAACACAAAATCTAAGGATGAGGATGTGAATTGGAGTAAAATTGCCTGTAAATATTTAGTTGCTGCACCTGTTGAATTGGAGGATGTGAAGTTGTTGAAGCATGAATTTATACTGAAATGGACTAGACACAGTTGGATACTGTCAATAGAATAGAGTCCTATGATCTGAGTCCATCTAACTCACAATTCTTTGAAAACTAATTCTAGGTCTAGGTGCAAAGTAATCCTTTCGAATTTCTAAGGTACTTGATAGAATTAGAAGGATACATAAAAGATTAGCATGGTCCTGCACAAGCTTAGTATGACATGCATGTTTCCACCTGTGTATAGAACTCCTGTAGAGCAAATAGCTACTCATAAAAGCCGAACACTAAGCGATTCTAAGTTAATGGATAACTTGAGATTGAACCTTACCGGTTTCTATATTGTTGATCGGTAAAACCACCGTGTTCAACGATTCTGTGGTGTGTTGTATTGCTTGCATTGCGAAACATGTTTGTCTGCATTCGTATGAATTATTTGTTCAGCCTTGAAGTTCAACTCGAGGTACTAAATCCGTGTCTCTCATCAGATTTCCTTATGCATACATTTTTTCTCTGCCCCGCTACCTACTTTAACTGCAAAGACTTTTCAAAGAAACAAGTTTGTCCTCAATTAATAGTCTCATCACAATGATAACTTGAATTTAAATCCTCTGCTTTATGAGACATAGTTAGAGAAGATAACCTCTTCCAAATCAGATAAAGATTCTTGAAATGTCAATAGATTTCCTTGTGCTTACATTTGCTGCCCCATTGCCTACTTCACCTGGAAAGACTTTTCTTTATCACAATGAAAACCACCTCTTAAATTTAGAGATTACAATGGCCCAATTTGCACATCACTTTCTTTGTAGAATTTGTTCCTTTCTTGCCTCGATTATCAGGAAGTAATTAACCCAAAACACCACCTTATCTATTTATATTTTTCTCATAGATGTCAAACCCGTTTTCTCTTTTCACCACGTTTTCTTAACTTTTGTCACAGGCCCGCCAAGAGCATCGCTTCTCCAAAGTTTGTGGACCATTTAGCAAAGTTTCTCTTTTGTTCTGTTGTGAACTTGTGGTGCATACAAACTAATCCCTTAGACCAGCCAACAATGAGTAGAGTAGTGGAGATGTTGGAAGGGAGCATCAATTCCTGGCAAATTCCACCCAAGCCTTACCTATCTTCACCGGGATCAGCCCCAAGAGATTCTTCAATTAACCTACTAAGTTAAGTAGTTCCTGAAATGATGTATTAATCAACATGCCTATCTTCATACAAGAACTGTGGCTTCAGATATATTAATACATTTTCAAATTTCTCTGTTGATTAAAACCTCTTCTTTTTGACTCCATTTTGATAACTACTTTATTCATAGGCACTAAATGATCATTGGCTTGCTTTGCTCCTTCACCTACACTTCAACCCAAATCGCTAAGAAAACTAATATTAGTTTATATATAAATTAGCTCTAGATCAGCGGATCAATCTTGTTAACAAATTCCATAATGATTGAAATTATGTATTTCTCCAAAGAAGAAAACTACTTTTAGTCTTTTTCTTGCTTTAGTAACTTTGGCCTTAATTAAACCACTCAAATTTTCTCCAAATTTGTTGACCATTTAATAAGAAGTTATCATCGTCAATCACATTTCACAGTTTCTGAAGGCAATGAGTCGTGTCTTCCCTGTACTATTCTCCGGGAGAGTAGTTGGAAGTATTGCATTAACTATTGCCGGAATAGTAAAAAGATTGTCCATTGGGCAGCTTTTAAGACTGTTTCTGCAAGACTTTCCTACACAAGTTCAAGTCAACTGACGTGTTTCAAAGGATAAGGAATTGAATGATATGATTAAAATATTCAAAGTTCCTATTCTTTTTTGTAATGAAAAGGATGGACAATCATTTTATGGCCATTATTTTGTGAATTTTCTGATCTCACGAGAGTCATAGAGCCAAGATTTATGTAGGCTTTCCTTTATTTAATTAGCTTGAGGGAATCACATGGCCATGTTTTAAGTTTCTTTCTAGGCTTTATGTAGATGTGTCAAGTGAGTCAGAACAAGACAATTGTGGTCAATCATCATAGTTTTTAAATTAGTCAATTTGGAGTCAAATGAAAATGGATTATTCCACAGAGAAGGTGTGCAAATGTTTTGTGATTATTGGCGAACAATCAAAAGATTACCCTTTCCATTTCTTTTAAGTCTGTTTTTGCAAGTCTTTGAAATAACTGAACATATTGAGTAGAAGCAAGAACAGAACCACAAATAGAAGTAATACAAGGATTTGTTAATAGTAGTAGCTGATGGGTCGTGCAACTTATCATGTGTTCTTTCTTCTTTCTCATATTTTACTTCTTTGCTTGGCTCAAGAAGAAAAGAGGTTGAATCCTAGATGTCCAAGTTTCCATTGTGGTTTCCTGGGTGATGTTGGATTCCCCTTCTCCAAATCGAACTCATCCGGAGTGTGGGTTGCTGATTGTAGATAACTGCCTAAAGGTGTTCAGAAGATTCAGTTGGGGAAGGGTGGGAGCCGTGGTTTAATATCACTGCCATCTCTCAGGATAATGTGGTGGATCTTAAAGAAGGAGATGTACTAGAACAATTGAAGAATTGTAGCCCCAAATCCTTCAAAAAATTGATCCTTCCCATCTCTCCTTTTCTCTCTTTTAATTTGCCCTACAATCAATCAGCGTTCCAATGCCCCCCCGGTTACAGGCCCCCCACAAATTTCAGTTTACTTTGCAATAATTCCCAACACTCTTATATCTTCTACAGTAACCCAAGTGATCATTTTCCAAGCCCACCTCATTGTTCACCTGTTAACTACCAAGTGAATAAGACTCGGAAAAGTGTTGAACATTCTGATTTGTTCCCTGGGTTTTTCTTCTCTTTGAAAGTGAATGTAACGGATGAGTCTTATGATTGTTTTTTTGCGGGAGGGTAATGTCAAACTGATAGCAAGGGAAACTTTTAAATGTTCTGTGACAGGAAGAACTCACATCACAAATTACGGTGAAGTACTACGATTTTGTCTTGGTTAAATACGTCTTGCTTTTCTATGTTTTACCTACTGTTTTTTCTCTATCTTATTTGTAGCCTTATATAGATCTATGACTTTTGTTTCATTCATAATCTTGAGAAGAACTTGGATAATGATAGGTTGATCAAATCACTCTAGTTTTTATTGTTTCAACTAAAACCATTTATTTGTAACTTCTTGCAGGGGATGGGAAAATGAAATCAGGAATGAAGCTAGGCATCGGACTTGGTAAGATACCCCTTTCACCAAATATCTTTGTGACTATCTTTTCTGCTTATTCTTTTCTTTTAGTTTTCCGGAAAGCTTGAAATCATCTAGACAATTGATTTTAAGAGGCATTCACTGTATTCAACTCAATAGTCTTTTTTTAAACTTTTATATCTTTCTCTAACATAAAATAACTCTCTGTTTTGGAAAAAATATTTCTCTGGTTAAGGTAAGTCCGAGAATCTCGGATTTCCTAGTCTGGGTGCGTATACTTCTAGGGTTGCCTTTTCAAGGCAAGCGCAGCCCCTCTGATGGCCTTGCCGTCGGCGGGGAACGGTGGTTTTAGTGAGCCCATGAATTTTTCATATGCTCAGGCGGTTTCTCAACGTACAGACAAGGTTTCTAAACATGCAGAAAACTCATCATTCAAGTTACCAATGCGATTTCCGGTGGATATTGATGGAGAGTTGGGCTTTGTGTTTTCGGATTCAGAGATGGTGAAGGCTGCGGAAGATTTGAAGTTTGCCTTGGTGATGAAATTCATGAGAGTGAGGCCTTCCATTGATAGTTTACGCCTGCATGTGGTGAAAAACTGGGGTCTGATAGAGATCCCACAGATTAGTTTCATGGATGACTACCATATCTTAATTCACATGAAAAATGAACGTGATTTTATACACGGTTGGACACGGGAAGGAAGATCTGTGGAGGGGAACCCATTTCGGCTATTCAAATGGACTAGAGACTTCGACTGGAGAAGGAATCTCCTTTGGCTCCTCAATGGATATTCTTACCAGGTTTGCCGATGCATCTGTACAGAAGGGATTGCCTCCAAATTCTAGCAACTCGGTTTGGCCGTTTCCTTGGAACTGATAATGCTACGTTGAACAAAACGAGAGCTACGGGAGCAAGGTTGTGTGTGGAAATGAATCTCAAAGAGGAGACTATCAAAGGGTTCCCTATTTCCGTGTCAGCAAATAGAACTATTTGGCAAGAAGTCAGGTATGAAAAACCAGGTTTTTATTGCGCCAAGTGCTGTAGACAGGGGCATACAAAAGTGGTTTGTCGGATAGGGGAGGCTAGACGGAAGGCAGGGGAGGAAAAAAATAACAGACCATTGATCCAGTACCAGCAAGTTTGGAAAGGAAAAGCTAGTGAGGAATGGAAAACAAGTGAGAAAAATGGGGAGACAGAGCGTGTTGTGGAGAGATTAAAGAAAGGAATACTAGTGCGATGCAAGCAGGGGAAGCGAGCGAGGTCCCGAGGGTGACCGGTTTTCGTCTTTGGTGGAGATGGTATTGCAGAGAAGTCTCGGAAGGACATGCATACGTCACAGGTCTCAGAATATGGGGTTGTGGCACAAAACAACTCTGCCGCAGAGGTCGCACTGGTGGATGCAGCTAGTGCGGAACCAGTGTTGAGCGAAGAGTCAGATCCTGTGCAGGGCAAAGAGGGGGAAAGGAGGGAGGAGAAGTTTAATGCAGGTAGTACAATGGTGAGTTTGCTGGTTCAGACAGATGATCCACACCAAGGTGCGTTTGAGGGGGCAACTCTGATCTGATTGCCGAGGTTCGAGCAGTGGAAGATAGGACGAGGAGCGAAAATAGAAAGGAGGTTGTAGGAAGGGAGGACAGTCACGGGACACTTTCAGATCCGGAGGGTGAAGATGAACCGAATGCACTGGCTAAACAAAAACAGTATAATTCGGAACCGGAGAGTAAGCCAACGAGCCGTAAGATGGATTCCAAAAAACATACAGTGAGACAATCCCAACGGGTGTTATCCCGCCCTTCTAAACTCGATTTATGATTAATAAGATTTTGGTTTGGAATCTGCGAGGGCTAGGTAGTTCCCGTGTCCCGGTTAAAAAAGTTTAGTTAAGAAGTTTGGTGTGTCTATTGTGGGAATTCTGGAACCTTTTGCTACGGATGATAAGAGGAGTCGCTAGCCTTTGTGTTGGGGTTATTGAACCATTGTAGTAATGCGGTTGTTGACGGTAAGATTTGGATTTTTAAGGTGATGATTGTGATTGGGAGGTGTTATCTATGACTAACCAATCAATTTCAGGGATTTTTCGATGTGGGGAAGAGAACCTTTTCATTTCTTTTATCTATGCTAAATGCAACAGTATTGAACGTAGAGAGTTATGGCAAAGCTTGGAGTTGGTTGATTCTAAGGAAGACCCATGGCTGGTGGTGGGGGATTTCAATGTTATTCGGGAAGATAGTGAAAGAGTAGGGGGTCATCCAAGGCCTATAAGGGCAATGGAAGAATTTAATAATTGTATTGATCACTGTGGGTTATTGGATATGCAGGTTACGGGAAGACGCCTTTCATGGTGTAATGGCCATGAGGGGCATACTCGTAGTTGGGCACGTCTTGATAGAGCTCTGATTAATATACATTATGCCAACAGATTTCCTTCTGCTTGCTTCGAGTACCTTAACCGGAAGACTTCGGATCATTGTCCTATGCTCATTCATGCCCAAAAGCAAGAGGTAGGCTACGGTCCTCATCCATTTCGATTTCAAAATATGTGGGTTACCCATACAGAGTTCAGGAGATGTGTTGAAGAAGTTTGGAAGGAACCTACTAATTTTGTGGGTTTAAGTCGGTTGGCGGAGAAATTAAAGAAAACGAAGTTTGCATTACGGGCGTGGAACAGGAAAGTGTTTGGGCATGTTGGGCAAAATATTAAAGAATTGGAGGAGAGATTGGAGGTGTTAGACAGCCATTTACAAGGGGGTTATGATAAAGAAGTTGAATGTGATTACTTGGTTACAAAACTTGAATTGGATATTTGGGAAAAACGTGAAGAACTTAGGTTATCTCAATTGGCGAAACAGAAATGGCTTTCAGAAGGGGATCAAAATTCTAAGTTTTTTCATGCAGTTGTTAATCAAAAAAGGAAAAGCAATGTCATTTCACACATGCGGCTTGAGAATGGGACGAGTCTGAATTCCACGGAGCAGGTGCATCAAGGAGCTTTAAAATATTTCCAAGATTTTCTCTCGAATCCTTCTTTGGCGGAACAGGTGGATCTGACTCCTCTTATCCAGAAGTCTGTATCTGAGGAAAATAATTTGGCACTGCTTTTAGCCCCGACAGAGACAGAGGTTTTGACTGCGCTGAAATCTATACCGAAAGAGAGCTCACCTGGTCCGGACGGTTTTGGTTCGGGTTTCTATCTAAGCTGTTGGGAACTGATCAAGGAGGATGTACTAGATGCTGCAAAGGATTTCTTTTCGGGTACTACGTTACCTAGATTTTATACGGCATCTTACTTGGTGTTGATTCCGAAGGTAGAGAAGCCTAAGAGTTTTGATAAGTTTCGGCCGATTAGCCTTTGTTCTGTTGCGTACAAGATTTTCTCAAAAGTGATAGTTCAGAGGATGACTCCTTTTTTAACACAGTTGATTTCTCAAGAACAAGGCGCTTTTATTCCCGGCCGTAGCATTTTTGAGAATATTACCCTAGCACAAGAATTGGTTCATTCTCTGAATAAAAAAACAAAGGGTGGAAACATTATGGTGAAGATTGATATGGCTAAAGCCTATGATCGTGTGGACTGGAATTTCCTGTTAAATGTGCTAACATCCTTTGGGTTTTCCTCTCGGGTTTGTTTGTAACCTTGTCAGGGGAATGTGTTACATCCCCTGGTTCTCTATCATGATGAATGGGACGTCAAAAGGTTTCTTTAAGCCAGCTCGGGGTCTAAGGCAAGGTGACCCTCTTTCTCCATACTTATTTATTATTATGGAAGAGGTGCTGTCTAGATTACTTTGTAAGAATTTTGAAGAGGGTCGTATTAGAGGTTACTCACACCCAGTGGGTGCGCCTTTGGTATCTCACCTTCTCTATGCTGATGATCTATTAGTGTTTGTGAATGGGGGTAAACGTACGTTAACAAGCATTGTTAAATATTTTGGAAGTTTATGAGAAGTGGTCGGGTGACTTATCAATAAGGAAAAATCGGTTGTTTATTTCTCAAAGTCCATTACGTTAGCCCGAAGCGTATGCTAATGCGAGCAGCGGGCTTTGTGGAAGGAAAGTTTCCGTTTACTTATTTGGGTGTCCCCATGGTGTCGGGTCGACTTACGTCTAGGCATTTGGAACCGCTCGTAGAGCAAGTCAGGAGGAGAATTGCTGGTTGGAAGTCAAAACTTCTTTCTCAAGGTGGTAGGCTTACTCTCATGAAACATGTGTTAACATGTATGTCAACACATCTCTTGGCAGTTTTAAATGTGCCAATGAAGGTTTTTAGTAGACTTAATTCTTTGATGGCGACATTTTTCTGGGGTGATACGAATGGGAAACAAAAAATGAAGTGGTGTGCTTGGGATAGGATATGCAAACCATACAAGGAAGGGGGTCTTGGCATCAGGAATTTTCATGAGGTGCAGCGGGCACTTCACATGAAATTCGCTTGGAGATTGGTTACTGTGGATAACCTTTGGACCAAGTTCTTCCGGGCAAAATATGTGAAACAAGGCCACATTTTTTTAGCTGAAACCAGAAGAAATGCTTCCCGTTTCTGGAAGTCTATTATGAAGGTATTTCCTGAAGTGGCCGAAAATGTGCTTGTTAAGGTTAGAGAGGGCAGTTCCTCATTTTGGTTTGATAGGTGGCTGGCAAGTGGACCTTTAGGTGCTAGTCGTGAATCAGGGCCCTCTCAGCTCAAGATCAAAGATGTTTGGATTGATGGTTCATGGGATGAGAATGTTCTGGTGGATCTTGTGGGTATAAACAAAACAGAGGAAATTATGAATGGAGTGGTGGCTGGTAAGGTGGGTACGGATATTACCATTTGGAAACCAGAGGTTAAGGGAGTGTTCACGTCGGCTCCTGCATGGGACCTTATACGTGTGAAAGGCAGAGCATCTTGGCATGGGCTGGATCGCATCACTATCTTCCGTGGGAAAATCTCTGTTTGCATGTGGAAAGCTCGGTTTAATGGGTTAGCTCTTTGGACTCTCGGGTGCAAAGGCTTGGAATCCCGTTGGCATCTCGGTGTAATTGCTGTGCTCAGGGACACATTGAAACATTAAATCATGTTCTTTGTAATGGGAGTATTGCGGCAGAGGTATGGAAAAAGGCAGCCATCATGCTGGGTATGAATTATGCTCAGGGACTTCCTTGGTGGTTGCCGGTAATGCAGTGGTTTAATGCGGCCACGCAGTCGAGCCACAGAGGGGTCCTTCTCGGTCTCATTCCCTCTATCATTTCCTGGCGCCTCTGGAGATGTCGTTGCAAAGCTCGCATGGAAAATTCAGCTGAATCAGCAGAAAGTGTATGGTTGGCAGTGAGAGTTTGGGTACGTAAAATATCCTCTCGATGGTGAAAGCAGTGGCGATATCTGCAGGGATGAGGTTATTCTACGGGATCTTGAAGTGCCTTATGTGGGGAGGTCACGGAATATTCAAGTTGGTTTATTGGAGGAGACCGGCCGAAGGGTGGATTAAAGCGAATGTTGATGGCGATTGTTGGGGCAATCCGAACAAGCTGTGGAGGAAGGAGGTGTCATTCGAGATACGCTAGGGAACTTTAAAGGGGCTTTTTCTTCTTATTTCGGGCAGGGAACTAATAATGAAGCTGAATTAAAAGCGTTGATTGCGGGTGTTTCTCTGTGTAAGGAGCTGGGTTTTAGTCAGTTGAATATCGAGAGTGATTCCACATTGGTGGTTTCCTGGTTGAGTAGTCGCAAGTGCACGGCTTGGTATTTATGGGACTACTGGGATGAGCTTTTGTCACTGTTAAGAGAGGTGCATTTCATCATCTCTCATCAATTCCTCGAAGGGAACACTGCAGCTGACTTCCTCGCTCGCCGGGGAGAGGAGGGTAACTCTATCACATTTCTGGAGTTTATGTCGTTACCCAGGGAGTTGAAAGGCATAATTCGGATGGACAAGGCGGGTTTGCCTCAGCTCAGGCGGTTAACTTGAGTTTGGGAGGCTGGTTCTTGATGGTTTCTTTCCTTGTTTTGTTTAGTTTCGTTTTGAGGTTGAAGTGTTCCAGTTGGTTTTTCCAGTGTTGTTCCACGGCTTTCCTCAGCCAAAAGTGAGGCTTGGTAATAAAATTGGGAGGAAGGCACAATAAGGTGACTTCGTCCTTTTTATTAAAAAAAAAAAAAAAAAAAAAAAAAAAAAACTCAATAGTCTAGAATTTATCAAGAAACGATTGTTGAAAACAAAACGAGGATCCTTCTAATAACCATTCAAAATTGTCTAAACAATTTTCCATCTTTATCTTCTGATGTCTCCTTTCAAAATAGTATTATGGTCTCTGTTCATGTTAAAGACTTATCAAAAGTTGCAGCAAAAATATAGCCATCAAGTCCCTTTTCCTAGAACTTGAACAATTTCAGTTAGTCTTGCATGAGATGTATATATTTGTGGCATTGATGCGCTTCAAATTAACCATTCAAAATTGTCCTAACAATTTTCCATTATTGTGTCTTGTTGATTCCTTTCTTCTATTAATTGCAGCCGTATCAGCCACTGCAATTGGTATAATGATATTTTTGGCCTTTTGCTTCTGGAGAAAATCGTCACCACATAATGCCATGGTTTTCTGCATGAAGAAAACTAAGAATTACCAAAATATTGAGGCATTTTTAAGGAATCATGGATCCCTTTCTCCTAGAAGATATAGTTATTCAGTTATTAAGAAGATGACCAATTCATTCAGACACAAAATTGGCCAAGGAGGATATGGATGTGTTTACAGAGGTAGGCTACTTGACAGTCGCTATGTAGCAAAGAAGAAATTAATTGATTCCAAAGGTAATGGTGAAGAATTTATCAATGAGGTTGCTAGCTTAGTAGGACTTCCCATGTCAATATTGTCACTCTTTTAGGTTTTTGTTTTGAGGGTCGTACAAGAACTCTCATCTACGAGTATGTGTCTAATGGATCTCTTGAGAAGTTCATATACGAAAAAGATCAATCCCAAACAAATAATTCACTGAGGTGGGAAACATTATACCATATTGCAATAGCCATAGCTCGAGGATTAGAATACTTGCACCGTGGTTGTAGCACAGGAATTTTACACTTTGACATAAAGCCTCATAATATTCTCTTAGATGAAGATTTTTGTCCGAAGATCTCTGATTTTGGTCTCGCTAAAATTAGCCCTAAGAAATAGAGTATTGTGTCAGTGACAGGTGCACGAGAGACAATTGGTTATATTGCTCCAGAAGTATTTTCTAGAAACTTTGGAATAGTCTCTCATAAGTCAGATGTTTATAGCTATGGAATGATGGTTATAGAAATGATAGGAGGAAGAGAAAATAACAATGTTGAAGTTGATAATAGTGGTGAAATATATTTTCCACAATGGATTTACAAGCGTCTTGAAGTAGATGAAGAACTTGGATTGCAAGGCATTTCAAATGAAGAAGATAAAGAATGTGTAAGGAAGATGATTATAGTGAGCCTGTGGTGCGTACAGACTAATCCTTCAAACCGGCCAACAATGAGTAGAGTAGTGGAGATGTTGGAAGGGAGTATCAATTCCTTGCAAATTTCACCCAAGCCTTTCTTATCTTCACCGGTATCGACCCCAAGAGATTCTTCAATTAGCTTACTAAGTTAAGTAGTTCCTAAAATGATGTATTAATCAACATGCATATCTTCATACTGAGAACCGTGATTTCAGATTTATTGGCACATTTTCAAATTTATATATTATTAATACCTCTGCTTTTTAACTCTGTTATGGTAACTACTTTACTCGTAAGCACTAAATGATCATTGCCTTGCTTTGCTTCTCCACCTACACCTAAACCCAAAACGCTAATTAAGAAAACTACATATTAGTTCAAATATAAGTTAGCTCTAGATCAACATATCAATCTTGTTAACAAATTTCTGATTCCATAATGATTGAAACTAGTAATGATTTTATACTTGAGTCTCAATCAAATATTTTCTATGAGCATGATGTAACTTACCGAAAGTTATCATCGTCAATTAGATGTCATAGTTTTTAAAGAGTCAATGAGTCAAGTCTTCCTAGTGATAAA
Source organism: Pistacia atlantica (assembly GCA_026229545.1). Taxonomy (NCBI): domain Eukaryota; kingdom Viridiplantae; phylum Streptophyta; class Magnoliopsida; order Sapindales; family Anacardiaceae; genus Pistacia; species Pistacia atlantica. Next base: position 1,104,796 of record CM047902.1, on the reverse strand, counting down.
TTGGCTTGGGTAGAACTCAAACTCAAAAGCTAGCTCAAGGGAGGAGAGAGTCTAACCACTTACATACAGCATAAGTGTCCACTATTAGGGCGATCTGGGACAAATTTAACTTCTAACCTCCATCACGCTCGTATTGGGGCGATGTGGGACAAATTCAACTTCTAACACAAAGAGGGGAGGTCCAAAACCATCATCGTCTAGGAAGAGGAGAGAAACAAATATGGCTCTAATATGATCATAAAGTAGCCTTGGGTAAACTCACTTTCAAAAGCTAATTCAAGAAAGGAGGAAACCTTATTACTTATATACACTATAACAACTCACTACTGAAGCGATGTGGGATAAATTCAATTTCTAACACACAATACTATCTATTGGGAGATAAGTTGGAAATATTGGCAGAATAGCCAAAAGATTGCCTATTGGGCCGCTTTTAAGTCTGTTTATGCAAGACTTTCCTACACAATGTCCAAGTCAACTGACGTGTTTCAAAGGATAAGGAATGCAATTTCTTTGCTTATTATAGTAAGAAATAATAGAGAATAATATGATAAAAAAGATTCACCCAAAAGACTACTTTATTAACAGTATTATTAGTTGAGAGTTGTGTAGCATGTTATGTTCAGACGCTAATTTAAGCAAATAAAGCTAATAGAACTTAAAATAGAGTGAGGAAGGAAGAAGAAATAGACATCAAATTTACGTGTTTCGATCGTCACAGAGACAATCTACTAGACGAGGAGGCAAAAGAAAACAAAGTTCACTATGAATGAAAGAATTATTACAACCTCACTAGCTCTCAAGAGAAAGAAAAAACCCCAAAAAAATTGATACAAGGCAAAACCCAATAAACCCAAATTTTCTAATATTTTTTTATGCTCTCTCCCTCTCATATTTATACACAAAATATGATAAGGTTAGGATAATCTCAACCTAGGATCAGATTTCTCTTTGATCTAATCAGCCTATGATATCAGCAAAGTCCAAAATAAAATCCCAAAGGAAATCAATCAGCTATCTGATATGTTATATCTTCAATTCTTCATTCATATCTCTAAAGTAATGCCACATGATAACATAGCAGTTGCAGCTTTTCTCGCCAAATGGAGAACTTTGGATCGAAGAAGATAAAGAATTTTCCAGAAATATGATAATAGTGAGCTTGAGTAGAAATAATCATGGAAATTTTAACTTAGGATCTTTTATGCAATACACCCAAGAGTTTGAAGTAAACTGTCAAACTAACTAGAGGTAGGTATCATTGTTATTTTCATAAATTTATCCGAAAAAATTATATTTGACCAATAAATGGTGAAAAATAAATTACTTGCTGTCTTTTTTGGAAGACTATGTCTATCCAGTTTCCAAGACAAATAATATATTTTATATTGAGTGGAAAATTAATCATATATGGGACATGACATATAAAACAAAAGGGATCTCTTCTAACATATAGAAAAATAAGTTAAGGAGAAAGATTCAAAATCTTTCGCTTTTACGTTTAATTAGTCGTATCATGGGTCCAACAATCAACAAGATGAATTCCATACACTACAGTACACAACATGTTTGATTTTCAATACTACCCCAACTTTAACTTTACTATCGTCCAATTTCAACACGTCGGTCTTCCTATCCATTTTCCAAACCGTGTGTTTTAGACGATAATTAAAAAATCATTAATTACGTGGTTAGAAATAATAAAGTAAATTAACAAGTAAATCAAAGATTTTTTGATGGTGGGGCTTTTGTTAAATCTGTTAGCAATTAGGGAACTTTTGAATGTCTCGTGTCACTAACCTTCTGTTCCTTATTATCTGTCATCTTTTTGTTCTGTCCTTGGCTCAAGAATATGGAATCAACCCCAGATGTCAACCTTTTGAATGTGGACTTGTGGGAAGCATAGGCTTTCCTTTCTTCAATGGAACGTATTCTGAGTGTGGATTCTGGAAGGTAGATAAATGCGATAAACAAGTTCCGAGGATTAAGCTGGATAAAGATTGGCCATGGGTTTATGTTGCAGCCATCTCTCAGACTAACGCAGTCACGCTTCAAGAAAACAATACATTTGCATCAAATCTTTAGAAAATTTATGCCTTCAGAAATTTGAGCCTTCCAAGGTCTCATTTTATATCTGTTGAACCATACAATCAAACCTTCTTTAGATGTCCCAGGGATAGAATTCCTTCAAATTTCGTGCCAGACTGCAGAGAATGTAAACACTTCAATGTTGGCTATCAAAACGGTTCAAGTAACAATGAATTCCAAAGGCTTAATCCTGATTGTTCTGTGATTCAGTTCCCAGTGAAGAAGTCTCAAAAGCATGTCGACTTCCTTAATTTATATACTGGTTGGTTCCGTCTTCAACTGAATTTAACCAGAGAATGTCTTGAGTGTTTTCAGAGAGGAGGCCAGTGTCAAATTGACCACCAGGGAAATTTTCGGTGTTCAAAAGAAGGTATAATATAAATAATTACATTATGTTTTTGAAAATTAGTAGAAAATTTAGTTTCATTTCCAGTAAAATTCAGAATAACAAGAGCATATTAATTGCAATAACATATTTGTAATTTCATATCTCATCTAGCCAAGAAAAGTAACAGATCCAGATCTGCACGTGTGTTGATTTGTATCTTCTGTTGCAGGCCGAGATGGAGAAGATGGAAAATTCAGACTGAAGTTAGGCCTGGGACTCGGTAATGTATCTGTTTAATCAAGTTCTTATTTGTATTTTCTACTCATTAATTCAAAATTATAATCTTCTTTTTCTCTTCTTTGTCTGTCTCATTTTATAATATAATGTTATTGTTTATGTAATTGTGTAAATATTGATTGAGAGATGAAGAATAAAAGCTACTCAAAACACCTTGTAAAAGTTGAACCTTTTTGGTGAATTAATCTTCAGCTAGGAACCTACAAAAACCGTTTGGTTCTCTGTTTCATTCCTCTGTTTTTCTGAAAAGTTTTAGATAGTATGTAACTTAAAAGTATACCACTTCTACGAATAGCTCGTAATGCTGCATCTCTTCCGAGACCCGGACCTTTTATCATGACTTCTGCTCGTTGCATACCTTGATCCGCTACTGCTCGAATAGCATTTCCTGCTGCGGTTTGAGCAGCAAAGGGTGTCCCTCTTCTTGTACCCCTGAATCCACAAGTCCCAGCGGAGGACCAAGAAATCACCCGCCCCCGTACATCTGTAATAGTCACAATGGTGTTGTTGAAACTTGCTTGAACATGAATAACGCCTTTTGGTATTCGACGTGCACTTTTACGTGAACCAATCCGTCCAGTCCTACGTGAAACACTTTTTGGTATAGATTTTGCCATATTTTATCATTTCATAAATATAAGTTAGATATATGGATATATCCATTTCATGTCAAAACAGATCTTTTATTTTGATTTGTTCATCGGTTCCTTTAGAGAGTACCTTTTCGAAAGATTATCCTTGTCTTTGTTTATGTCTCGGGTTGGAACAAATTACTATAATGCTCCTTTCATCTTTGTTTGCTTATGTAATATTTTTTGTCTGCACAATTTCAAATGATATGATCTTCGTCTTCTCACCTTCATAAAATAGACATAAAAAATTTATATCAAGTCCTTTCTCCTAGAAATTTATTTTATCTTGTTTGAGAGTCTTTAAAAATCTATTTCTACATGAATGACCCTTCTAACCATACAAGATTTTCTTCTACCATTGCAATCCTCATGTTCTGATGATTCCTTTTCTTCAATTAATTGTAGCGTATCAGCCACTAGAACTGGTATCTTGATAATACTAGCCTTTTGCTCCTAGTAAAAATCATCCGCATGTAATTCCATGATCTTCTGGAAGAAGAAAACACAGGATTACCAAAACATTGCAGCCTTTTTAAGGAACCATGGATCCCTTGACCTTAAAAGATATAGTTTCTCAGATATTAAGAAAATGACCAATTCATTCAAGCATAGACTAGGCCAAGGAGGGTATGGAGGTGTTTATAAAGGTAGATTGTTTGATGGTCGTTATGTGGCAGTGAAGGTCTTGACTAGGTCCAAATTCATTCAAGCATAAACTAGGCCAAGGAGGGTATGGAGGTGTTTATAAAGGTAGATTGTTTGATGGTCGTTATGTGGCAGTGAAGGTCTTGACTAGGTCCAAAGGTAATGGTCAAGAATTTATCAATGAGGTTGCTAGCATTAGTAAGAGTTCCCATGTCAACATTGTCACTCTTTTAGGTTTTTGTTTTGACGGTCATAGAAGAGCTCTCATCTATGAGTATATGTCTAATGGATCTCTCAAGAAGTTTATACACGAAAAAAAAATCAATCCCAGACAGATCAATTAAAGTGGATAACATTATACGAAATTGCAATAGGCATAGCTCGAGGGTTAGAGTACTTGCACCATTGTTGTAGCACCCGAATTTTGCAATTTGACATAAAGCCACATAATATTCTATTGGATGAAGACTTTTGTACAAAGATTTCTGATTTTGGTCTTGCAAAAATTTGCTCTACGAAAGATAGTGTTGTATCGATGACAGGTGCACAAGGGACTATTGGTTATGTTGCTCCAGAAGTATTTTACAGAAGCTTTGGAGTAGTCTCTCACAAATCAGATATTTATAGCTATGGAATAATGGTTTTAGAAATGGTTGGAGGAAGAAAGAATATTGATGTTGAAGTTGATCGCATCAGTAAAATATATTTACCACATTGGATTTACCAACATCTTGAAGTAGACAAAGAATTTGAGCTACAAGGCATTTCAAATGAAGAGGATGAAGAATGTGCAAGGAAGATGATAACTGTTAGTTTGTGGTGCATATAGACTAACCTCTCTAATAGGCCACCAATGAGTAGAGTGGTGGACATGTTGGAAGGAAGCCTTGGTTCCTTGCAAATCCCACGAAGCCTTTTCTATCTTTTCCTAGATCACAGGTAGATTCTTCAACACATTTTGTTAGACTGATATTGTAATCCAATGACATACCAAAATGCACATCTTCCCACAAAGAGAAATGATTCGTATTTAAACTTTTCAGTCAATTTGATGATATTTTTACAAATATAAGAAGAATATTTAGGTGTCAATTGAAGTTATTCTCTGTAAGATTTGTTGTTGATATTTGATGAGTTCCTCAACTAGCCTACTCATAATTTAAGTTGCGGTTGAATTCATGTAAAATTTATCTTATTTCCTTTTTATTTACTACTTTATTGCAACATATAGGGTCTTAGGGGTAATGAGATATGCATAGATACTTCATGTTGAGATATATCTGATTACTTAAATGATGTTAAGTGGATGCAATTTTTTAATTGACATGGGAGTTTAAAAGCATTGAATATAAACTTATCTTGCATGGTTTTATAAATTCTTGTATAGGTACTTGCCCTAAACTCTCATTAATGGCCAAAGAACTACCAGAAATTAAAGCCCCGAGATTGACTTAAGCATATAATTTTTCAACCATGGATAGGTTATAGCAGACTGAAAGTAGCTTTAAGATTTTCCAAAGAGGCCCCCAAAAGCTAAAGATCCTGCTCCTTGATCAATCCTCATTCTCCTGAGTGCAGATAAATCAGCTAGAGTTATTGCTTTGTTTGCACATGGAGTATTATTTGAATGTTGAAGTTTCAGCGTAGTGATTTCTTGTTGGCCAGTCCACCCCATGTGTGGGTTTGGACACAAAATAAGCCCAAAAGCCCAAAGTAAATGTGCAGCCTGTCTGTTTCCAAATTCCAACCAAAAAAAAAAAAATGTGCTGCCTGTTACTTTTCATTTAGAGAGTGGGCATGGTTGTAGAAAGGGGTAGGGAGAGAGAGAGAGAGAGAGAAGGTGTCACTTTTTATTTTTAACTGTTCTTACGTTAGAATGAAGTTTATATATATCTTTTAAAATACTACCCTAACTCACAACTTTCTCTTTTGGTTCAGTTTGTCCAAGTCATCCTTTCTCTATTCACCAAGTCAACAGTGCATTTTAGAAATTAATTTAAAAACTAATTTCTAGGTAGCAATATTTGAAAAACATGTTTAGAAGAAACAATAAAAAAAAAGTAAAAAAAAGAAAACTATTAAACAAGTAATTGAAAGATTTCTTAGTAGTAATATTTGATGCTTGGTGTAGCTCACGAGCTACTGCTATAATTACTTGCCAGATAGAGGACTGTCAATGTCTTGTGGCATTTACCTTCTTCTCATCATTATCTTTCGTCTTTTAGTTCTGTCCTTGTCCCAAGAAGGAAATAAATTCAACCCCAGTGCCAACCTTTTGGCAAGGCGGGTATTCAGACATTAAGAAAATGACCAATTCATTCAAACATAAACTATGACAAGGTGAGTATGGATGTGTTTTTAAAGATAGGTTACCAAATGTTCATCATGTGGCAATGAAGGTCTTAACTAAATCCAAAGGTAACGAGAAGAATTCATTAATGAGATTGCTAGCATCGGTAGGACTGCCATGACAACATTGTCTCTCTTTTAGGTTTTTGTTTCAGGGACATAAAAGAGCTCCTATCTACGAGTTTGTGTCAAATAGATCTCTAGAGTAGTTCATAGATGAAAAGAATCTATTGAAAGTAGATCATCAATTGCAATGGGAAAAATTGTATCAAATTGCAATAGACATAGCTCGAGGATTAATTAGAGTACTTGCACCGTGGTTGTAGCACACAAATTCTACGCTTTGACATAAAGCCTCATATAATCTCCTAGATGAAGATTTTCATCTAGAGATCTCTGATTTCGGTTTAGCTAAAATTTGTCCTAGGAAAGAGTATTGTATCGATGATAGGTGTACGTCGGACCATTGGTTATATTGCTCCAGAAGTATTTTTTAGAAACTTTAGATTAATCTCTCCCAAGTAAGATGTTTATAACTTGTTAGAAATGATTGGAGGAAGACAAAATAATAATGTTGGAGTTTATAATAACAGTGAAACATATTTTCTATAATGGATTCACCGGCATCTTGAAGTAGATAAAGAGCTCATACTACAAGGCATTTCAAATAAAGAAGATAAATAATGTGTAAGGAAGATGGTAATAGTGAGCTTGTGGTGCATACAAACTAATCCATCAGATCTGCCAACAATTGGTAGAGCAGTGAAAATGTTGGAAGGGAGCATCACTTCCTTGCAAATTCCACCCAAGCCTTTCTTATCTTCTCCAAGATCAACCCAAAAAGATTCTTCAAATATTCTAATCAGGTAGGTCCTACAATGATGTATTAATCAAAATGCTATCTTACCAATAAGAAACATGACTTCATATGTATTAATACATTTGTAGTTTCATATTTCAATTAGCAAAAATATCACTTGCACTGTATGATATATATATATATATATATATAGAAAGAGAGAGAGAGAGATCAATGATTTCCATTTTTTACTGCGTGTTTTAGTAACTGCTTTCTTCATGGTCACTGAAATGGCTATTTTTCCTCCTCCACGTGCACCTCTGTGTTATAACTTTCGATATCTCATCTAGCCAAGAAATTTAATAGCTCTGGCTCTAGATCACCACGTCTTGTTGATTTTTTACAACTTTGTAACTTTAGCCTTCAGGACCGCCAAAACTTACCGGAAGTTTGTAACCCCTTTACACAACAATTTATTTGATTCGATCTTCTTACCGTGCGAGAATATGATAAACTTTCTAGAAAATGAAAGATCTTCTAGAGAAACAAACAAAGAATTGAGAGAAAATGCAGAACTTGAAAAACAGGGGATTTTCTGCAAAATGGAAATTTTATTGAATTTGGATTAAAATTATAAACTGATTACAATCTATTTTTATAAGTAAAGTACACGCTGGCAATCTGTGTCAATCTGCCAAGTAAACAAACACACTTCATCAGCATCTGAAAATTGAACGGCTTCAGTTGCGTTTCCTTCTACAGAAAGCAGCACTTCATTAATTCAGTGATCACCAAAACGCAGCACTTCAATTAAACTCAAAACGCATAATGAAAACCCAGCAACTTTGATCTGAAACGACAGCGTTCAACTAAAAGAATTTAATGCCACTTAACAGAAGCTGTTAATCGAACCGTTGAGCAGTGAGCATTTTTTAAAAACAAACGAAAACTGATACAGAGAACCGTTGAGCAGTGAACATCTTTTAAAACTGGAATCTATGTCAACATATATTAGACCAATGAACCCTCTCACATGAAACTAGGATTTTTTTTTTTTTTTTTTTTTCATGTGAGAGGGTTGGAAATATTATATCAATTATTGGCAGAATAGTCAAAACTCAAAAGTTGCCTATTGGGCTGCTTTTAAGTATTTTTCTGCAAGGCTTTCCTACACAATTTCCAAGTCAACCGACGTGCTTCAAAGGTTAGGGAATTAAACTTCTTTGCTTATTATAGTAAGAAATAATAGAGAATGATATGATAAAAAGATTCACCCAAAAGACTACTTTGTTAACAGTAGGTTATAATCTTAGCAGTGTAATTGCAATGTGTAATGCTACATGCATAAACAAGTTTTACAAAAATTTATGTATAAACTGATGTGGTATAAAATAAATGGAAGAGTGAATATGGTGAGTTTGACTTTTTATATTCACTCATCCATTCACTTTATGCCGGTTTGTACATCTAGTATTATTGAATTGCAATACAATAAACTGTACAGCAATTTATGTCCATTATCTGTTTCTGATCTTTTTTAATCGGCAAAGACTTCTCTTTTATTTTGCTAGCCCTTCTGTGGATTTTAAAGAGTCAATGAGTAAGTCTTCCAGCCCCAAGGTGGAATTATTTGTTCTATGAATTATTTGCAGAACAGTCAAACAATTGGCGACTAAACTTTTTTTATGTCTTTTTCTACAGCAATTTCCATACAATTTCAAAGTCAATTGAGCTACCATAATGAAAAATAAATGACAATAAAGCTACTGACACCGAAAAACTTATACCGAAATTCTGTATCGGCCTATCTGTAACATGTCTCTGATTTTTTTAACAATTTTTTTCTAGTGAACGGTGGTCCATCAAATTTGAACGGCTGTTCACTCACATGGACGTCTGTCCATATTATATGGACGGGGGTCCATATACCAGGGACGGAATGGACGCCCGTCCATACTTTAAAAAAAAAAAACATTCTAAACGGTGAACACCTCTTCTTCTTCGCCATCTCCTCTCTTTTTCTTCGTCTTCATTCCCCATCTCCTCGCTTAATGAGATAATTCCTGCAAGAACATCTCGCCATTCCCTAGGACCTCGAGATGCACTGCTTGCATCATCCATGGAATTACTTTTCTCAGAACATCTACCCAAACCACTAGAATGAGATAATTCCTGCAAGAACTTGACGATCTTTCTGAGCTGGGAAGCTCCCAAAAAGCATATGCACATTGGCGTTTGGTCCAGACCATGATTCAAAAGTAAAACTTATACATCCATTTCCTTTACTCGAACCATAAATTTTGAGAAACTAAAACGTATAGCAACATTAAGCTATCTCCAACAGAAACTATCATTTTTAGTAGCTTTAAACACTAAAAACTTAGAAAAATTAACCCCAAAAAAAAAACTTTTTAATCAGTAAAATTAATAAAGTGGTACAGAAGATCATAAGAGCTCCAGTCTCTTTGATAACAAATAAACATACAGCAACCTTAACCAGAAGATAAATTATTATTCGAACAAATCTTCTGATAACAAATAAACATACAGCAACCTTGATTTTTCATGCAAGTAAAACTAAACCATTGATTAACCGTACTCAAAAGCGCATTCACGAGACGGACTCCAGTCCATAAATATCCATGAATATCTTCAACTTCCCCAATTAGCTCTCTCACTTCATTAATCATTCATTTCTTCTCCTTTCAAAATTTTTATATATAATCCCTCGCTTCACTTCATTTTATCTCGTCAAACCCTGAACTGGAAGCTCTTAGTTGTATTAATGGCAGTTGTCAGGCAGCGCAGACAGTTGAATCTGCAACCGTGCCATTGCCCACGTTTCCCCTTACCTCTCCCTTTACCGTGCTTTACCAGAATCCGACCGTTGCCCACGTTTCCCCTTACCTTGTAATTTATGCATTACAAGTAGCTCGATACAGAATATAATTCTGTGGTCCTCCCATGAGAGCGCCATAATATAGAGCTGTCACGACTCACGAACATCTTCATCTGCTTCTAACTTCTAAGGAACACTGCCCAACAAATCAAACCAAAATTTAATTAGCATGCATATTAACGAAAAAAAAGAAGTTAAAATGACGTTAAATATGTAAGAGAATATTATGTTATATCGTAGAATGTTAGAATTATGCAGAATGCAAATGCACAGAAGCTCACGTGCTACAATCGACGTCCTTGGTGATGGGAACGCCGATCTGAATGCCACAAGCTTGTGGAAGTTGGCTGGCCTTGTCCGGCTTGAGGCTGGCATAGCGACCGACATCATCTTTCATACACTCACAGGCTGCTCATCTATCACCGGTGGTTGGAGTCATTGCTTTCAGATTCCTGACACCATCGCAGCAGACCGGTGAGGGGCCTGGTCCGCCGGTGAGAAACTCCAAGCAGTGAGCGAGAGCTGAGTCAACTTGTCCGCAACTTATGGCCCGGCCAGGCTCCACCATCAAGAGAAGCACGATTAGCACCTTTACCAGAATCCGACCGTTGCCCACGTTTCCCCTTACCTCTCCCTCCAGCTGTCGCCCCCTCCGGCAATTCTGCAGCCGTGGCCGCCTCCATAACATGCGCAGACTTGGAGGCTACAAGTCCTCGGCCACGGAAATGGTGGAACTGTCTACAAAGTCCGTTATAAACGGATTGACAAGATATTTGCTTTGAAAGTTGTCCACGGCGAGAGCGACTCCACCCTCCGCCGCCAAGTCTTCCGTGAAATGGAAATCCTCCGCCGTACCAACTCTTCTTTCGTCGTCCAGTGCCACAGCGTGTTCGAAAAACCGTCAGGGGATATTGCCATGGTGATGGAGTACATGGACGCCGGCACTCTCGAAACATTACTGCAAAAAAAGGGGACTTTCTCTGAACAAAAACTCGCATGCATGGTTTCTCGCACTCACTGATAAAAACCAAAATAATGGACGGAATGGACGCCCGTCCAAACTTAATGGACGGGCATCCATTCCTAATGGATGCCCGTCCAAATTTAAGGGACGGCCGTCCCAAATATATTTTTTTTTTCATATATGGGTCAAGGACGGACGTCCATTATTTATGGACGACCGTCCAAAAGTAATGGACGGCCATCCATAATGGATGGACGGCCGTCCCTAATATTTAACAAATTTGTTTAATTGTATTTTATTCAGGGACGGGCGTCCTTTAAATGGGGACGTTCATCCATATAATATGGATAAGTGTCCATGTGAGTGAATGATCGTCCAAATTTGATGGATGATCATTCACTAGAAAAAAATTGTTAAAAAAATCAGAGGCGTGTTACACATAGGCTGGTACATAATTTTGGTGCAAGTTTTTCTGTGTCTGTAGCTTTATTGAATAAATGATAAGAAAATGATATGATAAAAAAGGAGTCATCCAAAGGACTTTACAGTATCATTAGTGATGGAGTGACAATTTAATTTATTCTTTTTCGTTAAATTCTCAAATATGTACGTTGATTAACTAGGCTTTAAGTAATAAAAGATGGTCTTGAATATTTTATTGAAGTTAGATTTTGTTCTTAAAATATTTGACTCCTTACTAACCTTGATTAATTAGAAAGAGAGTAAGGAGCCTCTTCAAAAGCTTAAAAAGATTCCTGAAATATAATTAGATTTTCTTCCCAACTTCAACTGACAACTGCAAAGACTTGCAAAAATACAAGTTCGTCTCAGTTATTACCAATAATGTTTCATTAACAACCAATCACAAGTTTTATAGTCCACATCTTTGTCGTCTTTCTGTCTGACCCCGACATGTTTAGCTTTTCCTCATACATGTCAAACCCCTTTTCCCAATTTATACCTCTTTCTCAACTTTTGTAATAGGACCACCGAAAACTTCTCCATAAGTTTGGAGATAAAGTTTCTGTTTGTTCTTAACGAACAAGATGGAAAATCATTTTATGGCCACTATGTCGTGAATTTTCTAAACAAAACAACTAAAAGCCGTAAAAGAGGGAGCTGAAAAGGTTTACTTTCATCTTGGGCCGAACAATGAAAATGGCCATTCATGCACTGTACGTGTGTGATTTACGTGGCTGCCCCAACTTACATTTCTTCATTCTGTTATTCTCAAGTCTTCCCTACGCAATTTCCAAGTCAACTAGCGGGTTTTGTTTTGAAGGGAAATAATTAATAAGCTCAACTTCTGTGTTGAGAAGAAACAATAAGAGACTCGTATGATAAAAATGAAGTGAAGCAAAGACTTCTTAACAGTATTATTTGTTGAGAGTTTGTGTAGCTGTTGAATTTTTTTCTCCGATGGAGAACATTGGAGTGGCTCGTGTCTCCTATGTTGTGTTCTTTGTTATCTTTCATTTTGTACTTCCTTGCTTAGCTCAAGAAGGACAGAGAGTCAATCCAAAATGTCCACGTTTCTCTTGTGGTTTACTTGGCGATATCGGCTTCCCCTTCTCCAATCGAACGCATCCCGAGTGTGGCTTATGCGTAGTGGATGACTGTGACAAAGCGTTTCCGAAGATTCAACTGGGGAATCGTGGGCCACAGTTTTATGTTTCAAGCGTCTCTCAGGAAAATCTGGCCGAGCTTCATGACGCATGTTAAGAAGCATGTCAAAGTATGCTGTGTTATTTTGCAAAGATTAGAAGTTGGATGGCTCTAATTCTAATTAAGCAAAATGTAATACATTGTCGTTTTATACAGTGTAACAAACTATCAATATGTTTGTTTTCTGTTAAAGACTTAGTTAATAAAAATTAATGAATTCCAGAGTGTTCATCTTTCTTCTCAGGTTTGTATTTCGTTCTTCTTGATTTCTTTAATTTTCTTGATTCTTCATCTCAATACTGAATTTCTACATGGTATCAGAGCCCTAGACAGCATCTATGGTTAATCTTAGCTTTGAATCTTCAAGTTTGAATTCACAATCAATCGATATGGATACTGTTAACACCAACTTGACTACCTCAAACACTACACCCTCTTTACCAACGATTTTGGTGAAATTGCTGGAGAAAAACTACTCATTTTGGCGTTCGCAAATCCTACCAGCTCTGGTCTCCCATGGAATCGATGATTTCGTTATTGGAGAAAGAACCTATCCTCCTCCATTTGTGTTCGATAAAGCTGATGAGTCTGGGCAAACTATCAAGAAGTCAAATCCTAACTACTCCTCTTGGAAAAAGATCGATCAATTCCTGGTGAGTTGGTTGTATTCTACACTTTCAGAATCAATGTTTCGTCATGTTGCCAAATGTAACACTGCTTATGAGATTTGGAATACTTTAGAGCTTCATTTTCAATATGTTTCTAGGGCTAGGACTCTGCATCTTAGAAATTTGTTGCAATGCACTAAGAAAGAAAATTGTAGTGTTAGTGAATATGTATTGAAAATGAAGGAGTTGGGAGATGAATTGATAGCTAGCGGTGTGAATATAACTGATGAGGAGTTGTTACGCTATATACTGGATGGCTTAGGGCCGAAATATGATGCAGTAGTGGCCAATTTGACCTCCACCAGTAGTCAAACGATACTGCAAGAGGCTCAATTTTTATTGCATAAACATGAAATTAGGCTTGAAAGGCAACATAATGCGTTCTCTAACTTTCATGAAGCTCTTCTGGTGTCAAAACAACGGAGTCAAACTGACTCATTTTCAGGTCCTCATCATGTCAATTCTACCCTAACCCCAAACTCTAAGCCTCAAATACACTCCTAGCCTCAACCATCTCTCTCACAATTCAATCCTAATACTTGTCAGTTTACTGGAAACAATATGAGTCAAGGCTTTTCCAGATCAGGCTTTGGTCTGCCACATCAACAATCACTCTATTAGTTTCCATCGACGAGTGAAGGCTTTAGTCCTTTTAACCAGTACCAGGTTTTCAACTCACAACTAGTGCATAGTAGGGGACGAGGAAGGGGTTATTTTAGACCCAAACTGATCTGTCAAGTTTATGGTAAAGGTGGACATTCTGCCTTGCAGTGTTACCACAGATTTGATCATACTTACCAAAGTTTTGGAGTTGCTGGAGTTGGTTCACCTACTAATTCTCTTGGCTATAATGTTGAATCTGGTTCTCAAGGATCTTCCCACTTTAATGCCTCCCAAGGCCCAGCTCAAATTCCTTAGTCAAACAACTCAGCACAAGCACTTCTGATGACAAAGACTACGGCAGATCAGTTATACAACAGGTCAGCCTCTACTTCTTACAATGGTTTTGGACTTTTGGAATTTATCAGCAGAATAACAGTTACCCTCAACAAAATCTGACCTCTCAAGTGTTTTCACCCACAATTGGATCCTCTAGTGTTACTGCTTTACCTGAAGGAAATCAGTCTTATCAGTCCTCTACATATAATTCTCACAGTATACCAGTTGCCAATCCTCATACAATTATGGATCAGACCTGGTATGTTGACTCTGGAGCAACTAACCACATGACAGCAGATATGAGTAACCTGGTTATCAAGGACAATTATCAAGGTGGCTCCACAGTTCAAGTGGGCAATGGACAAACAATTCCAGTCTCCCAAACAGGTGTGTCTTTTCTCAACTCACAAAATTCTCCTAGGATCTTGCATCTTAAGAATGTGTTGTGTGTACCACATATAGCAAAAAATTTATTAAGTATATCACAAATTACTAAAGACAATGGAGTTATTGTTGAATTTCACTCTGACCGTTGTCTTGTAAAGGATAAGTGCACTCAAGAGGTACTGTTGCAAGGCTTCTTGAAGGATGGTCTGTATCAGCTGAAAGGTTCTTGCTCATCTGTGGCCTCTTCTATTGGAGGTGCTTCTGGTTCTAAAGCTTTCTCTCATGTTGCTGTTGTCACCAATACAAGTACTAGTATTAGTAGTAGTGATGATAAGACATGTCATGTTCCTGATTTTTTCAGTTTTACACCAACTGTTAGTAACTCAAATAAAGAGATTGTATCTCCAATAAGCAAGTCTGATGTACTATTGATAGCATTATGGCATGCTCGGTTGGGGTATCCACAAGTTAAAACTCTCAAGGATATTATGAATAAAATTCATGTACATGGTTGTTTTGATAATAAAATGTTTTGTGAAGCATGTCAATTCGGCAAAATGTCACAAACTTCTTTTCCCATTTCTGCATCCAAATCCACAAGACCTCTTAAGTTGGTGTATTCGGATTTATGGGGACCTGCTCCAATTTGCTCTTCCAAAGGTTTTAAATATTATATAATATTTGTGGATGACTATAGTAGATACATGTGGATATATCCACTTAAGCTTAAATCTGAGGCATTCAAAGGTTTTACACATTTCCATAAGTTTATTGAGAATTAACTGGATGCTAAACTCAAGACTTTGCAAACTCACTGGTGAGGTGAATTCAGGTCTTTTAATGAATATTTAAAAGAGCATGGCATTGGTTTTAGACATCCATGACCTTATCTACACCAGCAGAATAGTAGAGTTGAAAGGCGGCATAGAACAATCACCGAATTTGGATTGACACTGCTAGCAGATGCTAGTATGCCTTTGTGTTTCTGGTTGTAGGCCTTCTATACGACCGTATACATTGTTAACAAACTCCCTTCATCTGTTCTTCAGGATATCTCTCTTTACCAACAATTGTTTCAGCAAGAACCAAAGTACAATGAGCTAAAGGTAATTGGCTGTTCATGTTACCCTTACATTAGACCATACCAGAAGCAAAAATTCTCTTATCACACTGAAATTTGTGTCTTTATAGGTTATAGTCTTGCACATATAGGGTATAAGTGCCTTTCCTCCACAGGAAAGGTTCACATAGTGAAACAAGCAAAGTTTGTGAGACTGTTTTTCCATTTAAGCTTGGTTTCAAATGTTACCTCATTAAGGATGAAACTGCAGGAGGGCTCAATTCTCAGACTAATACAGATAGTTTTTTGTCCTTATGGAATCTTGGTCATTGCTTAAACAAAAGCAATGTTTCTTCTGTTACTATGGCAGCATCGTCTAACACTACTGCTACAGTCCAAACTGCTACTCCTTTTAGTTATACAGCAGATGTTCCTGATCATTCATCAATACCTTTAAGCTCACCATATGACACAGCTACTGATGCAGTTCAAATAAATTTGTCTAAAGCTACTAGTGCAGTTCAGCTTATTCCTCCTTTTAGTTCTAGAGCAGATGTTCATGGTAATTTATCACTGATTTTAAACTCATCTGATGATACAGCTACTTATGCAGTTCAAACAAATGTGTACGAAGCTACGGATGCAGTTCAACCTATTCCTCCTTTTAGTTCTACAGCAGATGTTCATGGTAATTCATCATTATTTTTAAGCTCACCTGATGATACAGCTACTGATGCAATTCAAACAAACGTGTATGAAGTTACTGATGTAGTTCAGACTACTCCAGGATCAGTAATCCTGGATTCTGCTACTATCTCTCCATCAGGAGAACCATCTGTTTTCATTAATCAACTGGAACATTCTTTCAATCAACATCATAATACACATCCAATGCTTACTATGTCAAAAACCCGGACCTTTTCAAAGCCTGATAAGTTACAATCTCAAGGTTGTTCTGGATGTGCATATCTCTCTACTCTATCTGTTCTAGCTGAACCAAAAACTGTCTCAGAAGCTCTTCTAATTCCAGAGTGGAACGTAGCAATGAATGATGAGTTTTCAGCACTGGTGCGAAACAAAACCTGGGAATTAGTTCCTTTCTCTTCCAATACGCATGTTGTAGGATGCAAATGGGTTTTTAAAACAAAGCTAAAGTCTGATGGCACTCTTCAAAAATAAAAGGCACGATTAGTGGCTAAAGGCTTTCAACAAACCCCAGGTTTGGATTATTTCGACACATTTTCTCCAGTTAGTAAACCTACCACTATAAGGATCATATTCTCACTTGCTGTTCATAATAGTTGGGATATCCAACAAATTAACATTAACAATGCATTTTTGAATGGAGATCTCACATAGCCTGTGTTCATGTTTCAACCTGAAGGTTTTACTGATCCTTAGCACCCCAAACATGTTTGTAAACTCAACAAGGCCCTTTATGGCCTAAAACAGGCGCCAAGAGCCTAGTTTGACAAGTTAAAGGCGGCTCTTACTGATTGGGGTTTTCTTGGTTCAGTTTCTGACACCAACCTATTTTTATTTAAAAAGGAGTCTCACATAGTGTATTTACTAGTGTATGTGGACGATATTCTCATTAATGGGAATGATTCTGCATTGATTACTCAAATAGTTATAGATTTAAATAACAAGTTTGCTTCGAAGACTTTAGGGTCTATCAACTATTTTCTTGGCTTTGAATTGCAAAGAGACAAGTCAGGTTTGCTGCTTGCTCAATCAAAATATGTTCTTGATCTATTGAACAAAGCTGGAATGGTAGAATGTAAGCCCTACAATACACCTATGGCCACTGGTACAAAACTGATGAAAGAAGATAGTGAAGCTTTCGATCAGCCCTCTTTTTATCGAAGTCTTGTGGGAGGTCTTCAATACTTGACCTTGTCTAGACTTGATCTATCCTTTGCAGTGAATAGATTGAGTCAATTTTTACAGTCTCCTACTACAAATCACTGGACTGCTTGCAAGCGAGTACTTTGATACATTAAAGGCACCCTACAACATGGTTTACTCTTCCAAAAACATCAGAATTTTGCCCTGGAAGGCTATGCTGATGCTGAATGGGTAGGTGATGTTGGTGATAGGCGATCCACAACAGGGTATAGCATATTTCTTGGTGGAAACTTAGTACAATAGGTGTCTATAAAACAGAAAGTGGTGTCTCTTTCTTCAACTGAGGCTGAGTATCGGGCTCTTAGTCAAGCAGCCACTGAACTTGTTTGGATCCAAAATCTATTCTAAGAACTTGGCATCCAAATCAAGAGTATTCCAATTTTGTAGTGTGACAATATGAGTGTAGGAGCACTATCTTCTAACCCTATTTTCCATACTAGGACAAAACATATTGAGATTGATGTCCATTATGTGAGAGAACTGGTTATTGATAAGAAACTTGCTATTCAATATGTTTCCTCTAAATTTCAAACTGCAGATGTGTTAACAAAGGCACTTCCTGCTCACAGGTTTCAAGTTCTTAAAGAAAAACTTACTGTTATGTCTTCTTTGCCAACGTTAGTTGCTACAATCAAAGACTAATTAAGTCTTATGCAAACTGAAGTCAATATGTTGCAGAAAGCTAAGTTTTCAGAGGAAGATAGTGTAGTTTACGGGGAAATGTTAAGTAGGAAAAATGTTAAAGCATGGCAGAAGTGAAGATGAGTTTAGAGAGGAAGATAGTGTAGTTTACGGGGAAATATTGTGAAGGAAGAATGATAAAGAATAGTAGGAGTGTTCTGTTTACGGAGAAATGTTAAGAAGAATGTCAAAGTATGCTGGGTTATTTTGCAAAGATTAGAAGTTAGATGGCTTTAATTTCAATTAAGCAAAATGTAATACACTGTCGTTTTATAAAGTGTAACAAAATATAAATATGTTTGTTTTCTGTTAAAGATTTAGTTAATAAAAATTAATGAATTCCAGAGTGTTCATTTTTCTTCTCAGCTTTGTATTTCGTTCTTCTTGATTTCTTTAATTTTCTTGATTCTTCATCTCAATACTGAATTTCTACAACGCAGAAAGTCAATATCTCTTGGACAACCATAGTTGCGGCTCCTTAAAAATTTAACTCTTCCTGTTACACCTTTTCTCACTTTTGAAATGCCCTACAATCAAACCATTTTCAAATGCCCCCTCAATTACAGTTTCCCCACAAATTCCGGTTGGTTCTGCAATAGCTCTCGACACTCCTTCATGATTTATTACCCAAGAGTTGAAGTGCCAAGTTCTCTTCCTCACTATTCACGTATTCCCTTCCAAGTCAATAAGACACAAAACAGTGTTGAATTCTTCAATTTTTACACTGCTCTATTCGCCCTGAAAGTGCAAGTAACGGAAAAATGTTAAGATTGTCATTTGGAAGGGGGCCAATGTATAAGTGACAGCAAGGGAAATTTTCATTGTTCAGAAAAAAGAACAGGTATCACAAATTACAGTAGTATTAGTAACTGCATTGTCATTTGGAAGGGGGCCAATGTGTCATCTTTTCCATGTTTTACATATTGGTTTCTTGTTCTAAATTACCATCTAATTTTCATGCATTTATATGAACTGCATTTAGTTTAATACCATATTGCCACAAACTCTTCTCTAGCTTTCTACTTAGATCACTCTATTGGATTTTGATCCATTCTTTACCTGGGTTGAGAGAAAGTAATTTAGTTTGTCAGAGCATAAAAGTCCTTTTCACAATCTTGTCCACATGTAGTTTTCATTGTTTCTCCTTTGATTGTGCTTCCCTCAACTTCAGACCCTACCACTCTGATTTAGTCTCTTTTCATAACTGTAACGATTCGGTTCCTGTCAATTACGTAAAATCTATGGACTTACAGATAGGTAGAGCTAAACTGAACTGGATGATACCAATTTATTATATATCTAAAGTATTTGATAGAATTAGGAGGATTCAGTACTACTCGTTGTGAGTAGATGTTTTCCACCTGTTTATAGAAACTCTTCTGGAGCAAGTACCTACTCCTAAAAGCAGAACACTAAGCACTTCTAGGATTTTTGATTGTCTAACATTGAACCTTACCCGTTACTACAGTTTTGATAGGTAAAATCGTTGTGTTCTTCATGAATCTTGGGGCAAAATTGCTGGTACTGATTTGTGGCCTGTGATGTGATTGAATTGCTTGCCATTGCAGAAACCTGTTTGTCTGTTTTGTATGAATTGTGTGCTCAGCCTTGAACTTCAAGTCTGATGATTCTAAATCCTCTGTTTCATGAGAGACAGAATTAGAGAAGAGAGCCTCTTCAAAACCATAGAAACATTCCTGAAATATCTTAGATTTTCTTGTGCATTCATTTTTTTTTCTGCGTCTTTTTCCTTTCTTTCAAAGCAGAAAGTTTGTCCTCAATTAATAGTCTTATCACAAGGGAAACTTGTAGTATTTCAACACTCTCGAGAATTTACGAAAGACAATGCCCCAACTTGCACATCCCATTCTTTCAAAAATTTGTTCTGTTTTTTCCCGATTGTCTAAAAAGTTCATATTTTAGTCCTCCCTGACACCGCCACGTTCAGATTTTCTTGTACATATCAAAACCCTTTTCTCTTTTCACCCCTTTTCTATACTTTTTTCATACGACCTCCAAAAATTTCTCCAAAGTTTGGGAACCAAAATTTCAATTTTGTTTTGTAATGGACATCCAGGCTATTATAAATTTTCTAATCTCACGATAATCATGGAGCCAAGATTTGTCATTTCTCTGGGTCCTTATCTAAACGCGGGTCAATCTAACTTGAAAGCCCCCATAAAAAAGGTTTTTGTAAAGTAGTCAATCTGTCAGGGCTTCTGTAGTTGTACTTATAATAAAGAGGGAGTTGAAAAGTTTTACATCAGTACTCTTTGTTTGACCTTAATTGCCCTTACGGTTTTCTTGGCAATATTGGCTTCCCCTTCTCCAATCGAATGCATCCAGAGTGTGGGTTGCTGGTTGTAGATAACTGCAATGAAAATGTTCAGAAGATTCGGTTGGGGAAGGATGGCCCCTGGTTCAGTATGACAGGCATCTGTCAGGATAATATGGTTAAGCTTTAGGACCATCTTTGTGAAGAACCCGCGAAGTATTATAGCCGCAACATATCCTTAAAACATTTTAGTCTTCCCATCTCTCCTTTTCGAACTCTTAATGTGCCCTAAAATCAATCCCTGTACGAATGCCCCCATAATAAAAAATTCCCCACAAGTTTCAGTTTTGCCTGCAAAAATTCTCAACACTCTATATCTACTACAGTTACCAGGTAAAAATTTGCCACCTTCTCCATCTCAATGCACACCTATTAATTTCCAAGTGAATAACAAGTGTTGAATATTCTGATTTGTTTACGGGTCAATTCAATCTGGAAGTGAATGTAACATATGAGTTTTCTTATTGTTTTTGGGCTGGCGGGCAATTCAAACTAAGGGATACTTTAGTTGTTCTGCGACAGAAAGAACAGGTACACAAATTACAGTGGCTGCTAGGACTGTTTCGTGGTTAAAACATGTCCTGCTTTTTATGATTTACATGGGTTTCTGGTATATCTTATTGGAAATATGGAATGGAATTGCATAAGAAAAGGATAAACCTAAGCTCTAGATCACCATGTTCGTTAATTTAATAGTGACTTATATCACTTTATTTGTAACTTCTGTTGCGGGCCAAGAAGGAGAAGATAAAATTGGGGCTGAAGCTAGGCTTAGGACTTGGTAATATATCTCTTTAATCTAATTCTTAGAGTTATGGTTACTCTCTGCTGATCGTTTCAAAATTATGATCTTCTTCTTCTCTACTCTCTACTCTCTATCTCTGCCTCATTTTATAATATAATCTTAATGTTTATGTAATTGTCTAAATATTGATAGAGGTGAAGAATAAAAGCCTCTCAATAACCTTGTCAAAGTTGTAAACCTTGTGGTGAGTTAATCTTTGATAAGAAACTATACAAATGCTTCAGTGTCTTTGATTCTCTGTTTTATTCCTTTCTTTTTCAGCAAAATTCAGATTACATGTTGCACTTCCATTCTTGTGTGCTTATGTATTATTTGGGTTAGACAACGGCTGAAAATTTCTCCAAAATGTGATCTTCGTTTTCTCGCCTCCACAAAATCAACTTCCTCATTAGTTGGTATAGTTATAATATCAACTTCTTCCCCCAAGAACTTAACTTCAACTTGTTTGAGAGTCTCAAAAACTTATTTCTTGGTGGCATGGATGACGCATCTAACCATAATTTTTTTTTTTTGCTGCCCTTTGTTGTCCTTATGTACTGATGATTCCTTTTTTCAATTAATTGCAACCGTATCAGTCACTACAATTGGTATATTGATAGTTTTGGCCTTTTGCTCTCGGAGAAAATCGTCACCACATAATGCCATGGTCTTCTGCATGAAAAAAACTAAGAATTACCAAAACATTGAAGCATTTTTAAGGAATCATGCATGGATCCCTTGCTCCTAAAAGATATAGTTATTCAGATATTAAGAAAATGACCAATTCGTTCAGACACAAAGTTGGCGAAGGAGGATATGGAGGTGTTTACAAAGGTAGGCTACTTGATGGTCGTTATGTAGCAGTGAAGAATTTAATTGATTCCAAAGGTAATGGTGATTTTAGGTTTTTGTTTTGAGGGTCGTACAAGAGCTCTCATCTACGAGTATATGTCAAATGGATCTCTTGAGAAGTTCATATATGAAAAAGATTGATCCCAAACAAATCAATCACTAAAGTGTGAAACATTATGCCAGATTGCAATAGGCATAGCTCGAGGATTAGAATACTTGCACCGTGCTTGTAGCACACGAATTTTACATTTTGACATAAAGCCTCATAACATTCTTAGATGAAGACTTTTGTCCAAAGATCTCTGATTTCGGTCTTGCTAAAATCCTTCCTAAGAAAGAAAGCATTACATCAATGCGAGGTGCGCGAGGGACTATTGGTTATATTGCTCTAGAAGTATTTTCTAGAAGTTTTGGAGAAGTCTCTCACAAATCAGATGTTTATAACTATGGAATGGTGGTGTTAGAAAGGGTTGGAGGACGTAGGAATATTGATGTTGAAGTTGGTCGTACAAGTGAAATATACTTTCCACACTAGATTTACAAACGTCTTGAAGTAGATGAAGAATTTGGATTGCAAGGCATTTCAAATGAAGAGGATAAAGAATGTTGCAGGAAGATGATACTAATCCCTCAGATCGGCCAACAATAAGTAGAGTGGTGGAAATGTTGGAAGGAAGCCTTGGTTCTATGCAAATCCCACCAAAGCCTTACCTATCTACTCCAAGATCACAGGTAGAATCTCCAGCACAGTTTTTAGACTAATATTGTAATTCCAAATTGAAGATCTTCGCACTAGGAAATTGACTATGTATATATACTTTCTGTCAGGCTCTTCGATGATGATTTTTCACATATGTAAGAAGGCTTAAATTTTAATTAAAAGTTATGTTGTTACTGAAGAGTTAAAAGATGGTTTTGAAAATTTTATCGAAGTTGGATTTTGTTTAGAGTTAAAAGTTGTGTAAGCTTGTATGTTGTTTCGTTGGGTGTCGTACGTCGGGATTATTTTATTATGTTAATAGATTGTTCGTTGGGTGACGTATTTTGGGATTAACTTATTGAGTAATGTTTTTTTTTTTTCGGGGTGACTTCAGATTTGGAAAGTGGTATTAAAGTTAGTTTTTGTTGTGAAGTATTTTATTAAGAATTATGTATGGAAACATGTTTTCGCCGGTGAGGAGATTAAGTTTTATTATTGTTGGAAACTCAAGGAAATGCTTTCTATGTTTAATATTCGAGGAATTCAATATGTACAAAATATTTTGACGGAAGCAAAATTATATTAGAAAATATTAAAATATGTTAAAGAAAAGCATTATTTTTTTTTAACTAGAGAATCAATAGTGGTTTCAAAACCACCAAGTAATAAAAAATGGTCTTGAATATTTTATTGAAGCTAGATTTTGGTCTTGAAGTATTTTACCAAAAGTTTTGTAAGCTTGAATTTTGTTTCCCTCGGTGAAGTATGGCTGATGAATTTCAAGCCACTGTTGGTGACGTTAGGCTTGGTAAATTTGATTTTTTAGTAAACTTTATTAAGGTGTTGGGATTATTTATTATGTTAATAGATAGTAAGCTAAAATGTTTCTTCTGGAGTGTTTATTAAGAGTTGTATGAAAGCATGTTTTGGTTGGAATCATTAATTTTAAATTGGATAGGAAAGTCTTGCGCAAACAGATTTCACTGGAAAGACTTGGACCAAAATTCTGACTTGTCTCACACTAAATGTTAAATTCAATAATTAATTAATTCTAAATCTCAAGAAAAGTCTAAATGGGGATTTATTTAGCTAGTGCATTTACAACTTTTGGGGTGGCTTGAGATTTAGAAACATGTTTTGGCTGTTGACGAGGGTTATTCAGAGCTCTTAAGGAACTTAGTTTTATAAAGAGTGTGTGTTGCCGCAAACACCGTGTATTAGATTACCTTGATTCTCTAGTTTTGTATATAAACAAAGTCAGTCAATGAAATCATTAGTGACAATTTTATTCTTTTTGTTAAATTCTCAAATGTGTATATATGTTGATTAACTAGGCTTTAAGTAATAAAAGATGGCCTTGAATATTTTATTGAAGTTATATTTTGTTCTTAAAATATTTTACTAAAAGTTTTGTAAGCACGTATGTTAGTGATGGATTTGAAGCCATGCACCCTTGGTGACGCATTGGCTTGAGAAATTTGACTTACTAGAATTAATGTTTTCTTTTGGGGTGACTTGAGATTTAGAATTAAAAATTGTTTGTGAAAACATGTTTTGGGCGGTGAGACGGTCAGTGGATAAGATTTTAGTCAGTTGGAAAGATTTAGAAAGCGGTATTAAAGTTACTTGGAATTAATGATTAAGTTTTACTATTGTTGGAAAGTGAAGGAAATTAATGCTTTTGATATCTAATATTCGAGCTGTTCAATATGGACAGAATATTTTGATGGAATGTAGAATTTATAATATTAGACAATATTTTTATTTTTTTTGAAGAAAAGCAATACTTTAGTATTGTGCAAATTATATACAACACTTTAGTAAAACTCGATTTTTGAAAAGAAAAATAATTATTTTTACAATAAAATTATACTTACAACTTTTTCATTCAACTTTTCTATACAACCCTGCAGTGATAGCTCGCGATTGGTTTATTTGTATTTAGACAGACGAGACCTCATACGAGCTGACCAATCGTAAGTTGTCATATCAAAGTTGTATGAAAAAGTTATAAATGTAGTGCTACTCTTATTTTTGTGTAGTATACTGAAAGTGTTCAAAAATGTTTTACAAAATTATCCAGTTATACTGCTTTCTTGTAATTTGTAATATACAAATATTTTAATTCAATCTTTTGTAGTACCTTGAGCATAAAATATGTATAACCCGACACTCATGGGTAAAAATTATGGCTACACTATTGACTAGGAGGGATCCTGTCAAAAGGTATTCAAAAGAAGTTAAGTTTCAAAAGAGAAGTAAGATTAGGGTTACTTAATATAATTTCTCTATTTCCTGTATGTTTTTGAAAGACTTTAACAACAAAATTTTTGAAGAGGTTTGTTTAATTATTTTTAAATAGAATACTTAAAGTGTTCAAAAATGTTTTTCAAGTTATTTAGTCACTGAGTCTTTCAGTGGACTCTTTTCTAAAAAAAATTTCCCTTCCAAGTCTCTACAAAATAATGTTGTAAGATCCTAACCGGGCCTTGACTTGGCCAAGGGGCCGATTCCTAGGTCGGCCGATTGGACCGATGACGTCAACATAATGTCAGCATGGCATAATAAATTTTTTAAAATTCTAATAAATTTCCAAAAATAATTCCATCCAAATCCAAAATTCAAATAACAATATAACATGAATAAAATAAATTGAAGTGCAAATCTAAAGATGAAATTATTTTGGAAAATTATAGAATTTTAAAATTTTATTATGTGATGCTAATGTTATGCTGACATCACTGATCTAACCGATGGTTGAACCGATAATTCGGCATTGTTTCTCTGGTTCAACCTAGGTCAATTCGGTCCAATTACTATAATTGAGTTTAGAATATACTCGGATTGGATAACGGTCCGGTTCCCAATCGAACCGAGTGGTCCAATATGAGTTTTAAAACAATGTTACATAAATTGTTTTAAACATTTATCAGTTTGAGCTAGGTTGGCCCACACGATGTTGTTTAATTTTTGCATTTCCTGTTGCATGTCTTCATAATAAAACTAGATAGGGGTTTACTATATGTTTCCAAAGACTTTAACTACAAAATTTCGTAGTCAAACAATGCATTTTAAAAGGTATGGAAATGATATTTATGTAAACGATAGACTAAAAAAATAGTAGAAATAAAAATAAGATATCATTTTCATTTGTTAGTAACAAAATATTGTAATACAAAAGTTAAACAAATATAAGTTAAGGAGAAAATTCACCTTTTTCTTTTTTTCGTCAGTCATTGTTAGGATGTTAGAAAGTTTGTTAAAACAGATAACTAATTCTGTTACTCTGTTAATCACATGTTAGAGTTTGTTAATATTGTTTTAAGTTTGTTAAACAGATGGTTATTAGTTAGTTAGTGCAGCTTGTATAAAGAAAAAAAAAACTGAAGCTACCATTTATTGTTAATAAAAAAACGCAAAAAAACAGATTACACTTTCTCTCTCAAACTCTTCCTTTTTCTTCTCTGCACTTTATCAGTTAACCTTTCGTTCCTCTGCATTTTACCAGCTGCTTTAACAAAGTTCAGCTGATTTTCACCTCTAATTGTCATGGGTGAAAATCAAAAGATGAATTAATTCAATGCAGCGTGTTGTAGAGGACAATTGAAATATTTAAGTTGACTAGCTACATGCATGTACGTTTAGAAGAAAAAAAACAATAAGACTAAATTAGTATATATAATTAATGAATGAACAATTGCTAATTAGGGAATTTCGGAATGTCCTGTGTCAATTGCCTTCTGTTAATTATTTTCTTTAGTCTTTTAGTTTTGTCCTTGTCCCATGAACATAAATGCGACCATAAATGTCCACCTTTTCAATGTGGAGTTCTGGAAAGTATAGGCTTTCCCTTCCACAATGGAACGTATTCTGAGTGTGGCTTCTTGAGAGTAGATCGCTGCAGTAAACAGTTTCCGAGGATTAAGTTGGAGAAAGATTGGCCATGGTTTGATATTATAAGCATCTCTCAGGATAACACGGTCACGCTAGGAAATAATCAACTTGCAGCTTTGACAGAATTTTTTAACTTCAGAAATTTGAGCCTTGCAGATTATCCTTTTATCTCTGTTGAACCATTCTATCAATACCAGTTCAGATGTCCCCTTGATAGTGTCCCACAAAATTTAATAACACAATGCAGGGAGTCCAAACACAAACTTGGCTACCAAAAAGTCTCAAGTGATGTTGAATTCCTGAGACTCAATCCTAATTGCTCGTTGCTTAAGCTTCAAGACAAGTCTGTAGAGGGTGTCGAATTCCTTTCTGTATATACAGGGTTGTTCCGGCTTCGAATTAAAGTAACGGGAGAATGTCTCGAGTGTTTTCACGAAGGAGGTCAGTGTAAAACTGACTACAAGGGAAAATTTCAGTGTGCAAATAGAAAAGGTATGAAAAATTATTTTACCATCTCTCATAATTTAAATTAAGGTTTTGGGTAAGCCCATCTTTACTAATTAGGGTATGTTTGCTAAAATACCCTTATTTCGTAATAAATATATCACCCAGCCAAGAAAAGTAACAGCTCTAGATTAGAAGGTGTTTTAATTTCATTTGTAATTAACACAATTCTATTTGCTATTTCTGTTGCAGGAGATGGAAAACTGAGACTGAAGCTAGGCCTTGGACTCGGTAACATAACTTTTTAAACAAATATCTTATTGATAATTTCTTCTTATTCTTTGGTTAATTCTGTTCCTAGGATTCCAGGAACAATTGAATATCTTACGAGTTAATTGTTCTGGCATTACTTCAAATTCTATTACTCTAAAATATGAGATAGATACTAAAATTGTGATAAGGCTTGAACTAAATCAAACATACCCTAGAAAATTTCACAATTAAAATTCTCTCCACTGTTTGGGCTCCATTGTGTGTTGATATTAATAGAGACTCCTTATTTGGATGAATCATTTCTTCAGACAGAAGAAGATTATGTAAATACTTATTCGGAAGCTTATCAAATTTTACTGTGGAAGACACAAATTTTCTTAACAATTTGTCATAATATATGAGATCCATGCAAATATTATAAAAAAAAAAAATGGATACAAATTAATCTTAATGTTCATGTAATTTGTAACTATCCCGTGTGTTGATTCTCATTCTTTGTTCGCGTATGTATTGTTTGTGTCATTCTAATTCTAACCATGCAAAATTTTTGTCTACCGTTTGCTATCTTTTTTTATCTTATGATTCCTTTCTTCAATTAATTGCAGCTATACGACCATTGGAATTGGTATGTTGATAGTTCTAGCCTTTTGCTACAAGAGAAAATCATCACCGCATAATTTCATGGCCTTCTGGAGGAAGAAAACTAAGGATTACCAAAACATTGAGGTATTTTTAAAGAACCTCGGATCCCTTGCTCCTAAAAGATATAGGTATTCAGATATTAAAAAAATGACCAATTCATTCAAGCATAAAATAGCACAAGGAGGGTTTGGAAGGGTTTACAAAGGAAGGCTACTTGATGGTCGTAATGTGGCGGTGACGCTCTTAACTGAATCCAAAGGTAATGGCGAAGACTTTATTAATGAAGTTACTAGCATTCGTAAGACTTCCCATGTCAACATTGTCACTTTTTTTGGTTTTTGTTTCGAGGGTCGTAGAAGAGCTCTTATTTACGAGTTTGTATCTAATGGATCTCTTGAGAAGTTTATAGATGACAAAAATCCATTGAATTGGGAAACATTGTCCCAAATTGCAGTAGGCATAGCCCGAGGATTAGAGTACTTACATTGTGGTTGTAGTACACGAATTTTGCACTTTGACATAAAGCCACATAATATCCTCCTAGATGAAGATTTTTGTCCAAAGATCTCTGATTTTTGTCTTGCAAAAATTTGTTCCAAGAAAGAAAGTATTGTATCGATGTCAAGTGCACGAGAAACTATTGGTTATATTGCTCCAGAAGTATTTTGTAGAAACTTTGGAGCAATCTCTCACAAGTTAGTCGCCTATAACTATGGAATGATGGTTTTAAAAATGATTGGAGGAAGAAAAAATAACAATGTTGGAATTGATAAAAGCATTGAAATATATTTTTCAAATGGATTTACGAGCTTCTTGAAGTAGATGAAGAACTTAGAGTGCAAAGCATTTCAAATGAAGAAGATAAAGAATGTGTAAGAAAAATGATAATAGTGAGCTGGTGGTGCATACAAAATAATCCATCTGACCAGCCAACAATGAGCAGAGTAGTGGAGATGTTGGAGGGGAGCATCAATTCCTTGCAAATTCTGTCAAAACCTTTCCTATCTTCACCCTCAATAGATTCTTCATTCTATGTAGGTTCTAAAATGATGTATTAATGAGTTTTAATTAAATTTATTATGTCAAAAAATGTATATGTTTGCCAGACGCATATGACAAATTTTAATATAACCTGTCGTGGGCCTGATAGCATGAGAAGTGGGCGGACTATAATTAAATGTCGTCGACTGAAGGGTAGGGCAAACTTTTACTTTTTGAATTACTGAGCTAGCCACTTATCATGTTATTTGGGCCTTCTTCGGCTAGTGACTGACTAAAACCCATTGTTTTATATCATCGTGCCCGATGGCCTTTAAGAATAAAAGAGGTCTTCTTGGATGATTTTGAGCCCTTAGAATTGTAATCTTGAGTTTTCCTAAACAAAAAATTGGGCATCAACAACAATTCAAAAAAATAGGATTTTAGAAATAACAACACAGGGGGTTTATTTTTTGTGGGTTGTGTATATAACTCTTTTTATAAATGATAAAGTTGTAATTAAGAAAAAAATTTTAAACGGGTTCTAATAAAATAATAGGTGGGGGTTCAACATCATCATTCATATTTAAATTGAATTTAAGTTAAAATTTATTACCTACTTAATTATTTATTTATTTGTAAGCATATATAATCAGTCTTGTTCTCTACTAAATTGTTTATCAATCAATATTTTGGTGTTATTTTCGCTTTTATTTAATTATATCATGAATTCCAAATTTTATTTATCTTGATCTTTAATCATTTTTTTATTTCACGTTATATAATCTATTAAAAATGGAATAATATTTTGTTATTCTATGTTATAAGTAAAACAAATTATATATCACATACCATTTTAACATTTATGACAATTATGTGTCGATCTTTCTCACCTTAAGAGAATCACAGAGCAAAAAGTTTTTGTGAGTGGAATAGCATAACTTGCATTAAAATCATGTTTCCATTGGATAGTTCATTCTGTATTATTGACCATAAAAGTGAAAGTGGTCAAAGTGTCAAATATTGCCTCTTTACACTGTCGTTTAGTTTGTTTATAATTGTGCTCTTTATGCTGTCGTTTTAAGCAGCAATTGAACTACTGAAGTAGCTACTGAACGAATGAGTATAAGTGAAGCTTAAGTGAGCTTTGTTACTGTATTCTAAAAAGAGATTAAAAATTGAAATAGAAAAGTTCTTGCCCTCTTTTCTCTCTGTTTTTCTTGATTTAACACTGCAGTCCTTCATTTGTACATGGTATCAGAGCCACTGACTTGCGTCAATGGCGAATCCTTCTAAACCTACTAATGGACTCAATAATTCAAACGAATTGTTGAATCACTCAGCACATCGAACTTCGTCGCCAGCTCTAGCTACCAGCCTACAAGTCATCAATCCTAAACTCACTCAAAGCAACTATCGCTTTTGGAGTTCTCAGGTACTATCTACCGTTGGTTCTCACGAACTTGAGGATCATCTCCTTGGTAAGATTGCATGTCCCTCCCCTCTTATTGTTGTTGATTCTGATATTACTCAAGATTTAGGTCAAATTAGTGGTGAGGTCAAGTCAAGCAATGTCTCTGTTAATGAACAATTGAATCCAGCCTATATACTATGGAAACGAACTGATAAGTTCCTAGTTAGCTGGCTCTTGGCTTCAATTTCCGAAAGCATGTTTGGATATGTATCAAGTGTAGGAATTCCATGAAATATGGTTTGCCTTAGAGAATGAATTCATTACTGACTCGAAGGCTAGAGCATTACACTTTAAGAATCTTCTTCAAACTACACAAAAAGGCAATTTAAGTGTAGGAGACTATGTTAAGAAAATGAAAGAAATTGCTGAAAGTTTGTCAGCTAGTGGAATGGTAATTGCGGATGAGGATCTCTTACAATATGTTCTTGACGGGCTAGGACCTGAGTTTGATGCTGTGGTAGTAAATTTAACATCACGTATTGAGTCAAAATTTGATTCTGTCACACTACAAGAGGCTCAATTTTTACTGCAAAAGTATGAAATAAGACTTGAAAAATTCAATGCAGTTGATTTGTACAACTGTTCAGCACATATAGCCTCAACTGGCACTTTAAGCACTTCACATGGTTCCTCTAGTGACACAAATCGTGTTTCCAAACCTGTGATAGAAAGTTCACAACCTGACAGAGTGCCTAGTTCCCTTTATCCCTACTGCACCTACCTTAATATCACTAGGTAATCCTCATTATCCCCAATATCCTCTCTTAGCTACCCCTCAACAGTTTGGTCAGAATTTTGGGCAGAGTCTTGGGCAAACTATATATCATAACAGACCACCTGCTGTTGGGGGGATGTCATATGGAAGAGGTAGAGGTCGAAATTCTGGGAGAGGCAAGTTGATTTGTCAATTGTGTAACAAAGTAGGACATTCAACTGGTCAGTGTTACCACAGGTACAATTCTGCCTACACTGGACTGTTTCAAACCTCTACACCAAACACACCACAACAGCCAAACCCCTACTATGAGAATTTTTCTCTCCCACAGTCTCAGTTGAACAGCACTGGGACAGTTTACATCTGGTACTCGTCCACATAGTGGATTTGGGGAACTTTCTTATGCTCAACAACCTCACAGTTCTCATTTGGGTACTCCATTTGACAGAGTTAATCTTGGAGTTGCTGTGACTGCTGATAATGCTGCAACTACTGGTTTTGGTGTTCCTAGCCAACAGATGCCAAGCCAAAGCCAAGCTCATTTTGTAAACTCAGTACCAGATTCACAGTATCACCCTTCAACATCTCCTGCTCAATCTTCTCCTCAATCACAGCAGTTTGCTATTGCTTCATCACTCACACCCACTGATCCAATTTGGTATATGGACTCAGGAGCAACTGATCATGTTACCTCAGACTTCCATCATCTGAATCTCAGCAAAGGCTATTCTGGAAAGGATCAACTTCAAGTAGGTAGTGGTGAGTTTCTTCCTATCTCCCATACTGGCCATTCGGTTATTCCAAGTGCCTTTCATTCTAAGTGTTTACACCTTAAAAACATTCTATGTGTGCCTAAAATAACAAAAAACTTACTTAGCATATCTAAATTCACTAAAGATAACAATGTTGTTGTTGAATTTGATTCTAACTGCTGTGTTGTTAAGGACAAGTGCACAGGAGTAATTTTACTGCAAGGGGACCTTAAAGGTGGTTTGTATCAGCTGAATTCCTCCTCTACTCAGTCCTTACCTGTCCCTCATTTGTTGTCTGCCCCTGTCTCATCATCTAATGTTGTCTCCATCAATACTCCTGCTCCACAAGGTTTTCAACATCAATCACAACATTGTAGTAATCCATGTACTTCAAAACAGTCTAATTCTTCAGGTGTTTTCACTAGACCTGATGGTCAAGGTCACCTTGATGCCCTTTTTGTGTCAGAAATGTCTCATGATCAGAATCAACATGTCTTGAATAAAACCTGTAGTGCTACTGCTCGATCTATTGAGTCTGATACTGGTAGTCAGTTTGTGTCCAACATCAATAATGTTGGTGTAGACAATGTTCCTAATACTACTCAGTGTACTTCATTTTTGAATAATAAAAATTCTTGTTCTGATATATGTGTTGGTCCCATGCATGCTCCTGATCTGTGTTCTACATCTAATACTGTTAATATCTGCTATTCTACAGCTGAAACTGATAATGCACATTCATATGTTTCTGGTTTATGTTCTAACTCTGCTAATGTTACTAATTGCACATCAATTGATGAGAACTGCACTACACATTCACATACTGTTACTCCACATTGCTTGACAGTAAGTGTTGACACTGATGAATATTTACTCTGGCACAAAAGGTTAGGACATCCTCACTCACAAGCTCAACATCACATACTAACCACTATGCATATCAAGTTTCCTACAAAACTAAACACTTCACTTAGCTCTCATAATACTTTCTGTGATGCCTGCCAATTAGGCAAATTACATCACACTACTTTCCAAACTTCACATTCTCATGCCTCAGCACCCTTAGAACTAGTTCATAGTGATGTTTGGGGTCCTGCCCCTATAACATCCATTGAAGGTTTTAAATACTATGTTCAGTTTCTAGATGACTATAGCAGATTCACATGGCTGTTTCCTCTCAAAACCAAAGCTGAAGTTAGGTCAGTTTTTATAAAATTTCAGCACCTAGCTGAAAGACAGTTTGGATATAAACTTAAGTGCTTACAATCTGACCAGGGAGGCGAATATAAGGCTCTTCTACCATACCTAAGTGACCAAGGTATCCAAATTAGGCAATCTTGTGCTTATGTTCACCAACAAAATGGTAGAAGTGAAAGAAAGCATAGGCATACTGTAGAATCTGGACTAACATTGCTTGCCCATGCATCCATGCCTCTTCAATACTGGTGGTTAGCTTTTGAAACTGCTGTATATTTGATTAATAGAATGCCTACTGCCACTCTTTGTAATTTGTCTCCTTATCAAAAATTATTTAATAAGGTTCCTGTTTATGATGATTTGAAAGTTTTTGGATGTTCTTGTTTTCCCTACATGCGAAGTTACAATAAACATAAGTTTGATTTTCATACCATTAAGAGTATTTTTGTTGGGTATAGTTTGATTCACAAAGGGTACAAGTGTCTAACTCCTGATGGTAAGATTGTAGTTACACCCAGTGTGAAATTCAATGAGTGTGAGTTCCCTTTTGCTGATAATTCTCTGCAGTCTGTTTTTCAGTCTTCCAACTCTACTTTTTCCAGTACAGTTCACAATACTGATCCCTCCACAACCATAAACACTTCATCCCTTCCTTTTTATTCTGTTCCTTATTCCTTTCAATCTTCAGCAACCACTGATCCCTCTGCAGTGAATATTACTACTGACAATCTGTTCCTGAACATCCAGCAGCTGGTAAGAATTCCTCTTCTCTTCATCCTCCTATTCTCAATTCAAATATTTATTCTTCTTTAATGCCTGCTTCCACTTCTTGTACCAACCCATCTCTACCTACTAATACATCATTACCTACACCAAATCCCTCTACTGATAACTGTTCCTCACCCTTTATCAATCCCAGTGATTCTTTTGAATTCAATCCTGCTACTACTTCACAAATACAAGCTGTTGTTCCCACAAAGCCTACAGACTGCTCACTCTCACCATGTCCACTTGTTGTTGATCTTACTTCCTCACAATTTGCTGATGGTTCAGCTGGTTCAAGTCTGGGTTTACAGAATACAGTTTCTGTCCTATTACCTCTGCCACTGTCAATTTACATCCTATGATCACTAGGTCCAAATCAGCCACTCAAACTAGTTGTTCAGATGATTGCCATTTAGCCTTTTCTGCTGAAGAGCTAGAGTTCCCTGAATTGATTGAAGCTGAACCAAACACAGTCTCTGCAGCCCTTAAAAATCCCAAGTGGAAGGCTGCTATGCAGTCTGAATTTGATGCTCTTGTCCAAAACAATACTTGGACTCTTGTGCCTTTTTCTTCTGATATGAATATAGTGGGAAACAAGTGGGTTTTTCGCACCAAACTCAATGCTGATGGAACACTGCAGAAATATAAAGCTAGACTAGTTGCTAAGGGATTTCAACAGACCCCTGGCCTTGATTACTTCGAAACCTTCAGCCCAGTAATCAAACCAGCCACAATACGGATTATTTTGACTCTTGCAGTCACTCATGGGTGGGATGTGCAACAAATTGATGTTAATAATGCATTCCTCAATGGAGTGTTAACTGAAACTGTCTACATGACCCAGCCACCTGGTTTTGAGAGTTCTACTTTTCCTGATGCTGTGTGCAAGTTAAACAAGGCCTTATATGGTCTCAAGCAAGCTCCTAGAGCTTGGTTTGACAAGTGAAGGCTGCTCTACAACTCAAAGGTTTTCAGAATTCAGTTTCAGACTCAAGTCTTTTCACTCTTCACCAAAATTCTGGCAATATATATGTCCTGGTCTATGTTGACGATATCCTGATTACTGGTTCTGATGAGGTCTTTATTGCTCAGTTGATGAAGGATCTTAATGATCATTTTGCCTTAAAAACTCTTGGCCCCCTTAAATATTTTTTAGGGTTGGAAGCAACCAGGAATTCAAATGGTGTTCACCTAAGGCAGTCCAAGTATGCATCTGATTTGTTGGTAAAAACTAAAATGATGGAAGCACATGCTTGTTCAACTCCAATGGCTGTTGGTGTTAAGCTCGTTCTGAGACTGAAGCTGTTTCAGATCCTCGCTTTATACCGCAAGATGGGTGGGGGCCTTACAATATCTCACTCTGACCAGGCGAGACATCAGCTTTACAGTGAATAAGCTAAGCCGGTTTTTACAAGCTCCAACGGAGTTACAATGGCAAGCTTGTAAACGAGTGTTACGGTATATAAAAGGGTCTCTGTATTATGGTCTTCATTTTAAACCAGCAAGCAATCTGCATGTAGAGTGCTATGCTGATGCTGACTGGGGTGGTAACTTAGAGGATCGAAGATCAACAAGTGGTTGTTGTGTTTACCTAGGACCTAACTTGATTCAATGGAGTTCTAGGAAACAGAAAGTTGTTGCTCTTTCTTCCACTGCAGCAGAGTATCGAGCCCTTGTTCAAACTGCCACAGAAGTAGCATGGTTACAAAGTATGTTTACTGAGTTGGGGTTAGTCTTTCACACGGTTCCTGTGATATGGTGTGATAACGTTAGTGCTGGAGCACTTGCATCCAATCCTGTGTTTCATGCCAGAACGAAACACATTGAGATTGATGCTCATTACATTCGCGAACAAGTTTTGGCAAAGAAAGTAGCTATCCAATATGTTCCTTCCAACTTACAGATTGCTGATCTCCTTACTAAGGCATTGTCAACTGCTCATTTTAATGAGTTAAGGTTCAAACTGAATGTGGTATCCCTCGATGATAGCTGTAAATCAGTATGAGATTAACATGAGTTTGTTGTCAGTTAGTTGGTCGAATGGTTGCTGAAGGTGTGCAGGATTCTGTTTCCTTTTGCAAAATGATCATTAGTTGGTCGAATGGTTGCTGAAAGTGTGCATGATTCTATTTCCTTTTGCAAGAATTGAAGGTTCAGTTTTTATTTGGTGAAGAATTTGCTCATTGATTTGTAGTTGAAGTTTCTGCAGTTGAAAGTTCAGTGTGCGTGGTCTGATAGTTTCTGGTTGTTCTGGTTTTTGCAAGAGTTGAAGGGACTTGTTTGATCTAGTCTTCTTTGATGGCCAACTGAACAAGTGTTTGATCTGCTGATTGGTTGCACAATGCACTGCACCTTTGTTTTTTGTTGTTGAAGTTTTCTGCAGTTGTTGTTGAAACTGAATTCTGCAGTTGTTATTGAAGTTTTCTGCAGTTTTTGTTGTTGAAGTTTTCTGCAGGTGTTGTTGAAGTTTTTAGTTGTTGTTGAAACTGAATTCTGCAGTTGTTATTGAAGTTTTCTGCAGTTTTTGTTGTTGAAGATTTCTGCAGGTGTTGTTGAAGTTTTTCTGCAGTTTTTTTTGTTGTTGAAGTTTCTGCAACTGAAAGTTCAATGTGTGGTTGCTACAAATGAAGTTTCTGGTTTTTTTTTTTTGCACAAGTTAAAGGAACTTGTTTGATCTGCTGATTGGTTGCACAATGCACCTGCACCTTTGTTTTTGGTCTCCTGATTGGCTGGAAAATGCAGGTTCAGAATTGATGCTGATTGGTTGCAAAATGCAGATTCAGAATTGCTGACTTAGTTGAGAAGAAAATCCAAAGTGGATGCTTAGATTAGAAGTGGTTTGGTGTAAGGATCAAACAAGTTAAAGGAACTTGTTTGATCTGCTGATTGGTTGCACAATGCACCTGCACCTTTGTTTTTGGTCTACTGATTGGCTGGAAAATGCAGGTTGAATTGATCTTGATTGGTTGCAAAATGTGATTCAATTGCTTGACTTAGTTGAGAAGAAAGTCCAAAGTGGATGCTTAGATTAGAAGTGGTTTGGTTTAAGGGGGAATATTGACCATAAAAGTGAAAGTGGTCAAAGTGTCAAATATTGCCTCTTTACACTGTCGTTTAGTTTGTTTATAATTGTGCTCTTTCTTGTCGTTTTAAGCAGCAATTGAACTACTGAAGTAGCTACTGAACGAATGAGTATAAGTGAAGCTTAAGTGAGCTTTGTTACTGTATTCTAAAGAGATTAAAAATTGAAACAGAAAAGTTCTTGCCCTCTTTTCTCTCTGTTTTTCTTGATTTAACACTGCAGTCCTTCATTTGTACATGTATATGCATAATTTAACTATCATGGTTTATTGCAGCCTTTAAAATATAAATCTCTATATTTTGGGAATGAATTTGACATGCATGTGGATGGATTTAAGTATGATGAATTATAGGACCATGCAGTGGCGGATCTAGCCACTTCATGGCCCACCCTCAATTTTTTTTTTTTTTTAATATTAATATGTATAATTTATATATTTTGGCCCACCTTAACAAAAATATTAATGGATAAAAATAGTAATGTATAATAAAATTTTATTTTGGCCCACCCTAAAAGAAATTCCTAGATCCGCTACTGGGACCATGGATATGGATTGTAATGAATTTGACATGCATGTATGTATTTTATGCATATACATATAAATTATGATTAGTGACAAAGTTGTTGAATGTGGAGATGTGTGATGTTGAGGAAAAATCCAGCCATTTTTGAAGGGGTGGTGTGTTTGCCGAAATGATTGAGGAGGGAGGAGTTGAAGTGTAAGGGGGAAATTGTCAGTTTAAGAGGTTGGGGGTCTAGGGAAACTTGTATTGTAATCCTGTGATGTACCAAAATGCGGTTCTTCCCACGCAGAGAAATGACCATGTATTTCAAACTTGTCAGGCTATTGAGTGATATATTTTTACAAATATTTTTAAGAAGATTATTCAAGTGTCAATCGAAGTTATACTCTGACAGGTTTTCTTATTTATATTCGATGATTGCCCGAAATGATAATTTCACCCAGAAAATGGAATCGCTATAGCACTTAGTTGACGTTAAGCATTTAATTTCAACCGTCAAAAGTTTAGGCAGACTGAAACTTAGTAGCTTCCGCTTTGCGAAGAGACAGCAGAAAACCAATAGCACTACTCCAATGCTCTTCAATCAGCTCTTACTCAAAATCATTTTTAATAATTAATCTAGGCTTTTCAATTGGTATTAAAAAAAATTTCTATATGTTTGTAGCCCATTTGATATTAACAAACATTGAAAAGAGGATATGTGAAAATCACTTTCCTAATTTGAGGCCCAAAGCCCAAATACATTAACAAGAAAAAAGGAATGTGAAACCTAATTGAGAAAAAGGAGGTGAGGCAACTTTTGCATAAAGAATGAGAGAGTATGGCCGACAAGAAGAGAAAGAAAAGAGAAAATAGAGAAAAATAAAGAATCACACCTTCATTCAACTAGGAACCTTCCTCTCAGGGTCGTCTCTAGAACATTTGTGACCCTAGGCAAGATTTATTTTAGGAGCCTTCTAATAATATAAGCATATATTAAAAAATTATTTCAAATTTATTTTTCTTGCCTTTTGAGATTCAAAATCATTAATTAAATTTTTATATTCAAGTTTAGAAACCAAATCTTTTTCAATTGATAATATATCCAAATTACCTAATCTTTCTTGTGACATAGTTGAACGCAAATAAGATTTTATTAACTTTAATTTTGAAAAACTTCTTTCTGCTAAAGCTACAGTAACAGGAATAGTTAACAGTATTCTATAAGCTATCCATGCATTTGGAAAAGAATTCACTTTTTTTTATAAAATCTAGTATCTCAAGTGGTGTTTTAATTTCCACGTTTATAATTTCTTTTAAAATTTTTAATTCTGAATATAAATCTAAACCATCAATATCAGAGAGCATGTCATGTTTTAAAAAGTTTTCAAGATTTAAACAATGTTTCTATAAACTATCATCATCAAGCAATTTTAACTTTTCTATATTATAAATGAAACCAAAATTATTACTATATATTTCAAATTGTTCAAACCTACTTTAAAGTGAGGAAATGGCATGATCGACTAAATATGTGAAATAATTTATTCTAAAAGATTCTTCAGTAGACAATTTCTTCTCTTCATTTTCATCCTCATCAAATTGTTTTTTTCTCTTTATTGTACGCTTTTCATGAAATTTTGGTTCTATATTCATTTGCTCTGCAATCTCTTTAGTAGAAATCATAGAAGATGTAAACCCATTTTCTCTATATTTTTTAAAAAATGAAACAAGACCTTTCAACTGATCTGTTGCAACAACAATGTCCATATTTTTAGATTGTAAATATTTACTAATCAGATAATGAAAGAAATAACATTTCATACCAAATATTCATGCCTAATAGAAATTCAAAATTTTCAATCTCATATGTTACTAAAGAAATAGCTTCACTTTTTGTTTTAGGATCTTCACTAGTTTCTGCTAATTGATATAAAGCATCTCTTATTTGTGGAATTTGAAATTTTATTGCTTTAACACTTTCAACACGACTTTCCCAACGTGTTTGTGATAATGGCTTAAGTGTCAAATTCGAAACATGATCTTGCAAAATTTTCCATCGTTTTGTAGAAGAAGAAAATAATGAGTATATACGTTGTGTCACTCCAAAAAATGTAATAGCATTAGTACATGAATTAGCCATATCACAAAGAACTAAATTAAAACTATGACAACCACATGGTGTATAAAATGCATTAGAATTTATATCTAATAATCTTTTTTGCACACCTTGATGTTTACCTTTTATATTAGACCCATTATCATATCCTTGTCTTCTCACATTATTTACATTAAGTTCAAGATTTTTTAATATAGTTGTGAGAACATTAAAAATGCCTTGACCAGAAGTATCATTCACTTTTATAAAATCTATAAAGTACTCTTCTATTTTTATTGGACTTATTGAAATATCTACACATCTTAATATAAGTGACATTTGTTCTTGATGACTTGTATCTGGGGTACAATCAAGTATAACTGAAAAATATTTTAATTCTTTGATATTTTTCATAATGGTATTTCTTATTTCTAATGCTAAAATATTTATCAACTCATTTTGTATATTATGACCAAGATAATGAGTATGAATTTCTCCATTTTGAATACGTCTAAGGTGTTCTTGCATTATTGGATCAAACTCAGCAATCATTTCAATTAAACTCAAAAAATTTCCATTATTTTCTTAATAAATCTTCTCATTTGTACCACGAAATGCCAAATTATTTTTTGAAAATTTTTTTACAACCGCTATAATTCTTAATAGTACATTCTTCCAATGCTCTTTCTCTTTATTTATTTTCTCTTGTAAATATTTATCAATTGTTTTGTTTTTAAGAAATCTCATCTCAACATCAACCCAAATGTTCATATTTATAGCATGTTCATTGCTTGTTTCATGACTTTTAAGCTTGGCACTAAGATTTTTCCAATCTCCACACCCTTCATTTGCTAATTGAATTGTATTTGCTTTTAAACTAAATAATTTACAACAAAAACAAAATACTTTATTTAATTCTTTTGAATATATTAGCCATTTTCTATCATGTTTTTCTCCATTTGGTAATTTTCGAATGTAATGAATTGTAGAAAAATGTCTAGAATTTTCATCTCTTGGAAAATCTAAAACTTGTCTAATTGGACCTTTCTCAACTAATAAATCACATAAGTTTGTATCTAAATTATTCCAGTGTACCGGGTCATAAATATTTTTAATAGTTGTTTTATCTATATCATTAATATTTTCATTTTTGTCAAATGAAATTTCTTCTTCTAAATTTTCATGAGACTCTTCACTAGTATTTGATGAATTTGAATTTTTATCTTTAAAAATTTCTTCACAATTTTCAATTGTTTTTTCATTTAAATCTTCATTTGGTTTTTCTAGCATTTGGTGTTTTGTATTAATAACAAATTTATCAAGTGCACCTTTTTGGGATTGAATTAGTTCTTCTATTCTTTTTTTTTTTCTTACGTTTTTCAAATCCAGATTCATACTTCCTAGTAGACATCTATATTCAAAGAATAAATAATTTAAAGCTCTTAATATTATTTTGTTAAAATAAAAATAATTATAAAAATTAAGAAAGAACTTTAGCACCTGATTTATGCTCCCGATTTTGCTTTTTGCTGTGCTGATACTCAAAAATCTTATATTATTACCTTGCATAAAAATAATAATGTAAATCAATTATTCAATTGATCAAATATAAAATAAAATCAGTTGAGAATACTAAGAGTAAAATGAAGAGTAAAATGATTTAACGCTCTTAATATTACCTTGCATAAAAATAATAATAATGTAAATTACATTCACTTGATAAATTTATGTAATAAAGTTAAGAAATGAGAGACAAGAGATGAGAAAGGAGAGACAAGAGAGAGATGCGAAAGAAGAGACGAGAGTAAACTGAGTAAAGATTAGAGAATAATGAAAGTAAAAAATGAGAAAACGATGGAGTAAAATGAGGTTTATATAAGAGATTTGGGGGAGAGAGGAGATCTGATTTGATATTTGAGAGTTGGAGATTACGTGAAATTGTATCAATTTTCAACGGAAAAATAGCCGTCAATTGTGTTTTAAGTAAGCATGGTTGATTGGACATGGTGAGATTGATGGGAATTGATAAATTATGAATATATTAAAATACTCTTAAAAAAAAATTTGGGTAAAAATAGACATAGACGAGTCTGGTGGGATTGATAAGAATTAAAAAATTATAAATATATTTTAATATTTTAAAAAATAATTTGAGGCCCTCTTTTTTACCCCTTTTTTGGGGCCCTAGGCAGGGGCCTCACCTGCCTAGGGGTTAAGCCGGGCCTGCTTCCTCTTATCGTATGTTGTCAACAGTCTAACTTACGTATCTATTGGTTTGAATCGTCATTTAGTTTAATGCAATATATGTATATATATATATATATATACACACACACTTTTGGGTGAAGGAATTGATGATGGTATGCCTCTAGGGTTTTTTTTTTTCTTGGGTAAGTAAATATTCATTAAAAAAGAGAAAGAATTTACAAAAGACTATATAAAAATGGTCACCCTACCATAGTAGAAACCCTAGATTAGACACAAAATAATTAAGTAATCACAAAGACTATTAACTAATTGCTAATTTAAGCAACTAAACACAAAAGCTAAATGTTATACTGAGCCAACAAACACAAACATAAACCAGATTTCAACTCCACACAGATTACACAAAACATCCACACAAGAAACGCAAGATTTTTACCGTGGTTCGATTATCCTATTTGGATAATCTACGTCCACGTTGAGCTCCGGAAATGGAGAGCTTACAACACTACTAATCTGAATAATATCAATACAGTACAAGATCCAACACAACCAGATCAAATCCTCTCAATTTCTACCCAAGAATCAACCCGTAACTCACCCAAGAACTCTCACCTGGAATCCTCAAGCCACAAGAGTAAAACTACCCTCAGATTAACTATCATTCACTAATCAATCTACCTAGTTACAATGATTCTAAAAATGCAGAAAAAACCAAGAAGAACTGATAACGCAAACTGCAGAAAAACGCAAAAAAATTCTGATCTAATGTACAGTGAGCAATTCCCTCTTTTATACTGTTAACTCTATGAAATGCCTCAGCCGTTGGAGTTCTGTAGATTGGATAGATAGGATGCACACATGACTCAGGCCAAAACTCTGCGTTTCATTTAACTGTAAAGCTGTAGCGTTTTCAATCTTCACTCCAACACTAAACAAAACAACAATACAAAACAAAAAAAAAAGGAATGCACACCTCAACTGAGGTTGCCTAACAACACTCACTCCTCTTGTTTTACAATCTTATAAACAAAATATTGATAATAAGGGGAGACCAACTAACTCTAAACTAAACACAACTCAATACAAAAAGAAAGGACAGCCACCCAACCTCAAGCCATGCCAAAAGGGAGCACAAAGCATTCAAAAGGAACAAGCTACACAAAGTCAAGAGCCTTTAGTTTCATTTTGATATATAACTTCATTGTAACTCATTATTTGATTAGCAAAAGTTTTAGGAGAGCGGTTTTCTTTCTTTCTTTTTTTTTTTTTTCCTTTACTTTTTGTGGTTTTTCTTTTCATTTAGCGTCTTCATTCCTGTTAAAAAATTGGTGTCTAGATTTAATATGTTTGCATTGATTTATTTACCTATTTGCTTGGATGCTATTACGCAGAGAGGAAAAAATATTTACTTTATTTGTATGCTATTGCGCAAAGCGGGAAATTGCTTGGTGATATATATAAATATGCTTCTTATTATTTGTAGGGTAAGGCTCTCAAGCGTGTAACTATTTCACTCAATAATTCATGAGAGAGGGAGAGAAACAAGTGGCGGTAAAATTAAATAATCTCTATATAATTGACAAGTAGAAACCAACAATGTTAAACCCACAAATCAGATTGACAACGTGATAAGCACGCACTCCACTTCCGTAAAGAATGTTTGTACGTAAAGTAATTTTATGAAGAATTTGTCAGGAGTAAATCATTTAATGGGGTCTTATAATAAAGATCAAATGACTATGGACATCACTTCATCCGTCAGCATCTAAGGGGCGCGACTCAGGGTCAACTTGTTAGAGTTATTATCAACTACTTTAACATTAATTAGTCATGCAAATGTACTTGGAGGTCCTGTTATCCGGTCAATAGGTGGTTTTGGGTTTTTTTTCTTCCAAAAACACTACTCTTACAAAGGATTATACAAAGAAACTCTACAAAGTGATGTGGCAGGTGACATGACAATGCCACATCATCTGCCACATCATCACTTGCCACGTCATCAGAAAATAATTTAATCCAAAATGTATGAATCTTCTTCTCCACGCTTCTCTTTCGCGTTCTTTCTCCATTACCGTGTTCAACTCTGCTCTTCTCCAGGTCCATCACTGTCTTCATCTTCATCTCTCTTCTCCATCTCCTCTCTTCATCTTCATCGCTCTTCACCATATCCATCGCTGTCTTCGCGCTCTTATCTCCATCTCCATCGCTGTCTTCGCTCTTATCTCCAAATGAGTGTAATACCTTAAGCGAGCCATAGAACTGCTTCGAAGGGATAGGCGAGGTTGAGGTTCCCACACGGTAAAGACCATACAGGGGTTTGATGCTCACGAAAAGTCTTTAGTTCGCGAGGTCCTTTTGATTTCCCACTTGCTCGTGGGGAATTGAAACCCCTGTTCTTTGTGCTACCCCGTGACTCGTGAGTGAGCCTACACTCTCTTTATTCAAT
The DNA here is from genome assembly GCA_026229545.1 of Pistacia atlantica. Classification (NCBI taxonomy): domain Eukaryota; kingdom Viridiplantae; phylum Streptophyta; class Magnoliopsida; order Sapindales; family Anacardiaceae; genus Pistacia; species Pistacia atlantica. Next base: position 1,060,345 of record CM047902.1, on the reverse strand, counting down.
GAAATATTTCATTTTGATTTTTAGATATTCTTAAGCCAATGGCTGATTTGTTTTTTTATTGTAAACCTCTTTGTAGAGTAGGTCTAACAATGAGCAAACCATGTATATTATTTTCATTATTGCTCAATGAAGTTAGACCATTCCGGTAGTTTCGCTTTTACATTTTGTGTGCAAACTTCTGCGGTGCTTTTCCTTAGAATTCTGCAGCTCAAAAACCATAACCAATTATATATATTTAATCTAAAATAAACAAAAAGTAGGAGCAAATTAAGTTTGAAACGTTCAAGGATGTATTAAACATAGTTAATAAAACCTTCATAATCTGAGAATTTTTGGGTTGCTTAGGATTTTGTTTTTATCCTCCTTAAATGGTGTTTGTATCTGTAAGTGTTTCGTTGCACATCATAGTTGCTTGTTATTGTTCATGTTGGCCTATAATTGTACTTCCACTAGTGAGAGCTAAAACTTTTGTTCCTTTGTGGGACAGTTTTGCTCCTCCGAGTTTTGTTCTTCTTCTTCTTCATGTTTCTGCCACATATTTTGTAGAATGACCTTATATTGATGTCTAAGTATGTTGTATAACATCTGAAGCAGATAGATTTTCTTTGTCTATGACATTACTTGCAGCTCAATTATGGTCATATGCCTTAATTCAATTCTCTCTTACATTTAATATATTTATTAAACGACATAAACTTGTAAGCCATGAATCAATTTCAAACATCTAAAAATGTGTCCCATTTAGTTTCTTAGTTACATCATTGACTCATTCATGTTAACTTTTCTACTGCTTGATGACTGTAGTTTATGAAAGAAGATTTTTTCCTCTAGAGTTATCAACGCCTCGTTCTCGGGTTTTTTTTCAGATTGGAGACCTAAAGGGGCTCTTTGGATTATTCATGGCTTACACGAAAATGCTGAGAGAGAACTTTAATGTATTGGACTTGCCATATGGATTTGGAGGAGGTAGGTTGTTGAGTCCTATTCTACTAATGAAATGCAAAAATGTCCACAGTTGAATGATTATACACTTATGTTGGGTGAGCTCTGCAACATATTTTCTCCGTTATAAGTGTAGTTGTTAGCATCTGATCCGTGAAAACCAAGCATCATGAGGATTGTTGATGAGCATTTCTGAGTAGTGATAATGCTTACTATTAATGTTCATCCTGTTGTACTGTTATTTTTTATGCTTCATGTAGTTGGATGAACATGTTTGTTTGCTTCCTTGTAATAAGATAACATTGTGAATTCATGGTTGTTACCTTAGAAAAGCGTCCGCATGTGATTGTTTTTAGATGGTTTTTATGCGTGGTTGTGTTTATAACTATTTAAGCAGATTGTTGATGATTAGCATGGAACCAGACAAGAAGTTCCACAGTTTTACACAGCCATGAATCAATTTCAAACATCTAAAAATGTGGTGGTGCAGCGATGTTTAAAGTGGTGGCAGTGGGTAGAATGTTTTAGAAACTGAAATTACTTTTGCTCTAGGAATTGGGTTGAATGTGGTTTTGCTCTAGAAGATCAATGAAGTACCAACATTATTATTTTTTAATTGAATGAATTTTACATATTTATAACATAGAATTTTTGTTTTTTCGTATTTTATTTAGGGTAATCTGTTAACATCATAATACTAAAGATGGAAGAATGCAGTAAAACTAAATCAGAGAACTCTTCTTCTCAATTCAATGCCGTTGAGGTAATTTTCTTTGTAATCTCTTTTTATTGATTAATATAATAATTTTTTTATGGTATTATTTCTACCTTTTTGTTAAGTATTATTATATTCTAATTCTGGCTATTATAATATCTAATTAGGAAGAAATAGAAAATGCAAGAAATGTAGAAGAGGAATTGGAGCTTAAGCCTGGAATGAATTTTGATTCATTTGATAGACTTTTCCAATACTATAGAAGCTATGGGAATAAAATGGGTTTTGAAGCTATTATAAGATCTTCAAACAAAGGAGATGATGGAAAGTTGAAATATGCAACACTTTCTTGTGCTTGTAGTGGGAAGTTGACATGTATCTCTAGAAATGCTTTTAAAATGCATCCGGTGACGAAAACTGATTGTAAGGCCCGGATTGGTGCAGCTTTACGTTGTGATGGAAGTTGGCAAATAAGTTCAGTTGTCCTTGATCATAACCATGAACTCAGTAGTCCTAGCAAAACTAGATTTTTCAAGGCCAATCGAATAATAAAACCATACATCAAAAGGAAACTCGAAGTAAACGATAGGGCTGGGATTAGACCCAATAAAAATTTCAATTCATTTGTAGTAGTAGCTGGTGGTCCTGAGAATTTGCCTTTTCTACAGAAAGATTGTAGAAACTACTTTGAAAAAGTTAGGAGGCTACGACTTAGTGTTGGAGATGCTTCTGCAATTCAAAAATATTTTTTGAAAATGCAAAATGAGAATTCAAATTTCTTCTACATAATGGATTTAGATGAAGAGGGTCAATTAAAGAATGTTCTATGGGTGGATGCAAGAAGTAGGGCTGCATTTAAAGAATTCGGTGATGTTGTGACATTCGACACTACATATTTGACCAATAAGTATGATATGTCGTTTGCGGCTTTTGTTGGTGTTGATCATCATGGACATTCAACATTATTTGGTTGTGGGTTAATCTCTAACGAGGACACAAAAACATTTGTATGGCTTTTTCAATCTTGGCTTGCATGTATGATGAATTGTGCTCCAAAGGCAATAATCACTGATCAAGATAAGGCAATGCAAAATGCGATTGAGATCGTGTTCCCGGGTACACGACATAGATGGTGTTTGTGGCATATAATGAAGAAATTGCCTGAAAAGTTAAAAGGTTATACCCAATATGATTCTATGAAGTTTCTTTAAAAAATGCAGTGTATGATTCATTGACACATGAGGAGTTTGAAGAACGCTGGAATAGGTTCATTGAAGAACATAACCTTCAGGCCAATGAATGGTTACTTGGATTGTATAATGAAAGACGACGTTCGGTGCCAGCATTTGTAAAAGATACTTTCTGGGCAGGTATGTCTACCACTCAATGTAGTGAAAGTATGCATGCATTCTTTGATGGATATATTAATTCAAAAACCACCTTAAAACAATTTGTGGAACAGTATGAGAATGCATTGCGTGATAAAGTGGAGAAAGAAACGGAGGCTAATTTTAAATCTTTCAAATCATGGATCCCTTGCATAAGCAGTTATGGTATTGAGAAACAATTTCAAGATGCATATACCATTGCGAAATTAACAAGAGCTTACTGCTAAGCTCTATTGTGAAATATCTTCTTTCAAAGAGAATGATTCCTATATGGAATTTATAATAAAAGAAGATGTTCAGGTTGGAGAGACTCATCGTCGTGTCCCTTTTGTGGTATGTTTTAACGAAACAACTTGTGATGTTCGTTGCAATTGTCAGTTGTTTGAGTTTAAAGGAATCTTATGTCGACATGCAATTGTGGTGTTGATTCACAAGGAAATTTCTCATGTACCAGAAAAGTACATTTTAAGGCGATGGAGGAAAAATATAAACAAATGTCACACCAGGGTTAAAATAAGTTATAATAATTGGAGCATCAATCTTGAAGGACAACGATTTGATCACTTGTCTAATTTATTTTCTACTGTAGCAGACTTAGCATCAAACGGTGAGGATGATTGTAATATGGTGATAGAAGTGATCAATGATCTTAAGAAAAAAATTGATGTCGAATGAAGGTGTTGGCAAGAATGGTAAAACAGAAAAACATGTCACTAATAGTAGAATGAATTGTGAAAGTGTTGATGATACTTCCAAAGAAGGGAATTGTAATATTCTCATCCACAGGGCTGTCCGCAAGAAAGGTCGTCCCTCCATTAAAAAGAAAGCATTCGAAGGTTGAACAAATTCTTTGTAAAATAAAAAAGAAGAAATTGCGAAAACAACAAAAGGATAAAAAAGTTGAAGGTAAAAATTTAGTAATTATCAATTTTGTTGATTATTTTCTTATTTTTATTCTATTTATTGATAGATAACATGGCTTTTGTTATATAATTGCAGCATTGTCGAATGTCGAAGCATGTGGGATTTCAATACGTGATTAGTGTCCTTTGATATCTGTTTTTGCTACAGCTTGAATACTGTACCTTTTTTTATGTATGTACAGTGTTTTGTAGAAGTTTGGTTTTGGGAGAATTTGATGGATTTATAGCTTGTAAGCTGCATTTTTTGTTTCGTTGTGTTTGTCTCTGTCTTTAAGCTCGGGCTCGTTATGACTTATTGAAACTCATATAACGAGCGATTGTTGGTTCAACGACAAGCCACTTCTTGAAACTCTTGAGGAGGTGAGTTTAGGAGATATTTACTCTAATCTTCTGATGTTGGTAATAATTGCTTTGATAGAAAAAAGTTTTTCTGTACTTATTGACAGGTTTTTCAGCTGAGGAAGCTTCTTCCTGCATCAATGCCTTACAACTTTAATATCCATGTGAGCCATAATTTACTTCTTGGCTAACAATCTTTGTATTTACGTTTTCTAATTGTAAATGCCTATTTAGTGGTTAAAAAAGTTTGATGTTAAAGTCCTTTTATTTGGTTTTGCTGCAACTAGGTATAATATCCTTGCATGCGGATCATGGATTTTCAGCTGGAGAGTTCCCTGAATGTGAAGTTATGCTCTTTTCGTGCTGATTGAAACTATTATACTATTCAATTTTAATATCTTAGGTATAAAACTTTGATTTTGTTACTTTTATGCCGCTTTGGAATTGAAATTAATTCGGGTATGATAATCTTTATGAACAAATTCATGTTTCCTAAACTTGCATGTCATTGTTGACGATTTCATTCCTCTTCTAACAAGATTAGGATTCTTTTGCATTACTATTCTGATTCATATTTTACGAAACTCTAATGCTTAAGTTTCGGTTGTCTTCTTGCTTTACAGAAAGGTTGGGACAGCTATAACAGAGATATTGTCGAAGACCTTACTTCACGTTGGAGAATGCTTTAGGCCTGTAACACTATGTAGTGCGAGTTAAGGTTCCTTTCAAGTCCATTATTTTGTGTCATGAAGGGCACCTCCTGCTTCGACATCTGCGCCTTCCATTGAGCCAATCATTTTTTGTCCAACAAACAATATTTGTATTATCCATGTACTATATATATGTACATATCTTTCTCGATTAACTTTACATCCCTTCTTTTATCTTATTATTTCGATCGTAGTTCAATTCGTTTAAGGCGATAAAATATAGATGGGCTCTATAAGGTCGTGTTAAATCGTGGAACTTCTTGTCCGGTTCCATGCTAATCATCAACAATGCTTAAATAGTTATAAACACAACAACGCATAAAAACCATCTAAAAACAATCACATGCGGACGCTTTTCTAAGGTAACAACCATGAATTCACAATGTTATCTTATTACAAGGAAGCAAACAAACATGTTCATCCAACTACATGAAGCATAAAAAATAACAAGACAACAAGATGAACATTAATAGTAAGCATTATCACTACTCAAATGCTCATCAACAATCCTCATGATGCTTGGTTTTCACGGATCGATGCTAACAACTACACTTATAACGGAGAAAATATGTTGCGAGCTCACCCAACATAAGTGTATAATCATTCATTGTGGACATTTTTGCATTTCATTAGCGTAATAGGACTTAACAACCTACCTCCTCCAAATCCATATGGCGAGTCCAATACATTAAAGTTCTCTCTCGGCATTTTCGTGTAAGCCATGAATAATCCAAAGAGCCCCTTTAGGTCTCCAATCTGAAAAAAACCCGAATGTAACGTTGATAACTCTAGAGGAAAAAATCTTCTTTCATAAACTACGTCATCAAGCAAGAGAAAAGTTAACATGAATGAGTCAATGATGTAACTAAGAAACTAAATGGGAATATAAACAAAATAATTATGAACCCTTATGAGCTCTTAAAAAAGATTTACCACTATGATACATTATCCAAATGCACAAGCCCCTTCATCCATATACAGCTCCATTCAAGCAAATTTTATGGTAAGTTATGTCATTACCTCCAATAAATTCAGGATTTTACAAGAAGTAGAAGTTCTCAAAAGGTACATGGTAAATTCACTTTTCTAAACTTCCTGAAAGGCAATTCTCAAGCAAAGATTAAAATGATAACAAACACAATTTAATAGCTGTGCTCATTCAAATCAAGCAAGCAATACCTTTGTAAATTTAGCTCCTCCAAAAAATTCTTCCTGTTTAAGACGTGATGTCTTTACAAAACATGAAACATAAGTTGCCCTTCCATCCTTGATGCGCACACCATGAACCATGCTGCAAATTCACAAAATCATATCTAACTATATACACTGCACTTAACTAAAGCAAGAAATCAAATGTCTACTATTTAAAAATACAAGAAACTTTAGCAACAAAATATAACAATGCCATAAAACACAGAGTTATTGTAGTTCAAAATTGATGAAAACTGGAAAACTTGCACAATGAGCAACAAAAGCATTCAATTCCATTGTAATAAATCAGATATCCACACACCCGTCTCCATCAAACCTGCACAATGAGCAACAAAAGGGAATTAGCAAAACACATCAATTGATTAATTAACAACTACGGATGAACTAAACGTGAACAGAAAGACGACATACCAATAATATCCAGCCACTGGAGAAAACTTTGAATTGGGACCAACTCTAATAAACTCTCCATTCAAGCACTCCTGAAATACATTAAAAAAAAAAAAAGTTTAGTTCAATAGTTTTATATTTATAGTGGGTATATTATTGAAAGAAACTTACAGGGAAAAGATATAAATTTTGGCACTTTATGGGAATCGCCAGAAAACAAATTCCACTAAGGAAAAAACAAAAGAAGAACTAAAAATAAAATGAAAATGAATAAAGAATAAGATGAGAAGCACTAAAGTAATACCTGTGTAACTGCATTTTCTAAGAGGAACAAAGATAATATGACGTGCAGAATCATTTGCTTCTACCAATAGAACTCTAAGAACCGTCCTCGCCAGAAATCTTTCCCACCTAACCACCTCAGACGAGCCATCCTTCTTAGTCTCGTTCTTCTCTGTCTCCAACTCCATTTCCATTGCCATTGCTTCTTCACTACTCAAAACCACTTCACCCATTCTCATAGCAGCCAATCAGGAAAACAGCCAACAACAACCAAAACACTACACCAAGTATGAACAGCCGTAACAACAACCAAAACAAGCAATAACCCAGAAAAACAGCAAGAACATAATGAATTGCATGCTGTTCATACTTGGAGAACCAGAGACGAGAGCGATGACAGCGCTCAACTCTCTATGATTTCAGTGGTTAGGGTTAGGGTTTGGTTTGTCAACGGGGAGAAGAGCGCGAAAGAGCGTGATGGAGATGAAGAGAGTGATAGAGATGAAGAGCTGATAGGAAAATTGACCGAATGAGATGAAGAGCTGATAGGAGAACAGAGCAATGGAGAAGAGAGATGGAGATGAAAAGAGCGATGGAGAACCAGAGACGAGAGCGAAAGAGAAAGCGACGGAGAAGAAGATTGAAATATTGAAATATTGAAATGATAAAGTAAATAAAAAAACAGAGAAGGAGAAATAAAAAATAAATATTTAATGATGACGTGGCAAGTGATGACGTGTCAGATGATGTGACATTGCCACGTAACCTATCACGTGAGTTTGTAAAACCTACTTTGTATTGCGCTTTGTAAGAGTAGTGTTTTTGTTTTTTTGTATGGGGTTTTTTTTTTTTTTTTCATGTATAATAAAGAATTCCTTAAATTATTAATTTCTTATTGGGTTTGGATTTAGGAATATGAATTCTTATAATACTAGTTTTACTCTTTAAAACCTAATATATAAATATATTTTTCTCTTATAATAAGTGATAGCAATCATAAGATAAATTACCTTATTGTAAACGAGAGAGGTGAGACAATATTGAAATAATATTAACTCTATTAGATGTAGCCTGTTAATTGAATAAACCAGGATCAATCGAACGTTTCTTCTCTCTCTTTACTATTTGTATTTGTGTGTTTTCTGTTTATTTTGTTTTTCATATATCTCTATTTTGTTCACAACTTCCCAGGTAAGACCTCACAAAAAGTTAATAAAGTATTTATTTACTGTTTAAAAATTCATGCACTGGCACAATTTGCACTCCTTTCATTTCCTTTCTTCAAATTTTTCCATCCAATTTCCATGAGATTATATGATATCTTGTTCACCTGGAGTTTCCATTGCTAATAATATTGAATTTTGTAATGGATCGTGTCTCTTATCTTGTTCTAATCTTCATTGCCTCTCATCTATTACTTATTTCCTTAGCACAAGAAGTAAAGAAATCCAATCCAAAATGTACACCTTTTTACTGCAGAAAATTCGGACCTGTCAGCTTCCCCTTCACGAATCATACTCAGCCTGAGTGTGGTTTGCTGATAATAAACGACTGCAACAAACTTGTTCAGAAGATTCAACTGGGAAAGGGCGGGCCATGGTTTGCAGTTGCGAGCGTCTCCCAGGATAACACTCTCAGGCTACGAGATCTGGAGTTTCAAAGTAATCAGATACAAAGCCTGAGCTGCGATACCTTCAGGAATTTGAGCCTTCCCATTTCTGCTTTTCTCACTTTCGAACTCCGAGACGATCCGATCAAGTTCAAGTGCCCCAGCACACAAAGTTACCCTGCAAATTATAGCTTGTCATGCAATGATTCAAGGCACTATGTCATCTATGACAATTACAAACATGGTAACTTACCAAGTCCTCCAGCTCAATGTTCACTTGTTCACCTCCTGGTGAACAACACTCAGCGAAGAGTCAACTTTATAAATTTGTTCACTGGTCGGTTTCGGATTAGAGTGAATGTAATACAAGAATGTTACCAATGTTACTGGAGAGGAGGCAAATGTCAAAGTGATGGCAAAGGAAATTTTCATTGTTCAAAATCAAGAACAGGTATTAGTATCTTTTTACCAATTTATACAAGCTAAAATATTTTAATTCCGTACCAAACAAATTCAAGCGATCGTTTACATAGGATGCAGAGCATAGATTGTCAGAGGAAGATTAGTATTATTTCTGAAGTGGTAGTTAATTTTGTTGCATTCAAAATCCTACGATGAATTATAATGATGCTAATATAATCAAATCACTTCAATTTCTATTGTTTAAACTAATACAATTTCCTTTGTAACTTCTCTTGCAGGGCTTGGAAAAGTGGGATTGAAGCTAGGCACAGGTCTCGGTAATATACCACTTTAAGAAATATCCTATTGAATATGGATATTTTCTGCTTATTGTTTGCCTCTACTTCTGGTTTTCCAGGAGGCTATAACCATCTAGATTTGAGAAATTGTGGAGGAATTAACTTCCCTTAACTCAATAGTTTAGAATTTATGAGTCATATACTAAGGCTGTGTTTGGTTTATATTTTGAGTAGTACTTTTGAAAAAGTTGAGTTAGGTTGTTATTACGAGGTAGGATTAAAAAACTAACAAAAACACCCATAGGTTTATCAATTTAGCTAAACACCCCCTACAATAAAACATTGAAAATTGATAAAAGCACCCCCACCCACCCATTGAATGTCGGGAGTTGGCCACCACCACTGGAGGGTGGTTGGAAGTCACCGTAATGGTGCACTATCGGTTGAATCTAGCCGATTGTACGTCGATATGGCCTTTTCTGGCCAAAGCTACAGCCAAATCTGTCCATTGATGGCTTAATCTGGTCATCAACGATAGCCATATCTTGGCCGTCGTTAACAACCAAGTGTGGCAAAAGATCTGGCCGTCAACGACTAGATCTTTGGCCGTAAATCTAACTTTTTTCAACAAGATCCATAGTGGATCTGGCTAGAAAAGGCCAGATCGATACATGACCAGCCAGATTCAGTCGGTGTGCACCATTATGGTGACTTCCGACCACCCTTCAATGGTGGTGGCCGGCTATAGGCATTTAATGGTTGAGTGAGGGTGTTTTTGTTAATTTTTAATGTTTTATTGTAGGGGGTGTTTAGCTAAATTAACAAAAACGTAGGCTTAAAAATAGTTGAATAGAATATAATTGGATTTTGAGAATAGGGAAACAACTATGTACTTTGGGTACGATAGGAATAGGATAAGGAAAAATAATAAAACAAACGTAGTGCATTTCAGAAAATTTATTTGTCTTCTAATGACTCCTTTCTTCAATTAACTATAGCCATATCAGCCATTGGAACTAGCATATTGATTCTAGCCTTCTTCTTCTGGCAAAAATGGTCATCGCATAATTCCAGGGTCTTCAACTGGAAGAAGAAAACTAAGGATTACCAAAACATCGAAGCATTTTTAAGGAACCAAGGATCCCTTGCACCTAAAAGATATAGTTATTCAGATATTAAGAGAATGACTAATTCATTCAAACATAAGCTAGGCCAAGGAGGATACGGAGGTGTTTACAAAGGTAGATTGTTTGATTGTCGTAATGTAGCAGTGAAGGTCTTAATTAAATCCAATGGCAATGGTGAAGAATTTATTAATGAGATTGCTAGCATTAGTAGGACATCCCATGTCAACATTGTCACTCTTTTAGGTTTCTGTTTTGAGGGTCAAAAAAGAGGTCTCATCTACGAATTTGTGTCCAATGGATCACTTGAGAAATTCATATACGAAAAAAGTCTATCCCAGACAATTCATTCATTGCAATAGGCATAGCTTGAGGATTAGAGTACTTGCACCGTGGTTGTAACACATGAATTTTGCACTTTGACATAAAGCCACACAATATTCTACTAGATGAAGACTTTTGTCCAAAGATTTCTGATTTTGGTCTTGCAAAAGTTTGCCCCGAGAAAGAGAGTGTTGTATCGATGACAGGTGCACGAGGGACTATTAGTTATATTGCTCCAGAAGTATTTTATAGAAGCTTTGGAGTAGTCTCTCACAAGTCAGATGTTTATAGCTATGGAATGATGGTTTTAGAAATTGTTGGAGGGAGAAAGAATATTGAAGTTGAAGTTGATAGCACAAATGAAATATATTTACCACATTGGATTTACCAACATCTTGAAGTAGATGAAGAATTTGCGCTGCAAGGCATTGCAAATGAAGAGGACAAAGAGTGTGCAAGGAAGATGATAATTGTTAGTTTGTGGTGCATACAGACTAATCCCTCTGAAAGGCTGCCCATTAGTAGAGTGGTGGATATGTTGGAAGGAAGCCTCGGTTCCTTGCAAATCCCACTGAAGCCTTTTCTATCTTTTCCAGGATCACAGGTAGATTCTATAACACATTTGTTAGACTGATATTGTAATCCAATGGCATTCCAAAATGCACATCTTCCCAAAAGGAGAAATGATTTTGTATTTATACTTTTCAAGCTACTCAGTGACGATTTTTACAAATATAAGAAGAATATTTAGGTGTCAATTGAAGTTATTCTCTAAAAGATTTGTTGTTGATATTTGATGATTGCCTCAACTATCAATTTTAACAACCTATTCATAATTTAAACAGTGGTTGCATTCATGTCAAATTTATCTTATTTCCTTTCTATTTACTACTTCATTGCAATATAGATGGGCTATAGGGCAATGAGATATATAATAGATACTCTGTATTGAGATCTATTTGATTACCTAAATAATCGTTAAGTGGTTACAATTTTTTAATTGACATGGAGTTTAAAAGCATTGAATATAAAACTTATCTCGCTTGGTTCTATAAATTTTTGTATAGGTACTTGCCCTGAACTCTTATTAATGGCTTGAGAACAAACAGAATTGGAGTGATTAAAGCCCTGAGATTGACTTAAGCATATAATTTTTCAACCATGAATAGGTTGTAGCAGACTGAAAGTAGCTTTAAGATTTTCCAAAGAGGCCCCCAAAAATTAAATATCCTGCTCCTTAATTAATCCTCATTCTCCTAAGTGCAGATAAATCAGCCAGAGATATTGCTCTATCTGCACATGGAATATTATTTGAATGTTGAAGTTTCAGCATAGTTATTACTTGTTGGCCTGTCCACCCCATGTGTAGGTTTGGACACAAAATGTGCATGAAGCCAAAAAGCCCAAAGTAAATGTGCAGCCTGTCACTTTTCTTATAGAGAGAGTGGGAAAAGTTGTAGAAATAGCAAATACGGAGAACGAGAGAAAAGGATACTGGCCTTTTTCCCAACATTACTAATAAGCCCAAAGCCTTCCACCCACTTTGAAAGGCAATCACAAACCATAATGTTGCACATCCTCTTAAGTCTTCCTGCAACTTCAATATACCTATTGAAAGCTGAAGATTAATTGCCTCGCAATTTTATTAGTTCTTTTAACAGTCTGTCATAACTTGATAGTAATAATATCAAATTTATCTTACTTTCTTTACATTTATTTGCAGCACATGGGACTGCAGGGTGGAATAAGTACATATTCAGTAACGCAAAACACATAGCCTCAGAATATTAAAACAATTTAGGGTAGTACAAAATCAAAACAGTAAACACACACAAATAAAAATCTAGTAAAAAGAAAGAAAAATATATGCGATTTACCTAATTCACCCAATTAACATGCTACGTCCAATAGAGTCAATATTATTGAAATACTGTCTTACCTTTCTCACTACAATGAACGTAATGAATGTAATTTGTCCTATAATTTGCTATCACACACATATAAGAGAAAAATAAGTTTATATACTAGATTTAAAAGAATTAAATCTAGTATTATAATGATCTCTGATCCTCAGCCCAAACTCGTTAAAAATTAATTACTTAAAAAAATCTTTCAGCAACGCTACCCCCTCGACCACTGCCTGCTCACTGGGGAACGGAGCCCCCACCACTGACCGGACAGTAGGACCCTGAATGCGTCTTCGTGGTCCCTTATTGTTGAAGTGGTCGAACAACTCCAACAAGGACCACTCAAAACTTTTCCAAATTGGGATTATTTAGTAAAGTTTCTGTGCTGTTATTAATAATCTGTACGAAAATATATGTCCCATCTATTTGTGATCTTTCTTACCTTGAGAGAATAGCAGAGCCAACACTTTCCTTTCTTTGTGGCCTTTGTCTGGATGTGTCAAATAAGTAGAAGAAACAACTAGAAGCCATCCTTATATCAGACTTTTTGAGTCAATGACCCAACAATTAATGAGCAAAAGTCAGTTTCTTCAAGTCTTTCCCATCCAATTTCCTCGTCAACTAGCGGCTCTTGACGGGTAACAGGGATGACTCAATTGAAGAAGTGATGCAAAGACTCCCTATTAGTATTAGTTAGACGTCGGTATAACTATGGTTTCTAGTAAATAATTCGAAATGGGTCGTGTCTCTTATGTTGTGCTCTTTGTTATTATAAGCTTTTTTTGTCAAATTATGAATTCAGTGTGATAACACTGATTTTTTTATGTCGTAACATCATTTTGTTTAAGCACAATCACTTTATGGTTTCCTAGTGTTATAACACTAAGTGTCCGCGTGATGACACTCTTCATCCAGATTTCCTTTACACATGTTGCGTCTCTATGTGATGTTAGGATTTTATTCTTATCTAAGATATGTGTAAGTGATCCATGTACAATTGTAATTAGCTCATTAGGTGTACCAGAAATAGTGGTCTCTAAAAAGTTTGGTGAAAACTTTCCCAAAATAGCTAAACATGAAAAGTGCTTTTTGGCCGGTTGTTACCTTACATTGGTGCGCAAGTTTCTTTGAGATTTCTTTTGTTCTGAATTAGGTTTCATATGCTTAGGTAGGCTTTAGTTCCAAAAGCTTGAAACTCCGTCAAGCATCACCATTGGAACAATGTTCCAACCATGAACAACCAAAGTATAACAAAAGTATTTGTAAGCCTACCTAAGCATATGAAACCTAATTCAGAACAAAAGAAATCTCAAAGAATATGATACTTTGATCACAGCATTTATTTTCATTGTTTGAACTGATAATACCATTTTATTTTCATATCCTATTGCAGGCAATGGAAAATTGGCATTGAAGCTAGGCACAGGACTTAATATATTTATTTAACCAATTATCTTATTGAATAGTGATATTTTTTGCTTAATTTTTGCTTCAACTACTAGTTGTTGGAGTTGTCAACCACTTCAAAAATTAAGGGCTACACATTCGAGCAGGCGGGGGTGCCAGGGGCAACGTCCCTAGGCCCGTAGGCGGTTTGGGCCTATTCCATGAATAGATGCTATGCTATAGGATTTCTCTATGTCATTAATTCCTAATTGGGTTTAGGCTTAAGGAAAAAAGGATAATTGTAATATTAGATTTTATACTATAAACCTAGTACATAAACCTATGTTTCTCTTGTATGAATGTGATAGAAAATCATAGGGCAAATTACTTTCATTTTAATGATAGAGATGAGACAGTATTTCAATAATATTAACTCTAATGGACGTAGCCTGTTAATTGGATGAATGAGGATAAATCACGCATATATTTCTTTCTCTTTACTCAATTGATATTTGTATGTGTTTTCAATATTAATTTTGTATTACTCTAGATTTCACTAGTTTTCCAGTGTTACAGTGCAAAAATACGTGCATGTACAGCATGGCATAAGAAGTAATAGCTACCCATCTCACCACGTACATTGGCAAACCGATCAGTTACAACAGATACTGTCAACTTGAGTCTGCAACTTGATTATGTTATGTGTTAGCTTGATTTTGTTACGATTGAGATCTTGTATAAATAAACACTGCATATACAGCAAATTGTAACTTTTCTCTTTCAACTGTTAGTTAATAAAGAATATTTCTTCAGCAAGTTTTCCTTGCTCTGTTTTTCAGTCAGTTTTTCGTTTCTTCTTCTCTAGAAAGTTTTACAACTTTCCTTTCACGATTCTAGGACTCTTTCATGGTATCAGAGCCTCTCAGTTTATATGGATAATCTTGAAGACTTATCCAACTCCAAAAGCAAGGTCAAAATGGCAAATTTGGAGAAATTAGTTCAGAACGATGAACAGCTGAAGAACTTTAGCTTTCCAAGTTCCTTACCTAATGTTGCTGTGAAATTAGGAGAAAAGAACCACAACTACTGGAGATCCCAAGTACTACCAACTCTGACGTCATTCCAGCTTGAAGGCTTTGTCAATGGTGAACGACTCTGTCCTGAGCCTTTTATCTTGAGCAAAGATGACGAAACAGGAGATCTGGTGAGAAAAACTAACTTTGACTATTTTCTGTGGAAAAGGATTGATCAATTCCTTATGAGCTGGTTATATTCCTCAATCTCTGAAACAATGTTTGGATATGTTGCAAAATGTTCAAGTTCTTTTGAAATTTGGAAAATCTTAGAGAATCATTTCATTACCGAATCAAAAGCTAGAACAATGCATCTTAGGAACTTATTGCAGAATACAAAGAAAGAATCCTTAAGTATCAATGAATTTGTGCTTAAAATGAAAGGATACGCTGATTCACTTTCTGCAAGTGGAGTAATCTTAACCACTGAAGAATTGATAGCCTATATTCTAGATGGATTAGGTTCTGAATATGATGCTGTATCAGTACATTTATCTGCTAGAGGAGATGATATCACTCTTCAGGAGGCACAATTCTTGCTCCATAAACATGAGATTCGACTGGAAAGATACAATAGTGCACACAGTCTATATCATGATAACTCAGCCTTGATAGCACAGAAACAGCCTTCCCCTTATCATGTTGTCAATACAGGTCACTCACCTTATATAAACACCACTCAAAGATTCGCACCAATACCAGCATCATACATTCCCTCATCACAATATTATGTGCCTACATTACACCACGATCCACCACCAGCCTCAGACTTTAACAACCCAAACAACACCTACTTACCACACAATGCCTTAATGGTGCAAGACACAAGAAGAATAAATCCAAATTCTGGACGAGGGAGAGGTAGAAACTTCTTCAAACCAAAAATTTTCTGTCAAGTTTGTGGGAAACCAGGTCACACGGCTGTACAATGCTACCATAGACTTGACTTATCCTATAATGGTCCTCAAAACCACTTATCCTATAATGGTCCTCAAAACCAAAACCAACCTCAACAGCCTCAATATCATCAAACCATTCAACAACAGTCCTTTCCACCCAATCAAACAGAATTTTTAGAACAGTCGAATCAAGTGTTTTATCTGCAAAAAGATCATGGCTCTATCAGTCAATCAAAAGAAACTCTTATACCACTACCTAATACACCACAACCACAGCAAAATCAGCAACAAATCTCTCAGCATACAGGTCCAATGTCCTACTTTGCCCAGCCCATTTCAGTAGCTGATCCGCAATGGTACCTTGATTCTGGAGCCACCAGTCACATCAGCTCCAACACTCAATCTCTGGAGACTATCACACCTTACAATGGTCCAGAAAAACTGCAGGTTGGAAATGGTCAGTGTCTCACTATCACCTATATTGGTAATCTTCATCTTTGTACATTATCATCTTCGCATAAACTTTTAGTTAAAAATGTGCTAGTTGTACCACAAATTACAAAGAATCTGATTAGTATATCAAAACTAACTCAAGATAATGCAGTTAGTGTTGAGTTTCTTGCTAACCTATGTGTTATAAAGGACAAGGAAACGCAAACAGTCCTATTGGAAGGGAAACTTAGCAATGGATTGTATCAGCTATCTTCATCTGCTACACTGTCTCAAAGCTTCCACAAAAGATCAGCAGCACCTGTTCCTGATAATTTTCTTTCAAGAATAAAGTCTCCAACTAATATAGAAGCTGTCTCTACAGTCGACAACTCAAGACTCCAAAATTTACATGTTTTGAATGTAGCTACTGCTATCAATAAACATGATTCAGTTGTATGGCATATGAGACTTGGCCACCCTCACTATAAAACTCTTCAAGCAGTATTACATCATGCACTAAATAAAAGATTTTCTCGAGAATCATGTTATACAATTGTTCACTTGCAAATTTGGGAAATTGCATCAAGAACCTTTCTCTGCATGCGCATCAAGACAAAGCCCTTGGAGTTAGTTTTTGCTGACCTATGGGGACCATCACCCGTAGTTTCAAAGGAAGGATATAAGTATTATATTGCATTTCTTGATGATTTCAGCCGTTATTCTTGGGTATATCCACTAAAGCAAAAATCAGAAGCCTTTGCCATCTTCAAACAATTTCATGTGTTTGTGGAAAGACAGCTTGAAAGTAAGTTAAAATGTATTCAGACTGATTGGGGAGGTGAGTTTCGGTGTTTTCTACCTTATTTAAACTCTCATGGCATTAAGTTCAGGCATCCATGCCCTCATATCCACCAACAAAATGGCAAAATTGAAAGAAAGCACCGACACATTACAGAAATTGGTCTGACTTTACTGGCCCAATCCTCACTGCCATTTCAACTCTGGTGGCATGCCTTCCATACAGAGCTTCATCTAATAAACAGATTACCAACTCCAACTCTTCATCCTTATCACCATTTGAGAAGTTGTTTCATCAATCCCCTGATTATGCTATGCTAAAGGTTTTTGGCTGTAGGTGTTTTCCCTACTTAAGACCATACAATAGTCACAAAATGGACTATCATACAAAACCATGCATCTTTATTGGTTATAGCTCTTCTCACAAGGGCTACTTATGTTTAAGTGAAACAGGCCGGGTCTACATCTCCAGACATGTTGATTTTGATGAAACAAACTTTCCATCCAAGGATGTGCAACGTGTTACTTCTGCATCACAACAGCAACCAACTGAGACAGTAACCTGTAATTGGCAACTTCCATGTGCACTACCAACTGATTTTTCACCACAAACACTTGCGCTCCCACTCACATCTACCGTTGATGCCAACTTACCAAAATCAAGAATCGCATCCTTAGATGACAACTTGATAGCATCCTCTACTTCAGCACAATATCAAAGTCAGACTCCAGATGAAAAAGTCACTGAAAATATCCCAACCTCGGCAAAGCCTCAGCCTCTAGGATTGTACAAAGTTATGGATAATAAAATATCCTCATCAATCCCTACAATTCATCTAGAGGTTGAACTTCCTTTATCTCAAAATTCATCAACCTTACAGCAATCGAAAGCCAACAAACATCCTATGATAACCAGATCTCAACGTCAAACAAATGCTTTGGTTGCTGAGATTGCCGAGACATCTTCTGCAACAATAGTTCATGAACCTACAAATGTACATGCAGCCTTAAGCTCTCCAGAATGGTTTTCGGCAATGAAACAAGAATTTGACGCACTGCAGAACAATAACACCTGGACGTTAGTTCCATATGAAAATCAAATGACTCTGGTGGATAACAAATGGGTATTTCGTATTAAGTATAACATGGATGGTAGTGTTTCCAGGTACAAGGCACGGTTGGTGGCCAAGGGGTTTCAGCAAACTCCTGGAATCAACTACTTTGAAACCTTTGCTCCCTCGTCCAAGCCATGTACCATCGAGTCATCCTTGCTTTGGCTGTCCAATTCAACTGGAAAATAAAGCAAATTGACATCAACAACGCCTTCTTAAACGGTGATCTCACTGAAGTTGTTTACATGACACAACCAAATTGGTTTTATCAACACAAATAAGCTGCCCATGTCTGTAAGTTGAACAAAGCTTTGTATGGCCTTAAGCAGGCCCCTCGCGCCTGGTTTGAAAAGCTTAGAGGAGTACTGTTGGAAAAGGATTTTCAGAATTCTTCCTCAGACAGCAGCTTGTTCATTCATCATTCATTCCCAAAGGTTGTTTACTTGTTAGTATATGTGGATGATATTCTAATTACGGGTAATGACTTTGATTATATTCAGCAGTTAGTCGTTGAATTACATAACACTTTTGCCTTGAAAGATTTGGGAGAATTAAGTTACTTCCTTGGCTTTGAAGTAGTGCGAACCAATGCCGGGATTCACCTAAATCAATCCAAGTATGTTGCTGATCTACTAAAAAAGGTTAGTATGTTTGATGCTAATGCTAGTTCAACTCCTATAGCTGCAAACACTAAATTGATTAAAGATGATAGTGTCTTATTTGACAACCCTGATCTGTATAGAAGTATCATTGGCGATGCAATATTTGACAATGACACGACCGGATTTGGCGTTTGTTGTAAATAGATTAAGTCGCTTGCAAAATCCATCTATGTCTCATTGGGTTGCTGTAAAAGAGTCCTCCGTTATGTCAAAGGTACTCTTGATGTTGGTCTTCAGTTTCAGCTTTCCCAAAATCCAGTATTAGAAGGCTTTCTTGATGTGAGATTAGGGACCAATGATCTAAATGATAGAAAATCAACTAGTGGCTTCTATATTTGTCTCTTTGGCAATCTTGTTAGCTGGGTATCTCGCAAACAAAAGGTGGTGGCTTTGAGTTCTACGTGTTGAATACGATCACTTACTCAAGCCTCTACCGAACTTGTTTGGGTTCAGAATTGTTGCAAGAGTTAAAGATTTGCTTCCCAATCAATCGGTATTATGGTGTGATAATAAGAGTGCAAATGCCTTGGCCCGAAATCCAGATTTCATGCTCGGACCAAGCACATTGAAATTGATGTGCATTACGTCCGAGACTTGGTTCTCTCAAAGAAATTAGCTGTTCAGTACATAGCCAGTGAATTCCAGATTGCGACATTCTTACAAAACCTCCGCCTATCACACGTTTTCAAATCTTTGTGTGATAAACTACGCTTGATCTCTCTCATTCGTTTTAGAGAGAACACACAATCAAATATCAACTATCCTATGAGCTTCAGGGAGGATAGTCTATCTCCTACTTTCTTCTACAACGAGTTAACCCCCTTGAGTAATACATCAGATCACAACTAAACTTGTAAGTCGTCTGTTCTTCAAACTTTCCCAGCTTACTGCTGCTCAGTTTGAGGGAGGATATTACAGTGCTAAGTTTCTTCAAACTTTCCCAACAGATCGCTACTCGGCTTTGAGGGAGGATGTTACAAGCTAGTTTCTTCAAACTTTCCCACCATCTCGCTCGCTTTGAAGGAGGATATTACAGCTAAGTTTCTTCAAACTTTCCCAGGCTTACTCGCGTCTCGCTTTGAGGGAGGATATTACAGTGCTAAGTTTCTTCAAACTTTCCCAACAGATCGCTGCTCAGTTTGAGGGAGGATGTTACGTGCAAAAATACGTGCATGTACAAAGATGGCATAAGAAGTAATAGCTACCCATCTCACCACGTACATTGGCAAACCGATCGTTACAATGACATCGCAACTTGAGTCTCGCAACTTGATTATGTTATGTGTTAGCTTGATTTTGTTACGATTGAGATCTTGTATAAATAAACACTGCATATACAGCAAATTGTAACTTTTCTCTTTCAACTGTTAGTTAATAAAAGAATATTTCTTCAGCAAGTTTTCCTTGCTCTGTTTTTCTGTCGGTTTTTCGTTTCTTCTTCTCTAGAAAGTTTTACAACTTTCCTTTCATGATTCTAGGACTCTTTCATCCAGGAAGTTTGAAATAATCTAAGATCAGATAATCAATTGTCGAGGCATTGCCTTTGAGTACTCAATAGTCTAGACTACAATGCGGTTACTAAAACTAGTAGAAACTCAAATTTCCATTTCTCAATTATATAGAATATTAGGCAAACTTTTCATAGAACATTGGCATATCCCATTAATATTAGGAAGATGATAATTGTGAGTTTGTGGTGCATACAAACTAACCCGTCAAACTGACCAACAATAAGTAGAGTAGTGGAGATGTTGGAATGAAGCCTTGGTTCCTTAAAAATCCCCCCAAAGCCTTTCTTTTCTTCTCCAAGATCACAGCAGGTACATTCTTCATCACATTAGTTATGCTTAGACAGTAATACACGTTATCTTTAGAAAATTTGGTGACGCTTCCTTTTTTTCTGGCAAAGATTCTTAATTCTGTCACTCTAGCACACTAATTGTTTCTTGCTTAAAAGTAATTAATTATGTGCCTTAATGATGATTGATTCATCTAATCTAATAAAGGGTTAAATTGCTTGCTTATAGCGTTAAATGAGATCCTTTTATGATAATGCTGATATCTAGTGAATGAAAAAGAATAATCAAAGATTATTTGGAGATTCCCCCAATGCCCTTCGTTGAGGATGAGGACTAACAAATTGATGCTACTTTGTAAAGAATAACCATAACCTTGGAAGTAAACAAATAAATTGCCTCAACTTACAATATATTCTAGTTTTGGGCCTGGGCTACTCAGTTATGGACTCCTTCACCAGAAAGGCCTGGTATCCTGAAGTGACATTTTGTTAAGCAGTCCCTCTTGCAAAAGAAATATCCTCTTTTCTAGTCCTTTCCTTTTTGGTGGAATTGATCTAGCCTCTCCTAATTATCATTAGTGAATGATTAATGAGTAACCTCCGTTTTATTATCTATCCTCAAACTAGCTAATTTTCAGGTTTACTTTATTGAAGCAAAATCAAGTAGTACTCAATTGTTTCCATGAATCTTGAATCATGTTTATGCAAAGAACTTCATAATTAAAAAACATAAAAAGAAGAAGAAGAAGAAGAAAGCCCAGGCCTCAGTGCATTTAACTAGAATCCTGAGCCCCATATGAACCAACCTTGCTGTTACAGTACAAAGAAGAAAAACCCTGTTACTGAAAAAGAAGAAAACAAAAGCAGTAAAAAAAGAAAAAGAAAAAACTTCATCAGGTGATTCACATGCCGCACTTTTGAAGTTGAAAAGGACTAGTCACTTCTCTGCAATTACTTTCTCATAACTCAAAACTCTCTCTATAGTCCAACACCATGTTTCTTTTACCAATAAAAAGGATCAAAATTCTCCGCCTGCAAACTTATACCAAGGCACCTAGGCAAGTACTAGTATTCTTAATTCGATTCATAGAGAATAATATTCGGACAGAGGAGTTATTTTGATATTATTCAAAGAAAGAAAAAGAGAGAGAAACTAATTAAAGTCATTTCTTTATCTTCAATTCATGACAAAAGCAAAGAAAGAAAGTACATGATTGGTGTAAGAGATGCATGCCCAGTAGCATTACAAACCCAACAGTAAATATTCAAGAACACACCAATTCTAAAATAAACAGCTAGCTACTTTGTATGCATCTCTTACATCCCATGTTCATAGCCACAAAAAAAAAAAAAAAAAAAAAAAAAAACAACTAAGACGAATATGTAAAAGAACATGAGAAGCCAAGAAAAACGAAATTAAACAACAAGGTTAATGTAGAATCGGACCGCTACCCTCAATTCCCCGCAATGCAATGATGTCGCTCTCCTGATTCTGCCCTTCACTAGAGGCTAGAAACTCGGGAGAGCGCAATTGCAAAGCATTGTTTATGTTTGTTCTTTGTCATTTGCCTTCAACCATATTTACAAAAGAACCCTGTTCGACCGTGCCAACGATGCCGCCGCCCACCACCGCTACTTGCTCCATAGCCACCACGAGATTTGACAAACCGGTTCCAGTAACCGCCGGTCATAATTGAGGTTTACCCTTGATATTAGAAGAAAAAGAAAATGTGATAATGTCAAAGTTGGTCAAGCTAAAATGGTGAGTAGAGGAAAGAAAGAGTAAGAAAAGAATGTGGATAGAGGGCTAAGGAGACATGAAGGATGGTATATAAAGGCGAGAATAGTAGCTTTTTGGTTGAATGGGAGTGGGAATTTTGATTTTTAGTGATAAAATAATGTAAATGCAAGTTATTAAATTGATATTTGTTAAAGTGAATGTTGAAATTTTTGGTCCAAGCTGGCTAAGGGCATGTTTGTGGGGAATACAAATAACTCCACTAACTCGATTTCCAAGGCTCTTGGAGTTTTCATATTTATTCTGATGGAGGGACGAGAAAGAAAAGTGGGCATTGATGGGGTTTGTTTGTCTGGGTATGTGAACGTGGATTGCTCTATGAATTTATAAATTAAATGGACCAAGTTTCATATTTATCTCTCACTAAGCTCAAGACAAAAGTCTTCATGGCCAACTTTTTAGTTTTATTACCTTATTATTGAGAGCAATGTATGGCTAGTCATCACCTAGAGTGGTGTGCATAGTATTGGAAACACACCATCAATTGCCAAAAAATTATCTACAATCTTCCCCCACTTGCCTCCTGGACTGATTGAACAGAGAAGGTAATATATATACTCATTATATATAAAGAGACATGTTCTAAATCTCTTAAATTTTATTTACAATGAAAAGCATATTCTAGAAACTAATACAATATATTTTTCAGGGTACACATAAAGAAATTAGTTAATTTGAATACATGTATTTGTAATTAAATTTTTTTTTTTTATTATGACCGAGGTATTTGGACAACTTATTCGTATCTTATTGGATAAAAGAAACGATTAGGAGAAGCTGAGTATAGCAGTTTGGGTTAAAGTGTAAAGAACAGAAGCAGGTTGGGTTTTATTGTAAAAAGCATCATACGATGTGCTTTGTTAAAGTGTAAAGAACTGAAGCTGAGTATAGCAGTTTGGGTTAAAGTGTAAAGAACAGAAGCAGGTTGGGTTTTATTGTAAAAAGCATCATACGGTGTGCTTTGTATTAACTCAATACGGTGGCGTTTTTCTATATCATCTTCCTGATATAAAAAACGCAAACTGCTTTGTTTCTCTTTAGTAAATGAAAATTCAGTTTACCCATTTTTAAGTGTATTCATCTGTGTTCTTCTCAAACCCTTAATTCTTGTTAACTTTCTTTTGAAATCCAGTCAAGATTCTTTATGGTATCAGAGCCAATAGACAGACGTCAATGGCTAATTTGAGTTCTGGATCTTTAAATTCTAGCTCCAAGATAGTGGATGAGCTACCTGACAACGCAAACACGATGAGTTCGATTGCTTATTCCTCTCTTCCAACTCTGTTAATCAAGTTAGGAGAGAGAAACTACAGTCACTGGAAGTCTCAAGTATTACCTGCGTTGACCTCCTATGAGCTTGATGGCTTCGTCACAGGTGTGCATGTATGTCCTTCCATGTTTTTAACTGAACAAATTCAAGATTTTCAACAAATAATCAAGAAACCTAACCCTAAGTACTTTGATTGGAAAAGAACGGATCAATTTCTAGTTAGTTGGCTAAATTCTTCCATTTCTGAGTCTATGTTTAGGCATGATGCTAAGTGCACTAGTGCGTATGAAATATGGAGTACTTTAGAGTTACATTTTCAGTCTTTCTCAAAGGCAAGAACACTTCATTTGAGAAATCTACTGCAAAACACTAAGAAGGAGTCTATGAGTGTTAATGAGTATATTTTGAGAATGAAAGAGTTAAGGGATGAATTAGTGGCCAGTGGAGTTCAAATTGGAGATGAGGAACTACTGTTATACATTCTGGATGGCTTAGATCCGGAATTTGATGCCATGGTAGCTAATTTGGTGGCTAATAGTAGCACTGCCACTCTTCAAGAAGCACATATACTACTTCATAAATATGAGATGAGAATTGAGAAGCAAAATAGTGCATTGTCAAATTATCATGGGATGTCGTCTGCACTGTTAGCTACAAAACAAGTCTCAAATGATATTGTAGGTGTGTCACAGTTCCAAATCCCTACTGCACCACAATTCCTAACTATCGGGTCTGGAGAAAGTGCATCTTAGAATCCTGGTTCTTCCCCTGTTATTCAATCAACTACATGGCAGAATCCCAACTCTTCAGCTATGTTTTCACAAGGGGTGTTGAATTATCAACATCATGGAGGCTATCCTCAATAATCCCCTAATGTAGCCATGTATTACTGCCACCTTTCCTCAAGGGCTCCCGTTCTCATTATTCGCATACAGTTCTCATTCGTGCTTTAACAATAGTGGGATGACAGGCAGAGGTCGAGGCAGAGGGTACTTTAGGCCTCGATTGACCTGTCAAGTATGTGGGAAGAATGGTCACTTAGCCTTACAATGCTATCACCGTTTTGACTATGAGTATCAAGGGTTTATGAATACAAATCATAGTAACTACAACCCTCATTCAGCTCAGATAACTACTTTTCCACCTCCAGTGAGTAATAATCAACCATATCCAGGAAGTTCACATGATTCTAATGTTCCAGTTCAAGCTCTCTTTGCATCTTAGAATTCTCTACCACCCAAACACCCTTCAAACTCTTATGAAGGGTTTCATGATTTCTCTGCTACTGGAATGTCTAGAAGTCCTCAACCAAGTTACAACTCTCCACAATTTCAACCATACCCACCTCAAAACTACCCACCAGGCAATAATATAAACATCCCTTCAAACAATTCCTCTACATCTCAGTTACCTAATGCCACTGTTCCAGCCACTGCTACACCACAAACACTCACAGATCAGTCCTGGCCTACATGGACTCTGAAGCCTCAAATCCTATGACTGCTGATGGAAATAGCATGCTGATGAAGTCTAGTTATCAAGGAGGGTCCCAAGTACAAGTTGGTAATGGTCACTCCATTCCCATTACCCATACAGGTACATTACTATTACCTTCTGCTGATTCTAATAGAATTTTGCAACTCCATAACATTTTGTGTGTTCCAAGTATTGCTAAGAATCTACTGAGCATATCTCAAATCACTAAAGATAACCATGTGATAGTAGAATTTCATGCTGATCATTGTTTGATAAAGGATAAACAAAGCAAGGCTATTCTTCTTCAAGGGACAGTGAAAGATGGCCTTTACCAACTTACATTGCCAACCATTGCTACTTCTTTTACTAATCCTCACCTAAGGTCTGCACTTGGTGATTCTAGTTCTATTTCAGCTTTCACTACTCATGCAGTTAGTTCATTTAAACCCAATAAAGAGTCTCTTTCAACAACTAGTTTAGATCCGGATCTTGCTTGTAATTCAACTAATAAGGTCTTACTTAATGAGCCATCTAGTAGTGTTTTGTTATGGCATGCTAGATTAGGCCACCCTAGTAGTAAGATTCTAAATAATGTACTTGCAAAGTTGAATGTAAGGAAATCAAGTACGAAAATAAAGACTTCTTTTGTGAGGCATGTCGGTTGGCAAACTACGCGGTGTACATTTCCTAATTCGCTTCCAGGACTAAGAAACCTTTAGAGATTGTTTATTCTGACTTGTGGGGTCCTGCCCCTGTTCTATCTACTGAAGGGTATAGATACTATGTTATATTTGTGGATGATTTTAGTAGATACACATGGATTTATCCCCTCAAACTAAAGTCTGCTGAAAAATGAAGTTGCTGTGAAATGATATGGTGTGGTTTTTCTATTGTGCTGAAGCTGTTGTGGAAAGTTATAGTAAAAATGTTTACTGTGTGTCAGTTATTGTATGTGCAGAAATTTGTAGAGATTTTTGTTGCTGTGAAGTTATTGAAGAAAATTTGCAGAAATGTTTTGTTGCTGTGAAGTTGCTGTGAAATGTGCTAAAGTCTGCTGAAAAATGAAGTTGCTGTGAAATGATATGGTGTGGTTTTTCTATTGTGCTGAAGCTGCTGTGGAAAGTTATGTAGTAAAAATGTTTACTGTGTGTCAGTTATTGTATGTGCAGAAATTTGTAGAGATTTTTGTTTAAGGGGAAATATTAGGAAAAGTGAAGAACAAGATCAAGAGCTGTTTTGTTTAAGGGGAAATATTGGATAAAAGAAACAATTAGGAGAAGCTGGGTATAGCAGTTTGGGTTAAAGTGTAAAGAACAGAAGCAGGTTGGGTTTTATTGTAAAAAGCATCATACGGTGTGCTTTGTTAAAGTGTAAAGAACAGAAGCTGAGTATAGCAGTTTGGGTTAAAGTGTAAAGAATAGAAGCAGGTTGGGTTTTATTGTAAAAAGCATCATACGGTGTGCTTTGTATTAACTCAATATGGTGGCGTTTTTCTATATCATCTTCCTGATATAAAAAACGCAATCTGCTCTGTTTCTCTTTAGTAAATGAAAATTCAGTTTACCCATTTTTAAGTGTATTCAGCTGTGTTCTTCTCAAACCCTTAATTCTTGTTAACTTTCTTTTGAAATCCAGTCAAGATTCTTTAGTATCTCAACTAATCTCCAGGATCCATTAATACCCTTGACAAGCTCAGTGTTTCGAGGTAAGTCACAAATATGGTAGATGACTCCAAAGTTCGAATCTAGGAAGTCAATGAAGAGAGCAAACATTCTTAATCGTCAAACCAATCCTTTGGAGTTAAAATAATTAAATTTCATTCGCACATACATATATCTTGTGGTTATAATAACTCATATACGTAGAGAAAGTCATTAGTTAAACAGTCACTAACAAAAAAAAAAAAAAAATTAATTAACTTGTATAATGAACGTCATATCAAGGATGTGGGACCAAGAGTTCATTGTTGATAAAGATGATAAAAAAATCAAGATTCATATATTCAAGTGGTTCGAAAATTAATTTGTCGAAAGCTTTAGGAATAAAATTTACAAATCCAAGCGAGATTGTTGATTAATTTAAAACATTTGTATCCATCTGATTTGCACTCAAAAAGCAAGTAACAAAATTATAATTCAACATCAAGTAGGTAGAGTTGTCGAAGGCAATTGATTTGGCTAATAATGCTATAGGTCAATCTTTGCTGAACTTTTTAGGTTTTTTATTAGATCAAGCCTTAAGATCCTTCTTCTTGCACGAGAGAATTATGTAAATAATCTTTTTTGGGTGTTCACGTTATGCTTTCAGTATCTATCAACTTTAATCAATGTTGTATGCGTTAGGTGATGATGTTCTTGACTTTCAGCTCTAAATTTCTTTTAATATATATTGCCGTTGATATCAGAAAAGAAAAAGGAAAGCATGTTGCTTCTAAAAGACGAATAATTTTTAATTATTGATCAACTAAACCCACCTAATATTTGTATTTAAAAACATATAAAGCTTACATTTATTAATAAATATTTTGTCGAAAATCATAATATATAGTTTAAGATCATAATTACTCTAATTTGAACATGGGTTAACCATGCTTAAATTAATGCTATTATGGTTGCCTTTTTGTTGTTAGACAACATAAAATAAAAAACTTTTAAAGCAACTATATGCATCATTCATTGCGCCACAAATTACTCTTCCTAGAGGACATTTGTCCTCGTATGAGAAAGCAATTTTCCACCATTAATATAAAAGTCTATCTCTATAATTCAATTTAATTACACCAAATAAAAGCAATAACTAAATCAATATTTGTTTGTTTTGTTTTGAAAGATTAACAGTTTTTGAGTAAACATATCGTACATTTATTCATTTGAAACATGAGAATTTGACTTTGACATCTAGCGCTCTGATCCTAAAAACTTAAGCTATTTGATATGGTGAAGGTTGAATATTGATTTGTATTTGTCTTGTAAATTACCCTGATGGAAAAATCTTCATAGCATGGATGCCTCCAATTAGTGTGGGTCATACTCATATCAATGTAACGTGACTTATACACTTTGACGTGATTAAACGGATGCATGCCGAAGACTTACTCAACCCTAGTTAGTATATACAAATTTATTCTCATCAGTCACTCATTTATAGTAACCTTGATTGATTCTCCATTTGAAAAATTCTCATTTTCGTGGTGCACATGCAATGGTGTCCATATTTTGAAGAAAAGCTAAAGAAAGATGTTACGAAATGTCAAAATGAAGTGGGACACACATCCCTTTGAATCCAAGAAATAATTTCACACTCTTTTCGTCCAGCTGCTGCCTTTCTAGCTCGTATGATATTGAAATGTTATTAATTTAAGCCATGGAAACACCCTTTTTAAGTTGATGAATAAAGAAGCAGTTAATGGTAAACAAAAAGATAAACAAATGGGACCAAATCACTTTACTATAGATTTGTCCATTACAAAGAAAAGCAATTACATAAAGTCTATCTATCTATGAGCACAAGTCAGCGATTGGATCCTCTTTTTTTCTTTCTCCTTTTACTGTTCATTGTCATGTTTTTCATTGATCATCTTGTGCACCATCGCCACCATAAGTGGGTGGCTTGTCACAATTCTTATCTAAACTTAATATAACAATTATCATGGATAATTAAGTAATTACAATTTTCTTACCATACAATCTTCTAGTTATAATTATGTATTACTTAATTAATGTATTTTCAGATGGCTCCGAATTTTCTGAAAATTGAGCTCTGTTGAAAGTTGACTACTATTGCTGTAACTTGTCAGTTTTCAGCCATGATAGAGCAATAATATAAAAGACCCCGCCATTACACGAAGTTCAAGAATTATTGAAAGAAGACTACACGTTTAGCAGTTTTCACTCCTACTCCTTGTAAGTGCTCCACTTTCTCAGCTGTTATCCAATCTCGGCCATCCGATTTGACTCAGAAATTGAGCCACTGCGGTTGCGTCATCACTGCACCATTCCTGCGTCAGAAAATTTTCAGAACAAAACGTTTCATGCAAGAAGCTTCTTGATATAGATCACAATAAACAAACTGAAAAAGTTATAAGACAGTTCCCTTCAATTCTTGGGTATCCAATGTTCTAAATTTTCCACGCCAAGTTTTTTCATGTGGGAATCACTAGAAAATAAATCTTCAATCAAATTTGCATGAAGAAATTAGGAATTTTTGCCTCTTTTCAGTTTTCTTACATGGAACTTATATTAGTATCTCTTTTAAGCAACATGATTTTCAGTTTTGTGTTAGTCATTAGGCGACCAAGTTACACAAATTTGTTATTGAAATGTGAAACAAAGAGTTTATCCCAAAGTTTTGGTTTTATCAGAAAATCAGCTGCTCAAATTGTGTTCTTGAATGGATAACAGCACAGTGCAGAGCACCGCCGAGAAGGCAAAAAAGAAGCAAGTGTTTCTAAATATAGTCAATCATTGGATACTCAACAGCCTAATCCAAGGGCTCAAGACCTCTAACCCATAAAGTGCCATGTGTAAAAATAAGTGTCTAGTAATTGGCGGACAAAGAGCGGCGCATGAGCCTCGAAACATTTAAACCACCACGCAATTTTTTAATATGATTTTCACAAGTTTGAATAGAATTCAATTGAATTGAAGCCACCAAAAAATCTGGCAATATGCGGCGTTTAATAGTAAAAAGAGTGTAAAAACAAATTAAGACAACTGAGGAAACACGCACCGTCTCAACTCTCAACATTGGATCCCGTATGAAGCTGAATCTTCATTGGCTAAGGCTGATTGATGTTTACTTTATTTTATTTTATTTTATTTTTACTGTGGTTTATAAGAGAATAATAATGTGTATTTGTGTGTGTAAAAGTGAAAAAAAGTGAGTGAGAGGCATGTAAATGTGTGAGGGAATGTGGAATTTATTCTTTTCACAAGCTTTTTGGAGATTTGAGGAGAGGGAAATAGCTGCTTTACTAAAGGGTAAAAAAATATCAAAGCAATACCCCTTTGGCCTTTGATTAGCAAATGTGATTAATTAAAAAGAAGACTTCGATGTGAACTCACTCGTGTCATGGTAAGTTCAATTCCTCTCAATTTAATAACAAGTTTTGGACTTAAAAGATACATATGTGTTATACTATTGATGCACCTATGCTTCAGGTTTGTCTTTGTTGATCTCACCAACTAGAAGTACGCAAGATTCTAGATGAATCTGTGTAGGAATCTGCTTAAGACTCACGGATTTGATACTGGATCGATGGAAAGATAATGATTAAACGCAATCACACAAAACAAAAGAATTTTTAAAGTGATTTGAATGCTTATCATGCAAATCCTACGTTTACTATTATGTTATTGAAAGTTTATAAGAATGGCGAGCTGACTTACGGAGAGTTATTTCAAGGAATCCTTCAAGTTGTCTCTTTTCTTAGTCTCTACGCAAATGAATGTGTGTGTGTGTGTGTGTGTGAGGTGTAACGATTCTTGTGTCATGTCCCCTAAACAAACTAGGGTTTGAGTTTATATGTTGTACCCATTACAAGTTTAAATTGGAAATAAATACAAAATCAATAAAACAAGAAACTTGATTTGGGGAGTCCTTATCACGTGATATCTCCTAACCAAATTGAGAATCATCTGTTGACTATAAAAGTCAAAATCTAATATAAAGTTATTGACTAATACGCTGCCGTTTCTTATACAACTAATTACTGTTAAATCAGTTAATACTACAGCCTAATATAAAAGCTGTAATCACTGCTCTGCTATTATGCATTAATATAGTAAACACATTCTCTTCTTCCTTTTTGATACTTTCTGTTTTCTACCTTATTTTGTTTTCCTTTCATGGTATCAGAGCCACTGACTTGCGTCAATGGAAAACACCTCTAATTCACTCAACAACTCTAACGAGATGTTGAAGCAGACGTCTAATCAAACTACATCAATTCCAGCACTAAGCGTGCAGGTAATCAACCCAAAGCTTACGCAGAACAACTATCGTTTTTGGAGTTCCCAAGTCCTATCTATCGTTGGCTCACACAAGCTTGAAGACCATCTTCTCGGTAGAATTTCTTGCCCTTCTCCTTTGTTAATTTTTTATTCACCAATTGAACATGACTTAGGTAAATAGGCAATACCGATAAAGCCAGTAATTTCCATTGATGAGAAATTAAATCCTGCCTATATAATGTGGAAGAGAGCTGACAAATTCTTGGTTAGTTGGCTTTTGGCGTCAATTTTAGAAAACATGTTTGGCAATGTATCAAAATGCAGAAATTCTACTGAAATTTGGTTAGCTCTAGAAAATGAATTCATCACTAACTCCAAAGAAAGAGCTCTGCACCTTAAAAATTTGCTTCAAACAACACAAAAAGGCAATCTAAGTATAGGTGACTATGTTAAGAAAATGTGAGAGATTGCTGAAAGCTTGTCTGCAAGTGGACTCGTTATAGTTGATGATGACTTACTACAGTATGTAATTGATGGTCTTTGATCAGAGTTTGATCTTGTTGTAGTGCACTTAACCTCCAAAATTGAGTCAAAATTTGACTCTGTTACACTGCAAGAAGCATAGTTTTTGCTTCAAAAGTATGAGATTTGTATTGAAAAATTCAACTTGGTTAATCTTTATAATTGTTCTGCCAATATAGCTTCTACTGGTCACTCAAATAACAGCACAAATATGCCTCTCCAAGCTGAATCAGTGACTCAATAGCAGTTTGACAAAACCTTTGGTTCTTTTTACAAGACTGTACCCTCTTGGATATCCTTAGGTAACCCGCATAATCCTCAACCTCCTATCATACCTTCTCCTCAAACATATAGCCAACCTGTCCATCACAACAGAACTCCTATAATTGGAATGTCCTATGGCTGAGGAAGAGGTAGGAACATTAGAAGAGGAAAGTTGATTTGTCAATTGTGCAATAAGGGAGGACACTCAGCAGGACAGTGTTATCACAAGAATAATTCTGCTTATATTGGAGCAATACAACCTTCTTTTGGTAATGTACCATCTTACTATAAAGACTTCACTCCTCATTTACCAAGTGGAAACTCTTATAATGGTTCTGTTCCTTTCAGTAGTAATGAGGGAGCTCAATTTTTTTATACTGGTCCTACTCACTTCAATGGTGCTGGCAGAGTTCAAATGTCCTATAATGGTTCTACCCCTTTTTAATGAAAATGGTCTTACTCATTTCAATGGTGCTGGTGTTGTTTACAATCAATCAATTGGTGCTCAGCAAACACACAATACACAATATGGGGCTCAAACTAGTGTTCATCTTTCTCTTAGTGTTGTTAACACTACTACATTTGGAGTTCATAGCCAACAGCCTACTGGTTCAAGTCAGGCTCATTTTGCATCTGTTGGATCTATAACTTACTCACATCCTGTTGGCATACCATCTATACATCATAATAATACAATAGCAACACTCCCCACACAACAGAATCATCAGTTCACTCTTGTAACATCACCAACCCCAACTGATCCAGTGTGGTATATGGACTCTGGGGCCACTAATCATGTCACTATAGATTTGAACCACCTGCATATCAGTAAGAACTACAATAGAGGTGATCAACTTCAGGTTGGGAGTGGTGAGAATCTCAACATTTCTCATACAAATCATACCTTTATTCCTAGTAACATGTATTCTAAATGCTTGCATCTTAAAAACATTCTTTGGGTTCCTAAAATCACAAAAAACTTGTTAAGCATTTCCAAGTTTACCAAAGATAACAATGTGATAGTCAAATTTGATGCTAATTGTTGTATTGTAAAGGTCAAGTCCATAGGAGCAATGTTGCTGCAAGGGGACCTTAAAGGTGGCTTGTATCAGTTGAATTTCCTCCCCGTTCAGACCTCCTCCAACCCCTTTGTGACCAAAAATCAAATTTCTTCTCAACTAGCCTATGTTAACTCTGTTAACAACATCAAACTAGTTTACTCTAATTCTCGGAATCAGTCCATGTGCTATAATAAGACAATTAGTTCTTTCGAGTCAAATAAGTGCCTTAAAGGTCTATCTGATGTTTCATCTATTGTGTTGAATAATGAAAGCTGTTATAAAACTATATCAAGTAAGTCTTGTGTCACCAATGTTTCTCAATGTATCTCTTCTATTGATAATAAAACTAAGGATGATAGCTTTACGATTTTTGATAATACTACTACATCTCCTACACTTGATTGTTCACATGCTTTTGATAATGTTATTTCATCCTGTTTAAGGTCTAATGCTTCTATGAACGAGACTACTTTTACTACATTTGCTCATTCACATACAAATGATATGTCTTATTTAATTGCCAGCACCCATCACTTTTATTATGTGCTATGGCACAAATAGTTAAGACATCCAAAATCCATCAACAAATTTTATCAGACTTACATATCAAATTTCCCTCCAAATTAAACACCTCATCCAGTTCTAACCTTACCTTTAAGATGCTTGCCAATTAGGCAAATTGCACAAAAACAGTTTTCCCATTTCACGGTCTCATGCCACTGCCCCTTTAGAATTAATACATAGTGATGTTTAGGGTCCAGCCCCTTGCACTTCAGTTGAAGGTTTTAGATACTATATTTAGTTCCTAGATGACTACAGTAGATTTACATGGCTATTCCCTCTCAAAACCAAAGCTGAAGTAAGGTCAGTTTTTATCAAATTTCATCATCTTGCTGAAAGACAATTTGATTGTAAAATTAAGAGCTTACAATCTGACCAAAGAGGTGAATATAAGGCTTTTCTTCCATACTTGACTGAACAAGGTATTCAAGTTAGATACTCATGTGCATATGTTCATCAACAAAATGGTAAGAGTGAAAGAAAGCATAGACATATTGTAGAGTCAGGTCTCACACTCCTTGCTCATGCATCTATGCCCTTGACATTTTGGTGGCTTGCTTTTGAGACAGTTGTTTACCTTATAAATAGAATGCCTACTGCCACACCTCATAATATTTCACCCTATCAGGCATTATTTCATAAAGTTCCTGTTTATGATAGCTTAAGAGTTTTTGGTTGTTCTTGTTTTCCTTACCTTAAGAGCTTTAACAAGCACAAGTTTGATTTCCATACGGTCAAGTGTACTTTTGTAGGCTACAGCCTAATCCACAAAGGATATAAGTGTTTAAAACCTGATGGACAAATTGTCATTACTCCTAATGTTCGATTTAACAAGTTTGAGTTTCCCTTTGCCCTCACTACTCCAAGCTCTTCATCTCAAACTTAGTCCTCCACTCTAGACACTCAAACCACCACGTTAGTTTCATTCTTTCCACCTGTGGTCAGTTCCAATTCTCTTCAACCATTAGCTGGCACAACTTCACCTATGGTACCTTGCTCCATGGACAAGTGCTGCTCAAATCATGCAACAAATGGTAAGAATTCTTCTCTTAACAATACGGTATCCACTGATACTCTTCAACAAATATCTCCCCATACCACTAACACAAACACTACAACAAACACTACAGGTTCACCTTTTCAACCTTGTCAACTTATAGTTGATCTCACATCTTCCTAATTTCCTAACACAACAGCTACCTCTCCTTGTAACAAATCCCATATTCAGTCCTCAAATAATCAAACCAGTATCCCTTCTCCAAACACTGACACTAAACACACATCTTTTTCACCTAACCACTCATCCATCTCACCATGTCCAACTCAACCTATAAACACTGAAACCTTATCTTGGTCACCCAGTTAGCTTATTGTTGATCTTACTGCTTCTCAGTTCCCTTATATAGCAGGTGTTTTGAACTACAATAGTTCACATGACCAGTTCCTAGTCAGTATAGGTGTCATTTTGGATAATTCAGCTCTTGACAAATCCTATGAATCTTCAGTTGTTTCTCATGCCGCTCCAACACCTAAAAACATGCATCCCATGGTTACGAGAGCTAAATTAGCTGCTCGGTTATAGTTGGCAACTCATAATCAAGATGATATTCATATGCTTACTTAGTTGATGGGTTTGAAGCTCCTAAACCAAAATTCAATTCAATTTTTGATGCACTTAGCAATCGATTATAGTTGGCAACTCATAATCAAGATGATATTCATCTGGCTTAATTAGTTGATAGGTCTGAAGCTCTTGAACCAGAACCCAATTCAGTTTCTGATGCACTTAGTAGTCACAATTATAAGGCTACCATGCAAAGCAAGTTTGATGCTCTTACTCATAACAATACTTGGACTCTTGTACCCTCATCTGTAGATATGAATGTTGTTAGAAATAAATGGGTATTTCGAACTAAATTCAATGTTGATGGTTCTCTTCAGAAGTACAAAGCTAGATTGGTTGCCTAGGGTTTTCAACAAACCCCTGGCCTTGATTACTTTGAGACCTTTAGTCCAGTGATCAAACCGTCAACTATACGAATAATTCTAACCGTTGCAATTACAAATAGCTGGGATATTCAATAGATTGTGTCAATAATGCATTTCTAAATGGGGTACTAATAGAAAATGTCTTTATGTAGCAACCTCCAAGTTTTGAAGATCAATCCTTTCCAAAGGTTGTTTGTAAGTTAAATAAGGCCTTCTATGTTCTTAAGCAGGCTCCCAGAGCATGGTTTGAAAAGTTCAAAACTGCTTTTCAACAAAAAGGCTTCCAAAACTTTGTTTCAAACTCAAGTCTTTTCACTCTTCAGCAAGCTTCATGTTCTACCTATGTACTTGTATATGTTGATGATATACTAGTCACTGGTTTAGATGCAACATTTATCACTAAGTTGATGAAAGATCTCAACAATGACTTTTCTTTAAAGACCCTTGGGTCACTCAAATACTTTCTCGGTTTGGAAGCAACTAGGACATTTGTTGGTATTTATCTAAAGCAGTCCAAATATGCTTCTGATCTTCTTATTAAAACCAAGATGGTGGAAGCACATGCTTGCTCAACTCCCATGAATGTTGGGATAAAATTGAGTTCAACTGATAGTGAACCATTTCAGAATCCTAGTTTATACAGGAGTACGATTGGTGCACTACAATAGTTGACCCTTATAAGACCTGGTCTAAGTTTCATCGAAAAAAACTAAGTCAATTTTTGCAAGCCCCTGCCAAACTCCACTAGAAAGCTTGCAAAAGGGTGCTATGGTGTATTAAAGGTACTATCCACTATGGCTTATTTTTCAAACCAGCAAAGGCATTACATATAAAATGTTATGTTGATGCTGATTGGGGTGGAAATCTTGAAGACCGAAGATCAACCAGTGGTTATTGTGTTTATCTAAGACTGAATTTGATTCAATAGAGTTCTAGAAAACAAAAAATAGTTGCTCTTTCCTCCACTGAAGCTAAATATAGAGCCCTAGTTCATACAGTATCAGAGGCAGCTTGGTTGGAGAGTTTGTTTACTGAATTAGGCCTGGTTTTTCACATTACTCCAACCATTTGGTGCGATAATGTTAGTGTTGGAGCTCTTGCATCTAATCTTGTGTTTCATGCCAAGACCAAACACATTGAAATTGATGCTCATTATGTTAAGGAGCAATTTTTAGCCAAAAAAGTGGCCATTCAATATGTTCCTTCTAAGTTACAAATAGTTGATGTTCTGATAGAGGCTTTATCAGTTGGTCAATTCAGTGATCTAAGGGCAAAGTTAAATGTCACTATACTTGGTGAAGGCTGCAGCTAGGAAGATTGCTATTTGCAGTCACAGCATGTTGTTCTAATTCTGATTGTTTAGCTCCTATTGCTCCAACTATTTTAGTAGCAACAAACACTCTAAGTAGTAAACATTCAGAATGTCA
The DNA here is from genome assembly GCA_026229545.1 of Pistacia atlantica. NCBI lineage: Eukaryota > Viridiplantae > Streptophyta > Magnoliopsida > Sapindales > Anacardiaceae > Pistacia > Pistacia atlantica. The sequence goes on along the minus strand of CM047902.1, from coordinate 1,023,300 downwards.
ACATTAACATTCAAGAATGTCAACACTCTAATTTGAAGATTCAAAGGCAACTCAAGTTCTGCTTTGATTCTGATTAATTGCACTTGCAACAAGCATTTTGAGTACTAATCAGTAATCACATATCAGTAAAAGTAATGATGAAGTTTTTAATGATGTCTTGTTTAAGGGAGCATATTGAAGTACAAGAAGGATGGAAGAAAAGTTGTTGAAGTATAGAAGAAAAGCTATTGAAGTTTTATGCGGTCACGTTTGAGGGAGCATGCTAACTATAAAAGTCAAAATCTAATATAAAGTAATTGAATAATACGCTGCCGTTTCTTGTACAAGTAATTACTATTAAATCAGTTAATACTGCAGCCTAATATAAAAGTTGTAATCACTGCTCTACTGTTTTGCATTAATACAATAAACACATTATCTTCTTCCTTTTCGATACTCTCTGTTTTCTACCCTATTTTGTTTTCCTTTCATCATCCTTTCTTGATTTATCACACAAGTCTTTGTGTTTTATTACTCTTATTAACGACTTTAATTTAGATAAATGATTTTATTATTATGGAAAAAAAAAGTAAATAAGAGAATTTATCACCAAGATTAAATAAATCAAATTAAATTGATAATGTGAAATATTCTAAATTTGTATCAAGAATAATATGCTAGCCGATTTTGTGGTACACATAAGTTATGAGAATATAAATCATGTATGTATTGCAAATTACCATAGTGATATTATTGATGGAATCGTATCATGTGTAGTTGGTGTATCATTACAAGATATTAGACTTTGAAGGATGAAAAATATTATGTTCTTGATCAACGTCAATGCCATAATGCAATTAAGTTGATTGTACTTAAATTACCTTTATTCTTGTCTTAGAATGAATGTCCCTGTCAATGTTGGCATATCATAGTAAAAGGTATAATTTTCATTTTATAAAAATACCAATCATAGGTTCTATAGTGAAAATATACACTCTCTTTATTTGCTAGAGTAGCCGTGAGTTGTGACCCTAGAAAAGGGGAAAAAAAGAACTAAACAAAAAGGAGAGAAAGAGAAAAGGCTTATGGGAATTATTTATGTGATTTTAAAAAAAATCATTATAAGCATTCATATATTTCTAGAAATTAATATTAAGATTTTTCATCTCATATAAGTAAGTTGATATTGTCTTTCATAAAGAAGTATAATTCATCAAAATAAATTTCTGGTCATCAAAATTCACCAAGCTATGACTAGGGATGGGCATTTCCCCCGACCAGCCTCGAATGGGGCGGGGAATCCCCGAAAAAGTCGGGGATGGGGTTGGGGATGGTCCACTAAAAATTCCTTGACACTGGTGATAGGACGGGGGAAGAGATTGTGCAATCCGTGGCCTGCCCCATCAATCCCGCCCCGTGGAGACCCACCCCATGCAACCTCACCCTGCCCCGCATATTGTTCTTCTATTAAGAATTTTATGTTTTTTTTTTTCCTTTATGAGATTGTACATAAAGTTAGGATCTCATGATTTAAGAATCATAGTTTCAAATAATGTATCTAAATTTCTGATATTTACTTTTATAATATTTGTATTAATTTTATAAAAAAAAAATAATTTAAATGATGGAGTCTAATAACTAAATAAATGTATTATTATTTTGTGAATTTCACAAAATAACAATACATGCCCCAAAAATAAATTAGATTAGATTATTACAAAACCAATATAGAATTTACACAATTGCTTAACATTAACAAATTACAAATTACACAAACTCAATTATCCTTTTAATTAATTGATTGATCAGTTAATTATGATGTTAAACTTAATCAGTGTTGGGAAGTTGGGATAATGGGATTTGTCCCTTTCACAAATGGATGGACTAATTTTATTAGCTATAGTGGAGATAATTTACTAGTTAAGATTAAATATAGTTATATTAATTCTATGAAAAATTAATTAATTAACAAGGCTAACTAAGCCTAAGCTTGCATACAATTGAATAATTAATCAATTTACGTAGTAAATTACGTTAAGATTGAACATAGTTATATTAATTTTATGAAAAATTAATTAGTTAAGGGAGCTAACTAAGCCTAACCCTCCATACAATTGAATAATTAATCAATTTACCTAGTAAATTATGCTAAGATTGAATATAGCTATATTAATTTTATGAAAAATTAATTAATTAATATGGTTGACTAAGCCTAAGCCTCCATACAATTGAATAATTAATCAATTTACCTAGTAAATTATGTTAAGATTGAATATAATTATATTAATTCTATGAAATTAATTAATAATGCCTAAGCTTGCATACAATTGATTTATAGTAAACCAATTTGGTAAAATATGCCAAAAGAGTTAGGATGTTACACCAAAATATTTGATTAATGAAGATTTTCAAAGTTTAGAGGAATAATCAAGAAGATTCAACAAAACAAGAAAAAAAAACAGAGAACTGGAGAAGACAAATACTTTGATTTTTATTAACAAAATCTTTAATAGAAAACAGAAGCATTTATAGTTCGTTATACTGTACAAAACGATAGTGTATTACATTTTACTTATTTGTAACTAAAGCTATCTAACTTCTAAAACTTGCAGATTAAACCAGCATACTTTGACATAATAGTGACTATGAAATTAAAACTTTCCAAACACATACTTCTTAACATTTCCCCGTAAACAGAACACTCCTATTATTCTTTACCATTCTTCTTTCTTAACATTTCCTCGTAAGCTACACTATCTTCCTCTCTAAACATAGTTTTACTCCTACTAGTTTTTACCATTCTTCCTTCTTAACATTTCTCTATAAGCTACAATATCTTCCTCTCTAAACATAGTTGTCTGCAACGTATTAACTTTATTTTGCGTAAGACTGTTTAGTCTTTACCAGAAGATACTCACTGTTGAATATTATCTTCATCTGCACAAAGTTGATCTATTGTAAGTGATAATTGGTCTATAGTTGTAGAAGCTAACGTTGGTAGAGAAGGCATAACAGTTAACTTTTCTTTAAGACCATGGTACTTGTGAGCAAGAAGTGCCTTTGTTAATGAATCTGCAATTTGAAATTCGGAGGAAACATATTGAATAGCAAGCTTTTTGTCAATGACTAGTTCCCTCATATAATGGACATCAATCTCAATATGTTTGGTCCTAGTGGGAAAAACAGGGTTGGAAGATAGTGCCGCTGTACTCATACTGTCACACCGCAAAATTGGAATACTCTTGATTTGTATGCCAAGTTCTTGGAACAGTTTTGGATCCAAACAAGTTCAGTGGCTACTTGACTAAGAGCTTGATACTCAGCATCAATTGAAGAAAGAGACACCACTTTTTGTGTTCTAAACACCCATTGCACTAATTTGTCACCAAGGAATATGCTATAGCTTGTTGTAGATCGCATATCACCAACATCACTTGTCTAGTCAACATCATCATAGCCTTCCAGAGCAAAGTTTTGATGTTTTTGGAAGAGTAAACCATGTTGTATAGTTCCTTCGATATACTAAAGTACTCGCTTGCAAGCAGTCCAGTGATTTGTAGTAGGGGACTGTAGAAATTGACTCAATATGTTCACTGCAAAGGACAAATCAGGTCTAGACAAAGTCAAGTACTGGAGACCTCTCACAAGACTTTGATAAAGAGAAGGTTCATCAAAAACTTCACTGTCTTCTTTTATCAGTTTTGTACTAGTGGCCATAGGCGTATTGTAGGGCTTACATTCTACCATTCCAGCTTTGTTCAGTAGATCAAGATCATATTTTGATTGAGAAAGCAACAAACATGATTCATCTCTTTGTACTTCAAAGACGAGAAAGTAGTTTACAGACCCTAAAGTTTTCAAAGAAAAATTGTTATTCAAATCTATAACAATTTGATTAATCAATGCAGGATCATTCCTAGTAATGAGAATGTCATCCACATAAACTAGTGGACACACTATGTGAGACCCCTTTTAAAGAATAATAGGCTCGTGTCAAAAATTGAACCAAGAAAACCCCAATCAGTGAGAGCTGCCTTTAACTTGTCAAACCAGACTCTTGGTACTCGTTTTAAGCCATATAAGGCCTTGTTGAGTTTACAAACATGTTCGGGTTGTTGATGATCAGTAAAACCTTCAGGTTGAAACACGAACACAATCTTTGTGAGATCTCTATTCAAAAATGCATTATTAATGTTGATTTGTTGTATATCCCAACTTTTATAAACAACAAGAGAGTATATGATCCTTATAGTGGCAGGTTTAATTACTAGAGAAAATGTGTCAAAATAATCCAGTCCCGGAGTTTGTTAGAAGCCCTTAGCCACTAGTTTTGCCTTGTATTTTTGAAGGGTGCCATCAGACTTTAGCTTGGTTTTAAAGACCCACTTGCATCCTATAACATGCATATCAGAAGAGAAAGAAATTAATTCCCAAGTTTTGTTTCTCATAAGTGTTGAGAATTCATCATTCATTATTGCCTTCCTCTCTTGAATCAGAAGAGCTTCTGAGACAATCTTTGGTTCAACTATAATGGAAAGGGTAGAAAGATATGCGCATCCAGAAAAGCCCTAAGGTTGTGAGTTAGCAAGCTTAAAAGGCCTGAGTTTTTGATCTAGTAAGCATTGGATGCATATTTGTGCTCTGTGATTCCTTTAAAATGGGTAGAACATGTAATACCCAAATTCAGAAATATGGTAGGGATTATGTTATAGTCATAGTGAATATATTTAACTAGTTTTATAGAGGAATTCCATAAAAGTTTCAATAGGGGCAAAATGGTCATTTCACATAGAATCACATGTTCAAGTGAAAAGTGAGTATATAAAATATAATGTATTAAGTGTGCTAGCCATGATAATAGAGTGGTAGAAAGATTATAGAAAATACACGTGGTGTGATGCCAATATAAATACGTGTTTGTAAAGTAATAGAAAGAAATTAAAGAATAGGGGTAAAATGGTCTTTTCACTCACAACTAGATGAAAAAGTGAGGAGTGAAAATGACTAAAAACATGTGTTAAATCCATTGAAAGTGAGAGTATATCAGTAAATGCACGTATGACATAATTGGAATTATTATAAAAGTGCAAGGGCAACCTGAGAATATATATATATATATATATATAATCCATTGAAAGTGAGGGTATATCAAGAAATGCACGTATGGCATAATATATATATATATATATATATATATATATATATATATATATATATATATATATATATATATATATATATTATTATTAATTATAAGGCGATTGAGCTTCCAAAGAAGAATTTCTTATTGCAGAACGAATGCGACGATTGTAAGTAGGTGCCAGGTGAAGTAGCAGACGTAGAGGAAGACTCACTTGAATGCTTGGTTCCAAAATCAGCATTTGTAGAAAAAGGAAAAGAGGACTCATCCAATTTAACACCTGGTGAAATGTAGAGATCGCACTTAAACATTTATAGCCTTTATGTTTATGAAAGAGACTATATCCCATAAACACACATTTGTCAAGATGGAAATTGAACTTATTCTTATTGTAAGGTCTCTTTTATGGATAACAGCACATCCAAACACTTTCAAGGAGCTATAATCGGATTTGAGTTAAACAAGACTGGTATGGACATTGAAAATTAAGAATCGAAGATGGTAACTGCTTCAATAGGAACACCGCTTTGTTTGAAAAGCCGAGCTCCAATATTTCAAGGGCATGGAAGCGCAAAGTCAATCCAATTTCTACAATTTGCTCGTGCTTTCTCACTCTTCCATTCTCGCTGGTGAGTGTGAGGACAAGGATGTCGAAATGGATGCCTTGAGCTGTTAAGTAAGGAAGAAGACTTCTATATTCACCTCCCCAACTGCTTGTAGAGTCTGAATTTTGGTACCAAACCGTGTTTCGCCAACTTATGAAATTGCTGAAAAACGAGTTTGTTTCTGACTTTGCTTTGAGAGGAAACAACCACACAAACCTGCTATATATATATATATATATATATAATTAATTATAAGGCTTCAATTGACAAAACCCTAGCCATTCTCATCCCTTCAGCATGCCACCTTATATATATATAAAATGAAAGAGAGATAAGTTCGGGATTACGATATGCAATCTCGTGATCTTCGTGATTGAGCAGATTGTGCTGTTAGGGGTGTTGATCTTATCATTTCTGAAGTATCCGATATTGAAGCTTATCTTTGATTTTGTCAAACACTAGTCGTTGTGACGAGCTTTAACTGGATCGAGCTTACTCTAGATCATACTGATTCTGGGTTGAGCTTGCTCTTGGGTCGAGTTGATTCTAAGTTGAACTACATCTCTACGAGCTTTTTGGCAAAATCACACACAACACTCACCATGATTAGAAAGAAGAGATCAATAATTAGAAAAAAGATAATTTTGAAATAAAATTAAGTTTATTTAAATATAATTTTTTTAATCAAATGTGGGGCTTACAAAGAGTTTGAGTGGAGCTTGAATAACAGCACTCATAGTTCTAAAACACTTTCTCCTTTCTCTTCTTTACAAACATGTTCATCAGCGTCACTTTCTTCATTTGAATCGCCTGCTTACTCAAAAATGGGCTTATGGGCCTTACATATATTTTGGTAGTTATATACACTGTGTTTCAGACTTTCAGAAGTTGTAACAAAAATATACATAAATACACATAACTTCACCCAAAAAAAAAAGTATACTAAATACAATATGGTTACTATATTATTGTCGATACTTAGGATTTATGAATTAAAATCATAATGCCAATAAGCAAATAGATTGCTTTCTTTAAGTTACGATAGTAAAAAACTTTTTAGTTGGTCGAACATAAATTATAATTTATATGAAGCAATATAATAAACCATAATTTATGCAACCTCATTTGTTAAACTACAATTTTGTTGGAATGAAGATAAGAATCGGAATGTTAATGGGAATGAGAATCGAAATGGAAATGAAGAAAAAAAGGAAAAGGGGGAACCGGAACGAGAAATGGAATAGAAACAAGAAAGGGAATGGGAATGGGAATGGGAATGACAATCAATATTGGATTAGGAATCGGAATAAGAATGGGAATCAGAATGGGGATGTCAATGGGAATGGGAACGGGAATGGGAATGGGAAACGAATCAGAATCCTATTCTGGTTATTATTCCTATTTCAGTTACTATTCTTGTTTCAATTACTATTTCTATTTCGATTCTTATTCCTATTCTGATTACTATCCTATTCTGGTTCTTATTCCTATTCTAGTTATTATTCCTGTTATGGTCCTTATTCCTATTCCAATTACTATATCTATTCCGATTCTTACTTCTTCTAGCGTATTAATTTTTTTTGCACAAGTGGGAGTTGACTTGACCTTTTTTGCATTGCAATGGAGCATCTCCTAAGGGATGGAGGGAAGACAGGGTTGTGGGCAGCACGATAGGTCGGAGGGAGGAACGCAGCAAGCACTGTGGTGTGACCAAACGGCCATGTTGGGAGTAGGAGGATGACTAGAGGGGATTTTCCGGCCGTCATGCTTCCTTGGATTTGCATCTATAGGAATCCAGAAACATGAAATTACATTAAATATTTACAAGCCTAAACTTGTACATAGTTGTGTCTTATGTGTGTGTGTATTTAATTTGAACAATTGGATTAAACAAATGAAGGATGAAAATTTGAAGATATTATTCCCTATATATATATATATATATATATATATAGGGAATAATATCTTCAAATTTTCATCCTTCATTTGTTTAATCCAATTGTTCAAATTAAAGACCTAATAATCTTATCATACTGTCGACAATCCATCAACCTTTTATACAACTTGATTAAGATATCAAATTATAATCTTGAACCACTTCTAACCCTTCAAACCATTATTACGATTGCATTTAGGTAACATTAATTCACAGCCAAATTGGTAGATTAACGAAACAAGTTACCGAAAACGAACCTGCAACATTCACCAAAGCCAACTGCATCACCAAGATGGTAGAAATAATCAAGAATGAAAGGGTGCAAGTGTGAACCAAGAAACGGAAGAAGGCCATTAATTAATTGATATTCAGAGAGTTAATGCAATTTGCTGCTCCTTCCTCTCCATCTAATCACTTTATATACTACTCGTGGTGAAAGTTCGGAAAAAATCAGCGTTTTTTTTTTTTTTTTTTTAATTAAATTGTGAATGCTTCTCTAGGTGGCTGACTTGAGTCGTGAGAGACTGAGTGGGGAACATTTAAATCAAGTGGAAAACTTAGCTAATTGATTTTAGCACCTTCTTAATTAATGCTCTATTATTCAAAGGTAAAATTAGTATTCCCATAGTTCAAACCCACCCAGCGCACTCAGCATTGACCAAGTCAATCTAAAAAATGTGTAATAATAAAAGTATCCCAAACCCATTGAAGAAAATCTTAAACCTGTCCTAAATCCATAACAATTTAA